>VWPW01084855.1:456526-637034 GCA_013389825.1 Crypturellus undulatus | reverse complement strand
AAGGAAGGAAGGAAGGAAGAAAAAAAAAAAAAAGAAAGAAAGAAAGAAAGAAAGAAAGAAAGAAAGAAAGAAAGAAAGAAAGAAAGAAAGAAAGAAAGAAAGAAAGAAAGAAAGAAAGAAAGAAAGAAAGAAAGAAAGAAAACAGAGTCTCTTTTATTAATTTCCAATATAGGAACAGCATTATTAATCTTAAATTAACCATCAGTCTGATTTGTCACTAAGATACGTATAACTGAGTTACAAAGAAAACTAAGTAAAATGTTCAGTTACAGTTAACTTTCTCCTGGCAAGTTAGACCTGAAGGTGAAATTGGAAATGTTTACGGACACTGGCATGGAACAAATAGTCTCCCCAGTTGCACTACAATGATGTGCTGCTGATCTGGCATTTGCAGTTTGACCCTCTCCTTCTGGTGGCTCTTTTTTTGTTTGCTTTTCTTGCATATCAAAATGCTGTTCTTGAATACACATTGCTTGTTTTTAGGGTCATACATAGGTACTCATCCTAACTGGCTATATTGATATAAGATTATCTTTGAGGAGACATGGAATGATTATTTTGTTTTCTTTGATCTTGTATGGGAATCAGGTGATCAGGTTCCCTGGCTGAAGCAAGATTTTTGCTTAGATTTCCATCCAAGCTATGTATTGAAAAGGTAATGGTAGAGGCTTTCATAGGATGAATACTGGGAGGAATACAGCTGTTTATTGACATTTCCTTAAAGTGTAAACATGTTTGAGGTACAAGTAAGTAGGTACTGGCAGGTACGGAATCACACAATCACAGAATGGCTGAGGTTGGAAGGGACCTCTAGAGATCATCTAGTCCAACCCCCTGCACACAGAGCACGTGGCACAGGGTGGCATCCAGGCGGGTTTGGAAGATCTCCAGAGAAGGAGACTCCACAGCCTCTCTGAGCGCCTGTGCCAGGGCTCTGTCACCCTCACAGGAAAGAAGTTCTTCCTCACACGGAGATGGAACTGCCTGTGTTTCAACTTACACCCATTACCCCTCGTCCTGTCATTGGGCACCACCGAGAAGAGTTTAGTCCCATCTTCTTTACATTCTCCCCTTGGGTATTTGTATGTATTGATAAGATCCCCTCTCAATCTCCTCTTCGCCAGGCTGAACAGGCCCAGCTTGCTTAGTCTTTCCACATAAGACAGATATTTAAGTCCCTTAAATCATCTTCGTGGCTCTCTGCTGGACCCTCTCTAGAAGCTCCACGTCCCTCTTGTCCTGGGGAGCCCAGAACTGCCCCAATACTCCAGGTGCCTCCCCAGAGCTGAGCAGAGGGGCAGGATCCCTTGCCTCGACCTGCTGGCAACGCTCTTCCTGATGCAGCCAGGATCCCATTGGCCTTCTTGGCCATGAGGGCACACTGCTGCCTCATGGATAACTTGTTGTCCACCCAAACTCTCAGATCTCCACAGAGCTGCTATCCAGTAGGCCAACTCCTATTCTGTCCTAGTGCTTGGAGTTATTCCTCTCCAGGTGCAGGACCCGGGAACCCAGAGTCCCGACAAGACCCAACTTGCCCATGGAAGAAGACATCTGAGAGGCCACTGTGGTGGAAGTGTTCACACATGTGGCGGGAATGGCCCTCATCCCTGCATTTGATGTGGCAACTCCCTGCAGAGCTTAGAGTGAATGCGGCAGCAATGCCCGGCACGCGCAGCTTCTGCAAAAGGAGGCACTGAAAATTCTTCTGGAAAAGAAAAGGAAAAAAAGACCTAAAGAGAAAAAAAAATCATGAATGGCACAGCTGATGCTGAAAACATTAAAAAAAAATCAGTTGAATACAATGTTTACATATTTTACTGGGAAACTGTCTAACAGAGCCCATTAGTAGTATGAAGTCTTGGTAAAGATATATGGGAAGTGTTTTTTTTTTTTTTTCTAACTTCCAGATATTTTGAGATTGAAAGGAGGTATTTCACTTGCTGTTTCTTCTCTTTGTCTTTTCTGCCTTTCATTTGGTGCAGTGCAGATGTCCATTGGTAGGGCTTTGATGTGCATATATTCTTTTCCCTGAATACCAGTGACCCAGAGATGCTATGCTTTGAAGGAGACTGTGTGAAATGTTAGAAATTGTCACGTCACTACCATAATCTAACCACAAACAAAACATCGAGTAGCCAGATTTTGTCTCCTGAGTAATAAAAAAAAAAAAGAGAAAAAGAGAAAAAAAAGTCAGAAACTCCAAGCAAAAAAGGAATTATGATCAAGAGAGATTGATATTAATGTGAAAATGGAAAATGGACTGCAAAGTCTCATATCACATTGAATGACCTTCTAGCTACAGTTTCAGCTGATGTCTTTCTCTTCCAAATCATTATAATTAAGAGTACACCCATTAAAAATTTTCCATTTTTCAGATGGGTGATGCTATTTTATAATGTGGCCAAATAATGTGCCCAATATGAATTTCATGTCTGGTGCCAATAAAATGTCTGCAGCTTTTCTTAAACAGCATCTGAAACATCAGGAGGAAGGTCAATGAATGACAGCTTGGGAGGAAAGATGTGTTGGTTTAACCACTAACTTTCCAGGTTTGGATGTAAATAGGCTTCTGCTTTAACATCTAAAATTTTCCTAGTGGTTGAGGTTCATAAATTCAATACAGATGAAACAGGGGAATATTATTAATGAACCTGAGCAAAGCAACCATGTTGACCTCTGGGTTTATGGAAAAGAGTACAGTGGCATCTGAAGGAAGTCTGTAGACAGCAAAAGAATCAGGATAGATATATCTGCACTAGCAGATTTAAGTATTAAAATAATTTAATTAAACATTGGTGTTCTTATTAAAGCCAGTGGTTCCATTTCATAAATTATACCATTTGGAAATTATAGAATTCTCTTTGCTACTTAGGTAACAACTATTTATTCTCACCTATGTACAGATATTTTAGATCTTTTACAGAGGGATCTTTCTATCACAGAATCATGATGGGTTTTGTGTATATTATTTTATTTTATTTTCTCTTACTTCCAACCCATCCCTGTTCCCATTAGAATTTAATTGATATCATAGTTATTTTAAATATCTTGTGGGAGCTGAGTGCAGTAGAGGAAATTTCAAAAATTTCCTTTGTAGCAAGATTCCTTTCTAAAAACTACCCTGATAATGCAAAATATTCACTGCACTCCAAATGCTTGGCTCTGGGGGGATAGATTAAAGTTGTATGATTCGTTCTGTCTTTTTATGTTGAGCCAAAGAAGACCTCTGAAGCTGGGACAAAGCCTTCTTATAACATCAGAGGAAAGATGTTGGGACATCAGAATGTGATTCTAACAAGCCATTCAAGTCCAGCAGCACCAGGATTAGAAGCAAAGCAGCAACTGGTATCTAGTCTACTCTGTCTACCCCTAACATACACAAGTAGAAAAAGAGAGTTGAAAGAGAATGTATTATGTAAACCAAAATATCTTTGATTGAAGACAAGTGGAAACAATTATATCTTATCTACTGGTAGCTAGGCATAACCTCTGAAATTGTTACTGCAGTGTATAACATAGATTTATATGCTCTTGGGGTTATAACACAAGTAATTTTCTGTAATAATAGGCATGTTTCTGGATTTTTATCACAGCCAAAACAGATGAAAAAGAAACAATTTTTCTAAAGTAACACCAAATCTTTATTCAAAAATTCTAAAAGATATATTTATACAATATAAACATAACACTGCACTGAAAGATGTACCAAAACTCTTTAGCTTCATTTCTAAGTTAATAAGTAGATAATGTGACCTTCAGCAATGCACCAAGGTAATTTGTTGCTCAGGCACCCTCTGTTAAAAGATCATGTGATATTCTCTATTTTGGATACATTTATCTTTCCCACCATTGAAACTACCGTTTATTTTTATATCTTTTTATATGACGGTGTTTCTGACTACAATTTAGCATAGCTGCAGTAATGCACTGTTTGTAATGAGGGTGGGTCAATCTCTTTGACTAAATATACAAGAGGGAGACATTGACAAAATAACTCAGACTACTGAATAGTTTGAGTCTTGAAAGCAGTCCAGGGAGTTGCTTATTTTGATTTCGGTGCTTCTGATCAGAAGTGGAATTTCTGAGATCAGACTTGAGGCTATTTGCATGGTGATTTTGGCACGCCTTTGAGATATAGACATAAGTGAAATTTTGGGTCCACTTACATGTTTTTGGTTTGTGGGAAGACTTCTGGGGCAAAAAGCCATGAATCATCATTTAAATAGAAGCTGAAACCTCCGAGAGATTCAGACAAGTGGCCTGGAAAAGCAAGCCCTTGCTCTTTTCAGAACAAATCTGAAAATCTCATTCCCAGTATGTTTTGAGGTTCTGTCCATAATTAGCACTGACTTATGGGCTTAAAGGGTACATTACAAGCAGCTGACAGCATACTGTCCCTTGTGTATTCAGTTTTAATGAATTACTGTTGAAGTAAAAAAAAAAAAAAAGACTATATTTCAGAGGCTGTTGTATGTCTGAGGACAAAATCATGTAACATTTTTTTTCTTGTGATAGCAAAGCACTAGATACTGAGAATCTCTTGTAAGCCCATTCTTCTGTAATGGCAGAATTTACTTTTGTCTGAGGGTCTGTAGGCATCATGATCCTATACAAAATAGCCATATGATCAATGTAGCTGCAATAATTTGCACCTTAATTGAATTTCTCAGCTTTTTTAAAGTCATCAAAATGTTGCCAGATAAGAAAGAAAGAAAGAAAGAAAAAAGGAAAGAAGGAAAGAAAGAGAGAAAGGAAATATTGCATCTTTTCTGTCTTATTAGCATGGCTCCTGTAAATATTCTCTAGGTCATGTTCTTATATTTAAAATTTTGTTGTTACAGATTTGTCTTTGTTTCCTTCATTTAGCAAGATTTTGCAGGAGCTAGTAAACAGGAAAATGGATTATTCAGGTTTGAGATAAAACAGTTTTGCATTTCTCATATGGCAAAAGTAAGAAAATAAAAATAATTATTTTGCTGTTATTGTTTTGTTCTGCTTTTCAGCATATAAGCACACACTTTTTTTCCCAGACTGGCCGTTTCTTTTTCACCTGGGAAAAATTCCTCCTCTTCCTGATTCAAAAAAAAAAAAAAAAAAGAAAAAGAAAAAGCCCACGATGATCTAAAAGGAAGTATTTTTACAACAGATTTGCTGGAGTAAATGTGGCATAAATATGCACATGGTCTCAATTTTCTGAGCAGCACTGACATTTTTACTCTATTTCCTCTTAATCCTGCCTCACTCGCGGCTCCCTGGCTTTGGGATTCCTTTCTCAGCAGCCAGGGGTGGGGTTAAAATAACATTGAAATGGAAGAGAGCTCAACCAGCTCATTCTGTGTAACAAAATCCATTCCACTGTGCTCCTAATTTCATCAACTAATACAAGTCAACATCGAACATTAATGAGGAAAGGTTTCCAATTAGATACAGTCTGACACTGACCCAGCTTTTCAGTCACCTTCAATTGTCAGCGATAAAAAGGACAGTTCAATATGATATGGATCATTCACTCCAAATCTCCACAACTCATTTATGACAAACACAACTAACAGAGCATAGGGAACTGCTGAATTGTTTTTCATTATGCTGGCACATTGGCTTTAGACTACAGTGGTAATGATCTTTAGAGGTTTTCCATACAGAGCGCCACTAATGAGCAAACCAGGATGGGGTGACGAGGTGATGGTGACCCACATTTTCAAGTGACAATACCAGCAACATGATGATGCTTAAAATTCCCTATTATTTCTGGAAAGTAATTCACTACCAGAGAGAAGAGAGAGTTAGAAGGCTAAGCTATTAAATAAAATGAGTACAAAAAGTGAATAGCTCATTAAAAATGAAAAGCTTTTGCAAAATACACCAACCTTGTCTTTACCAGTCACTGTAAAATGTGCTTCTGCCCATCTTGCTGCAGGCAGTCACTTACAGTGGTATTGCCATAAGCTAGGAGGTCGGGGGATGTGTTAAAATGCAGCAGAAATGTGTTCCCCAGAAGCTGTATGCCTGTGTGTTTAAGCCCAGACCAGATAGCTGAAATAGATGCAGATAAAAGTAGATGTTAAATGCATTCCTGATCTTGGTCAGGGGGCAGCTACAGCCCAGGGCACCTTCAAGACTTCCAAAACCACTGGGTTGTGATGACCACTTAGTGTCTGTTCCAAGGGCTAAGGATAACAAGGCAGTAAATTACTGCACTGCCACAACTACCTCAATATGGGTACAAGTTACCTCAGTAATAAAATGTAAAAGTTGTCTGGAGACTATGAAATACCAGAGTCATAGCTGATATTCTGTTCTCAGAGCTGGAATAAAACTTGTACCTCAGTTATTGTGGTTGTTCTTTTCAAAGTCTCATGAAAACCTCTTATTTCAGAATAAAATCCTTCTTTATCATTTTGGAGCAGCAAAAATATCCACACAGATTTATAAAGCCATAGGATTAGAAAGTTTGATTTCATTTCTGTCCACACAAACTATTTTCCGGAAAATGCATTCCAAGGATCACAGTACTTGGGGAAGAAAGGAAGGTTAGGATAGCAACAGAAAATGCTCCGAGGTTTGTTATTAGCAGACATTGGAACTTGCAGGTTTCCATCAGTGCGTGTTGCAAAATGAGAAGAGCAAAACCAAATCAAGTGTTTTCAGCAGAAATGAGCTCAGCAAGTATCAACTGAGCAAAATACGGAAATTACCACTATTTCCAGTTAAGACTTCACTGTAGTGTCAAGCAGTGTGGACTGTCAAGTAAAAATCTATTATTAGTCCATTGGAAAATCTACTGATTTTAATTATATGTCAAACAAGAGGGGAATATTGGGATTAATTTCAATATGGAATTAATCATAAGAATTAGTGGTATAACCATGTGGTATATATCAAGCTGAATTTTTAAAATTGTGTGAAAATTAGTGATCTTGAATGATTAAATTTTTTTTGGAATATAATGGAACATAATTTTCCATTAGTTTATAAAAGTATGTTTTTTTTTTCTCCTTTGTGGGGTAGCTTAGCAGCTGTTCTTGATACTAGAAATAATCATTAGCCCTGTGGAAAGACATTGAGAGGCTTACTTATTATCTTTATTTTTTTTTTGTTGACTATAATCCACATTCAGATGACATACAAAGAAACTTGCTGGTGGAAGTTTATATGGGATTTGTAAAGCTTTGCCAGAAATTCTGAGAAATGGGGATTGGAAGTCTTCAGTTATACTTGAAGTTTTAATCCTGCGCAACACTAAATATACAGGAGTTGTTTCCTTGCACAATCAGTCTTTTCCTTATTGATTTATTGATTGCAAAATCATAGTATTTAATATGTTAGCCACATTCCTTCCATAAAAATCTGTCCACACCAGGTCTGCCTACAGGACTTATTTGTCTCTCTTGCATCAGTGGAAATAAAAAATGTCACCTGATGTCTTTTGTACAGCCAACAAATCAGATAGATGCACCCTGATATCAGGGAATCTGGAAACTTAATATGTGTGAATATAAATGTCCATCGCAGCTGAAAGCTTGGTCAGTTTCAGTATATATAAGGTAGTGCCAGAAAAATTGCAAACCTTGTTTTAATCAGAATACATATTCTCTTTTATTTTTTTTTTCCAGACTGGAGGATTTTGGGTAGTCTCCGTGCAAATATTGCTAAACCTGTTATTTCTAATGAGCTGTCGTACACATGTAGCTATTGTATATGTGTAACTACGCAAACTTCAGGCACAGCGTTAGCACCGTGTATCCACTGCAGGCAGTGATAAACGTGGGGAAGGTCTTCTCAAAAAGGAGTTTCATATGCTGCTTGGTAAGAACTGCGAATGCCCTCTGATAGGGTATCTTGTAGGAAGTGTGAAGGAAGTGAATGTCAGACACAAGCATGGACTGGCTAAATGAGACATTTTTTTTTTTTTCTTTTTCCATGTGAATTATGGCACTGAGGCTAGAAGGCTGATCTCCTTCGGTTTTCTGTGGAGCCAATGAAAGGAGAAAAGCTCCTCAAGAGAATAGTCCCGAAGAGCGAAACATATATCTTATCTTTGAGATTACACTACTGGTTCATGAGGGAAAGTGAAATCTAAAAATTTTAGAATCTAAAAATTAACAAGACAGATTTGTTACTAATTTATCAACAAGTTACGGTCCCACTGCCCTCATGGGTGGGTATGTGACAGTGTCACCATGAAGGATGGCTTTGCAAAGGTAACATATCCAAACCAGTCTCAGACAACTATATATGTTACCTTTGGATTCCTGCAGCACAGCTGGCTGAAGACATGGGTCAGGTGCAGAGTTGGCCTTGGCTCGTTGTGCTACATTGAGGCCGCCTGAGATTCTCAGGAAAATGTCTCTCTTCTGGGCTGTTTGCAAGCCATAGATGAGATTTCTTCACGACTAGGAGATTGGAGGAGTCTCCTTGGGCACTTGCTTAGGCTGAGTGCCTCACATCATTAGTTGGTTGCATCACCCAAGCGATCAAACACACACATAGGGATCTACTGCTTTGCTTCAGTGCAGCCCTGCCCATGACTGGAGTTAACTATCCAGTGCTTTGGCTTGGAAAAGTTTCCTTTGATGTAAGATATCTTGATGGAATTTCTTTTTTGAGAAAAACACTTTAAATTTCTGCTGAGATATGTGTGTATCCCAAGCATTTTCACAGCAAAGTCATAGATGCTGAGGATTTATTCTCTGTAGTGGATTACTGACTCAATGGTTGAGGACAAATCCATTTCATTTTCAATCTATTTAATTTCAATGATAGTATTGGAGATACATACTGGGAAACACACCCCTGCATGGGAAGAATTTGTTCAGGGATTTACTAATCTCTTACTGACAGATCTGTCTGTCTTTCTTTACTGTCTCTTACTGACAGATACAATGGGAAGAACGACACTTTCTGTTTATAGGGACTGATCCTGTGAATGTCTTGACTTAAAGCTGAGAACCTCTGTAGCTTGTGCTAAAATATCTTACCCTTGTGCACGGACGCAACAGAAACTCTACAAGTTTCTACATGGTGTTATGGCAGAGTGTCATAATCATAAACTTTGGAAACCTGTTACCTAAGAAAATAATATAGAATTTCAAATGGTCAATTTGCCTGCTACTTTATCTTATAAATGTATAAATATATTTGTATTCTGAAGCAGTACAGGTCACCGCCCTTCAGCTTGTAAAAGTAGCAATTCAAGTCACAAGAAATATTTGACAAGAATTTTCCTCTTTTGATAGAATAACTTCTAATGGATAAACAATGGTGCAGACTGTTTCTATATGTGTAAAATATTTCCCCTAATTTTTTGAAATCTCTCTTTTGCTCTAAATTCCTTGAGTGCTGCAAGGATAGATGCTTTTTATATGACATTTATAATTAGGCAGAAATCTGGAATAATATATATGTAGCTTTTCTATATAAAAGCACAGGAATTTGGGAAATTTCAAGAATTTTGGAAGGTTTTCAAGTGCTTCCTACATCTAAATGTAGGATATATGTAAATATAGCCTAAAAATGGTTTTGCCTGTTTTATTCACCAGATTTTGCTATGAGTGCCTGTTGAAAACAAGCGGAAAAAAAGCAAGTCAGACAAAAGTTAATGGAATTCTTTTGAGCATAAAGTTGCATTCACTGCAATTTGGAGTTTTGGCAGAGTTTCAGGATGTTTTACTTGAACCGTCACATCTATCAGACATTAGAAATACCTTGGCAAGGGAATAAGTGCTCATCATACCTAGGTAGCAAGAGTTGTATTAATTTCATGATATACAACTAAGGAAAAAATGGGGCTACATTACTTACGTAGCATGATTCTGTAGACAGTACAGTAGAATTCACAGTGTAACTCTTAGGATTCTCAAGATATGAGTCAGATTATTAGTGGATGAATAATGACTTCTGTTAAACCAATCTAGGATAACACAAACTTGTTTATTCCCTCCATTTAACCAGATGATTTCACTGTTGTCAGTGGTGCTATGCAGGTACAAAAATAAGTAAGGAGGTGATATGACATTCAGGCCAGATATCCTCTAAGGGTTTAAGCTTACCTAGGGAAGAATAGAGCTAAACTTTTTTTTTCTTTCTTCCTTTTTTTTTTTTTTATTTTTCTAGGAAGAATCTAATAGGATGGAATAGGTGTTTTCATGGAAATATCGGGAATTTGATTTAAAATAGTAATAACAATAAAAAATCTTCTGCTTTTGTTTCTGTTTTGTTGTTTAACAGGATGCTTAGTGTTATTCTTTTCTTACCGAAAATAATCTTTCCTATACACATCTTGTCCTAATGACCATAACAAAAGAAGATGAGTTCTTTCTGCTACTTTTCTTATTGCTAGTAAAGAAAGTGTCGGGAATAAACGAAATCGAACCTTTCCCATCTAGAACAACCAAAAATGCAATTGACAGAAAACTTGCTTTATCATTTACAAAGGATCTCTTTATGAATCTTACCATGTTTCAGAATGACACTTGTGTAGAAATCAGGTGTTATGAAGAATTTGGACTGGCTGTCATTCATGGCTTCGCGAGCATCTGACGGTTGTGTATCTGTATAGAAATCACTGGCATATTGCAAATAGATATTTCTGATTACCTAGTGTAACTTTTCAATCATTATGACAAATGAGATATTATAAATTATTTAAATCTCATGACTTACAAATATTTTGTGTCCCAGTTCACAGAAAACACCTTCTTCCTCAAGAAAGCAACAGACGTTGGCAAAGACTAGTTTCCAGTGGATTTCCCTGCTAGCTGAAGGACAAATTTAGCTCAAGCATCCTGTGGTTAAAGGATGAGCTCACGCTTTAATAAGCATCTGATAATCCTCCTGGAAGAAAGGCAGGAAGAGTATCAGAATGAGAAAGAGAGAGAAAGAGTTTATGAATACGCCATAGAAAATAGCGTTTCAGGCTGTATTGCCATTTTATCAGACTCTAGAAACTCCACAGCACCAAGTGCTGTCAGCAGGAAGATGCGTATGATAAATAGCATATACATCCTTTTTTTTTTTTTTTTTTTTTTTTTTTCTTTTTTGGTACAGTTAAGGAATCAGAGGAGTGCTGATTGGGGTAGACTCTCCTAAGTCTAAGGTGGGCTGCGCTGTGATCATTGCCCTCGGTAGCTTCTGCCATAGCATTAATCAGCCACAAGATACAAGTTAGAAACCAGTTTCCATTGATTGTGGTGCTCTCCTGGGCAGGCTATTTGATGTTTAAAAAGGGTTGAAAACATGCTGTGCTCTTTCCCTTGATGACGGCAATATATGTGTCTTTCTTTCCTAGTCATCCAATTTTCATGAAACTCGCAGGGGTTTAATATCTTGGAGAGCTCTACTCCTGACAATTTTAATTGAAAGTGGCCTCTGGATTGAAAATTTATGGGGAGGAGTGAGGTAGCAGAAAGGTACAGCGTGAACGACTAGTCCCAGTTTCCCAAGGAGCAGCCCCCGCCTTGCCCACTCTCCAAGGGAAGAGGAGGGTTCAGGTGGGAGCCTGGAAAGATCAATGCGGTGTTTGAACTTTTCGATGCCTGAGAGGAAAAGAGACAAAACGCTTTGTGCCTGCATTCCCTCAGACACAGCTGGATAATATATATGAAGCATTTCTGTGATTGGCTCGAGTAATTAGCCTAAGCCTGAGAGATGTTTTACACCATCGCATCAAATGGTGTTACTAATTGCATATTGTTTCACTCTGCAACTTGACTTTTGCTTCGAAGTGAAAGGATCTCTTATCTGACACCTACACATTGCTGTCTAAGAGGCATGGCAGACATTGAGCTTTACTCCTAAGCCGAATTTCTTTTATTATTGAGAAAGCAAACTTATTCCATGTTCCGTTTTCTACCCTCCTTGCTTATATTTTACCCTCTTTCCCAAATTTTGTACCTGAAAGGATGACTTTTCAATTCCTTGCCTTCTTTTTGGTGATTATTTTTATTTCTTTTGTCTAAACAAGTATAATTACTTTATTTGAATCTGAAGAAACCAATGGGATCCTGGCCTACATCAGGAAGAGTGTTGCCAGCAGGTTAAGGGAGGGGATCCAGCCTCTCTCCTCATCTCTGGTGAGACTGCAGTATCGGGTGCAGTTCTGGGCTCCTCAGTACAAAAGGGATGGAAGCTACTAGACAAGAGTCCAACACAGAGTGCTAAACATGATTAAGTAAAAGTGACTCAAATATCTATCTTACGTGGAAAAATTAAGCGTGCTTGGCCTGTTTAGGCTGGAGAAGATAAAATGGAGAGGGGATCTTACCAGTATGTACGAATACCTGAGGGGAGGATGGAAAGATGATGGGGCCAAACGCTTCTCAGTGTCAGTCAGTGATAAGGGGTAATAGGTATAAATTGAAACACAAGAAGTTCCACCTCCATGTGAGGAAGAACTTCTTTACTGTGGGAGTGACAGGGCCCTGGCACAGGCTGCCCAGAGAGGCTCCTTGTGGAGTCTCCTTCTCTGGAGATCTTCCAAACCCGCCTGGATGCCGCCCTGTGCCACGTGCTCTGGGTGTCCCTGTTGGACCAGGGGGCTGGACTAGATGATCTCTAGAGATCCCTCCAATCTCAACCATTTGCTCATTCTGTGAAAATTGTTTTTATATAATATACAGAAAAACATGAAAGGATTTATTTTATCTCCAACTGACTTCTCATACCAATAAAAATGCAAAATCAGAATTTGTTTTGGAAATTCCCTTGACAAGCAAAAATTGCTTTAGATAGGTAACTGAAGACATGTTTTCCTTTTATCTGCTAGAGCATTTTGAGGAAACGAATACTGAATGTCCATGGTTGTTCTGTCACCAACTCAGAAAGTGTGCAGATGAAAATGCAAGTCTGGATAAGTTCAAAGCTCAGACCTTCTTCTGTAAACTTTCTTGGAAATGTGGGAAGGGGGTGTGCCTTACTACCTAGCCAAAAGTTGTAGGACTGCTGATACATATTGGAAACACAGATACATAACTAGAGAATCCATGTGCAAATGTCATCAAAATATCATGCAAATAAAGACATTGTGGAAATTTTTTGTAAGGGTTCATGTAGTGCTGCTTTCATGTGTATCACAGGATTGGCGGCTGTAATGGTGACTTGGCGGGGCTACATCCACAGGGAGAGGTAATTCGTTGCTACACCATTTGAAATTCCCAAGACAGGTCCAGTTATGGCAATGAGGATGTAAGATCATTTTATAGACATTCCTGAGATGGTAAAAATAAGTACAAATTATTGTTTTAACTTTCATTAGTCACTGGCTTACTGTCAATGAATCAATGATATGGAGATAGAAATGCCTTATATCTCATCATTGCTTCCCATCTGGTTCCCATCGTTTTGTACGTTCCTTCTAAATTCCTGGTAATATCCCCTGTGTTAGAATAATGTGATCAATCTTCTCTATATCTCCTCATTTCCATCTGTTTTCTCCTGTCCATCACATAATGGAAACCAGGCAGAGTTTCACTGAGTGGACACACAAACACAGGCCTTTTGGTAACAATCTAATGCTTTACCTAATTGAGTAATTGTCTGCTAGCATTTTGAACACACATGTAATTTAACTTCTGAAATTTACTGAAATATCATGCTTATTACTCAGCTTCTTTCCCTCACATCAGTGGCACTGCTTGGTAAATGACTACTGGTGCTTTTGCTGTTTTTATTTCTAGTGTTGAAGTAGTAACCTTACAACATTTCTTATATTAGGCATTTTGCTGTTGGAATGAATAGCAAGTCTATATTGATTTTAACTGCACATATTCCTGCCTATATTAACTACTATTCTCAGTTTGCAATGTTATTCATTTTGGATTCACAACCTAAAGGTATTGTACATGCCTAGCTTTTGCCATGTATAGCAATCACTGTATTTTATCTGTTCTGTTCTTCTATGTAGAGTGCAAAATTCTAAGTTTAATGATTTAAATTATTAGCAGCAACACACAAACTTTCCATTTTTTACATGAGATTTGTAGTAGTGGTTAGCATTTGACAATTACTTATAGCAATTGCTGATAATTAAATAATGTACTCTCTCTACTCAGCAATATATTGAGTTTTATATTTATGGATGACATATTTCCCTGGAAATATGTTGGTTCTGCAGTTAAAATTAATAAATACTGGTGGCTGTTACTTGGTAACTTGTAAGTAATTTTTAGGAAACTAAGGAAAAAAGAAGTGATTAATGTGATACAGTAAGGAACACATTATTGCATATACAGTGAGCCACATCACAGTTAATAGCTGTTTGGGTGTAAAGCTTCCAAATGCTGACTCTTTTCCTGTAATTCAGTTGTGTCACTTCTCCGTCTCTGTAACTTTGCACCCACCCTAGCAGAGCCTTTTAGGCATCTGTTCTTGCAAATGTTGTCTTTTGGATGACAGTTTATGTCCAGACCTAGTATCTAAGCAACCTGCCGTCATTAAAGATTCTAACTCTGTTTGGAGATAAATGTCTTCATTGTTCTAGATAACTTGTTTTGCCCATCTGCAACTTCCATCCGTGACGGTCTGGAATCTGTCACTAGCTTCTGAAGATGTCCCAGGCTCTTCTTCACAGGTTGCTGAAGCATCCTTGATTTAAAATCATCTTGCTTAGAGTAAAGCAGTCCAGCCACTTTCCAGAGAGTGAAGAAACCATCTTCTTTTTTTTCTGGGATGAGTGATTCCAGTGTCCTGTCCTGGAAATGCTGAGAATGAAGTTCTGCTGAGCAGCTTTGCCGTGAGAGCTCTGGTAACTGCTCCAGTGTGCCTTAGGTCAGGTCGTCTTTTACTCATATCTTTGCATAACTTTTAGTTTTCTTTTGGTCTAGATTCATCCCAGAGAGGCTGTGGAATCTCCTTCTCTGGAGATTTTCAAAACCTACCTGGATGCCTCCCTGTGCCACGTGCTCTGGGTGACCCTGCAGGGAGCAGGGGCCTCTAGAGCAGGATGATCTCTAGAAGTCCCTTCCAACCTCAACCATTCTGTGATTCTGTGATTGAGCTTTTCTCTGCAAAGAGAGAGAATGGGTGACCTTTTTCCAAATAGTTGAGCCAATCATCAGAAACTTTTGATCATGCAGGATGTGGGCCTTTCATTTGGGGTGGTGGTGATGGCAATGGGGGCCTGGGGATGAACCAGCTGAACAGTCACAGCAGAAAGCCAGGTATCTGGTTTACACAAATCCTGTTAGATTGTGCTCGTTGCCACATGAGAACATGAACCTACTCTTTTGTTTTGTCCCCCTTCACTCTTGATCACTAGTGTTCAAGCAGCCAGAAACAAGCAAGTCTGTAGGCTCCTCCCTCATTCTGTTTTTCATATATGAAGTTACCTCACAGCATAGTCTGTTGCATGATGGCTGGGTCTAGTGAATTTTGGTTTAGAAGCATTCTTTTCTAGCACAAATTTGCTACTTAGGGTCTTGTATATGCAACTAAGTGAATTGATGTTGCTCTCAACATGATATAGATGCGCAGACCTGAGTCTCTTGCAGATTGTGATGGACGATGCCTGCTTTTGTTGTTGTTGTTGTTGTTGTTGTTTTGTTTTATATGTTATGCTCCTTTAAAGACACTTTCTCAAGAAAGAAAGAGGAGCTCGTGGAAAATGATTTAATCTGCTTAGGATGTGAAGGTTTTCGAGAAGGCCAGATGTAATGGGCAAAAGGAAATGAGAAAGTCACCACAAAAGCTGGAAATCTGCAACTGAAGTAGAGAGCTGGAGAAACAGCCAAACATGGCCAGGATGGGTAGTTAGGATGCAGGAGAGATTGGACAGTACTCAGGTCTGGGGCAGGACTTGCTTCAGCTTGCAGCGACTGAGCTGGAAGGACAGGCTCTTCTTACTTGTTTTCAGCCTTCTCAAGCCTTTCTCAGTTTAAAAAGTTAAGTTTCTAGCTTTTATTCAAATAATGCACAACTCTGAAGGCCTTCAGCCCCTCTGAGGTGCTCACTCAAGAGCTAGGCTGCATGGAGGCAGTTGATCTACGAGAGCAGATGAGGACTTTGTAGCTACACCACTATTTTTTGCCTTTGTTGCTGTGTTTTGCAGTCTGGTTATTGATTTGCAAAACTGAGGATTGATGGTGCGTTGCAGGAGTAATCTGTTGTGTGTTTGTTACACTGTGGACACGCGATTTATTGAAGTCTGCACTTTTTTTTCTTCCTGGCTGATAACTAGCTGAAAAAACAGTAGTAAACATAAATGAGAATTGTTTTCATGTGCAAAAAAACAGAAGCCATAAAAGCATGAAAAAAACGGCAATTACTGGTGCTGTAGCAAGCAAATAACAAACTTTAATGTTAGGCCTGATATGGCTACAGTGGCAAGATAGTTATTTTGATGTCTGCTGCTTCTTAGCCTTTTCTCTAACACTGTCGTTTCTTTAAATTTTTGGCCCAGCCACTGTAGATATATTGTCTGTACTGAGCTGGGAGTAGGGAAGAAATGAAACAACCCAGGCTGGCACCAGGCCAAATTATCTGCAGTTTGGCTTCTCACCAGCTAAATCAGCATACAAATAACATCCCTTCATTTTTGCCAATGTAGATTATTGAAAAATCAGAACATCTTCTAGTTATTTTCAATTTTAAACAGGCAAATTAATTTTATTAATTAAACAGTTCTGAGGTTGGGAGGAAGTGGGGCTGGATCCTGGCATCAGTGGTTTTTCATGTATCGCAGTATGACGTCTAAGCCCTGTTACCAGCCTGTCCCCAACCTCCACTGAAAACTGGAGTAATAAAGCAAACTTCTCGTTTGAAATTTGGTGTCACGACTCCGAAGAATTGAAGAGGGAGAACAGGAAGAACAAGAGCAGCTGCTTCTGCCTTTGAGATTGTTCTCCAGAGGAAGCTTTTCCTGCAGTGAGCTGCACGCTGGAGCAGATGCAAACTGTAGCAAGGGCATTAGTAGTTATTATAATAGGGACAGGGTGGGAAATTTTGTTGGGACCCAGCCTCCTATATAACAATTACATCTTTTTTTTCTTTTTTTAAACTATTTTTTTTCCCCAGAGCCTTGAGGTAATTGCAAACCTCTAATCTGAGAGGGGATTAGTGAACTCCGTATCATTAATTTGCAACAAATGCTGCCTCTTCCTTCTCTCTTTGTTTAGTGATAGCTTTGTGTTTACCATAGACATTAAGTTATGTCTGTGTAGCACAATGTCTATCAATGTCTGATATTTTATGTACCCCATCCAGCTCTGGACAAACTGTTTAGAGTATTGGGACCAAAATAACCACACTTGGTATTTTACCTCAGCTAGGTTGGGTATGAAATCCTGCTTGTGGGGCTCTGAGATCTGTATGAGATCATTTATCCTGGTTATTCTGGAAGTGGAGCTTGGCCATCCTATTGTTATGTTCTTGCAGTTTATTAATTTCCCAATATTAACTATGGAGTAAATACAAGGGAAAAAAACCCTCTTTTCTTCCAACCTTAATTAAGAGATCAAAATTCTTTATTCCTCACACTTCATCCCTATCACTTGATACTATTAGATAAGCTAGGAAACAAACAAAAATATACATTGCATCTGCTGGAGGATATTTGGATAAAGACACTGCAATTCAATGTATAGTACTATGTATGTTGTGAGTCTGGAGTCTGGGTTGCTATTCCTGTCATTCATCTTTACATTCAACCTTTGCCACAGCGCTCAGGCCAACTTCCCACAAGCATCTGCTAGTCTGGGATATTAGTGTCTGAAATCTACAACCTGATGTGTTTGCAACATGGTTTTCTTGCTGATGAACACCTGCAGCCATTAGCCTTTCTATCTGGAATTGCAGATGTTTGATGCCTCCATGAATTGGATCCTTTGGTTGATTCAAGTTAAGAACCCCAGAATGAGCCAACTTTTAAAATTTTGGCTTAAACTCCCTACATATTCATTTCCCAAATGCAAAATTAGGATAATGATTCCCATCTTTTGTAAAGAGCTTTAGATGTGCAGCTGAGAAATACTCTATAAATGCTATGTAATGCCATTATTATAGGTGTGGAGTCAAAACTGTTCTCCATAGTTTCCAACTGCTTTTGTCACAATATTGCATTAGTAGATTATCGTCTTTCTGGACATCTGGTATGGCTTTGTTTCATCCCCCTATTCTATGTCTTTTTTTTTTTATTATTATTATTTTTTTAGTGCACTCTACCAAACACTGCCTGAGCCATGGCAATCCCTCCAGTATCTAGCATGTCACAGCTCTCTCTCTGGAGCCCATCAGTATAGCTCTGGTTTGCTGTTGTTACTGTTGCTACAGCTTGATTCTTTGAGATCTGCGCAGGGATAAGGTTAAGCTTAGATATGCCCCACGTTTTCCAAAAATACTACTTGCAATTTTCCAAGCCCAAGGGTGGGGTTCTGGGAAAAAAGCAATGACGAGCTTGGCTCTGGCATTGGCCTCCTGTTGCAGTGGAATGAAGAGAGGATGGGCGGAAAATGGGAGCTTTCCCAAGACATTTGTTGTTCTTACATCACAGGCTTCACTTCAGGAAATTCACCCATCATTTTCTTTTTGCAAGAGCTCTCTGCTTTGCCTCTAAATAACAGTGGATTTTCAGTGCCAGTTTAAATTCTCAAGCATTCTTTCCCATTTCCTAGTTCCTCCAGTATGGTCTTATCACTGGGGTTACATTTCTCCTCTCTTTTTCACAGACTACTGCAATGCAATCAGCATGGAGTGCAATTTCAGCAAAAAGCTTCTGGTAAGTGAAATGGATGTCATGAACACTGACAATTTGAAACAACATGGTTCCCTCTTCATTGGGAACATTAGTTTTATACTTGTCCCATATAGACACATAATCTTGGTAGCGTATAAGGATTCAAGCTTTTTTTTATTTTGTTAATGCTAAAGCAGTGAAGCACAATATTATGCCCATAAAAATTAGTTACTGTGTTGAAGATATTCTGTGTTTTACAGGGATGTAAATCTTTAGGAAAGTAGATATTTTGTGTAAGAACTGTAGTAAAATTCTGCTCCAGAATTTAAGTCTTCATGCAACTGGTTAAACAGTTCTGCCTACTCTGAATCTTATGCTAATGTTTAGATGCTAATCAACTAGAGTTGAATATTCATTACAAACAATACTAATGCCCAAATTAGTCACACATAGAATAACATATTGTTCAGGAAGCAATCTGTTTTTTTTCAGTGAATCACTGAATGTACAAAAAATTCTTAGATTAATTCGTTGATCTCTGCCTTTTTGACTTCTTGCACTTTCCCTTGCATGAGGTGTGACCATGTCACCTGAATCTGATGGTATCTCTAGGGCTTTCCTACCAGAGGACTGGAGGCTTTCAGGTAGTGACTGGCTGAGAATTTTTTGTTATAGCGGTAGGTAGTGCTTGCTTCCAGGAGACCTTGGAAGGCAAGGACAGAGGGGGACCAGGGTGCATCCATCTGTGTGGATGTTCCCTTGCCAGGCAGAAAACACACCTTGCCCACCACGGCTATGTGGGTATGCTGGAACATGGAAATGAGCTTGACTTTGAGGTCGTAGATGGAGAAGTGGATTTGATTTGTGATCTTTCTCCAGCTGCAGTGATTAAGCCCAGAGCTGTGCTGCAAGTATCTCCAGACAACAACTTTAATACGATTTGTGTACTTTATTTTTTTGCTTTTTTTCGGACATTCTTTTTGGTACCCTGAACCTCCCTTTCCCACTTGAGTCTCCTCCCAGGTAAGTAATCAGCAAATTACTTTTCTCAAATAATTTTTCTTTTTTTTTATATATATATATTTTTCTGATAGTGTTACTTAGGCAATCTTAGCTTCTTAGCCTTATAAATTATTGACTAGTGCCACCGGTGTTGCAGGACTGTGCTTACTGAAACGTCCCCAGTGCTCCCCACTGTGGAGTTTGGCTTGTTTCTCACATAACTTCCCCATAGCCACCCAGGAAACCCAGCCATGAGATCCTCATGGCACCATCTGCAACTTTTTCTAGCTTCTCACTGCTATTTGTTATGCTCAGCAATTCCTGCCATATCTAGTAGTTTTCCATGTCCTAATCAGCTATTGCAAGATCAGGCCAAAGCCAAATCAAAGGGCTGCAGCCACAGCATATCCTAATATGAATTTTGGGGCTTCAGGAAGATACTCTTAACAGTGGTAGTCAGGAAGTTATCTTGACAAGGAGGATTTATGCTGGCTTCATAAATATCTGCATGAATATCAAACATTTGTCAAACAAACTTGCTTATAAAATTAAAAGTTCAGCAAATTGAATTCACTCCTGTGAGTCCCAGATATTTAAATAACAATTCTGAGTGCCGGTCAAATCTTCATTCCCATGAGAGCACTTCCACTATAATTGGACTGCATTAGAGAGCTAGTTATTCTAACTTAGAGAAGGGCTAATCCATTCTGAAACCTTTATTAAGAAGTACTTTGCTATGTTTGAACATTTGTTTCTGTTGTAGGGCTCCAGGGTTGCAAATAGGCTTTCTGCATTCCTCTTAGCTAAACTGCCGGAAAAAAAACATGCAAATGAAAGGATCAGCTGTTATGAATAACAGTCAAAATATTGTCTGAGGTGGGGACTTTTATCAGCCCTCTTTTATAAATGGTGACTGATGCAAAGCCATGTTGAAGGCTGAAGACTGTTGGTAGAACAGTAGCAAGAAATAATTATAAAATCTGCATTGGATACCTTAGTTAAAATGAGCATGTTTCAGTGGCCTCCACATAGTTGTCCCAGGTCCCAGATGCCTATGTCTGAGGCAGCCAAACATTGCTTATGAAATTATTTTTCTTCTCTTCATTTGGAAGTTCCATTATTTTATTTTATATTGTAATTTTGGCACTTTCGCAATCACAGAATCACAAAATAGTTAACTAGAGATCATCTAGTCCAAACCCCTGCTCCAGCAGGGACACCCAGAGCACATGGCACAGGGTGGCATCCAGGCGGGTTTGGAAGATCTCCAGAGAAGGAGACTCCACAAGGAGCCTCTCTGGGCAGCCTGTGCCAGGGCTCTGTCACCCTCACAGGAAAGAAGTTCTTCCTCACATGGAGATGAACCTTCACATGTCTTAATTTATACCCATCACCCCTTGTCCTATCACTGGACACCACTCACTCAGAAGTTTTGGCCCGATCATCTTTACATTAAACATACTGATCAGATCTCTCAGCCTTCTCTTCTCTAGGCTAAACAGGTCTTGCTTGCTCAGTCTTTCCTCATACAATAGATGTTTCAATCTCTTAATCATCTTTGTACCCTCTCTACAAACTCCACATCCCTCTTGCCCTGGGGAGCCCAGAACTGCCCCAATACTCCAGATGCGGCCTCACTGGAGCTGAGCAGAGGGGCAGGATTCCTTCCCTTGACCTGCTGGCAATGCTCCTCCTCATGCAGGCCAAGATCCCATTGACCTTCTTGGCCACGAGGGCACATTGCTGCTTCATGATTAACTTGTTGCAAAGTCAATTCCCAAATCCCTCTCTGTGGAGCTACTTTCCAGCAGGTCATCCCCTAATCTTCCCTGGTGCCTGGGGTTGCTCTTCCCCAGGTGCAGGACCCTGCACTTGTCCTTGTTGAACCTCATGAGGTTCCTCTCTGTCCAACTCTCCAGCCTGTCCGAGTCCCTCTGAATGGCAGCACAGCCCTTCGGGGTGTTGGCCACTCCACATATTTTGGTATCGCCCTCAAACTTGCTGAAGATGCGCTCTGTGCCCTTATTCAAGTCATGATGAACAAACTGAACAGCACTGGGCCCAGTCCTGATCTCCAGGGGATGCTGCAGGCCTCCAGCTATAGTCAGTCCCATTTATCATGACCCTCTGAGCTCTGCCATCCAACCAGTTCTCAATTCACCTCACTGCCCACTGATCTAACCCACGCTTGCTGACCTTCCCCATGAGGATGGGAGACTGTTGCTGAAGTCAAGGTAGACAACATCCATGGCTCTACCCTCTCTGTGCAGCCAGTCATCCTATTACAAGCACAAATACTTGTGCACGCACTTATATTTTTGCTAAGTATATGTATCTCTTATGTCTGAATCGCTGTGTACATGCAGTAGCCTACAATCCTTGTGGGCTTGCTTCAGTTATGGATGTACAGTTCAATACTGAATTTGGCTACAGATACAGCAAAACAACAATTCATGGAGAAAAATAAAAGTCCATGTACAACTAGACAAAATTTTACTTAAAAGTTTCCTGAACTATTTAGATTGTTGCTGTAGCAGAGCTTCCGATATTTTTACAGGTTTGGGAATTAAAAAAATAGTATTTCTACAAAAATTATTAGGTATACTTCGGTTTTCTTTTACTTAGTTTTGTTCTTATGCAATAAGAATTATTATCTCCTGTATAATCTCTTTAAATACCTGTGAGTGAATTTAAAATCACAGAAAAAATATTTGTGAGATTTTACCATAACGTGTTAATAATGTGCAAACTTTCATCTCTCATTGAATGCCATTCATTTTTGACCTATATAGTTGCTAATTTTCTGTTGACCAGAGACTGTCATTTCTATCTGTTAGACATGTTTTCTGACATTCACAAATATCCATTAGCGTGGAGATTAACAAATTTATCTCCGTTTATATGACCCGAATCAGAATTTTAGCAACTGGTCTGTAGAAATCAGAACTTTGTGCCCCATCCTATCCTCCAGTCTGACAAAGTCTCCTGAGTACAAATGGGCTCCCCCACAATGATCATTACGTAGTTAGTAACATAAGGGTGAAAAACAGAGACTGGCTTTTTCCTGAATTTGACTCTTGTGTTCTATTTTTCTTTTCTGTTTTGAAGGCTGTTGGAGCTGCTCTTGCCTCTTTTACCACGTTTCATTTTCATCACCTTCTCCCCCTGCGTGTTGCCTTGGAGAATGTCTGGGGTGTTGTGGGACCATGTTGGGTACTTGGTTGCTGAGGGCTTGGCTTTGGGTTAAAAGCAGTGGGGCATAGTGATACTGTGTCCCCAAAATTGCCACAGCTTGTGAAATAGAAGGGTCATTGTCTGAGAGGCGATGCTGCCAGTTTTACTACATAAAAAAGGGTTTTCTCCAAGAGCACAGACATTCTCCTTTTGAGGAACTGATACAGGAGCTGCTCACATGAAAATAAATTTATCCATAGTAAAAAGTATTTACTGGATAAGTATGTCTACAACAGGTGCTGTATCATAGTAGATTTCAGGCACAGGTTTTAGTCAGTGGAGTGGACTTGTCACCTCTTCTATCTATCTAGCACATGATACAATTTTCAGGTCTGTTCATCCTTCATGTCTCTGCAAATTTGTGCAGTGGTAACACAACCATTCAAACCAGATTGAGATCCACCAGACTCATTTCATAGTTTACTAAACAACATTCAGATGGTGATGCATTTTTTTCTCCTATTTCTGCATTTGAGGTCAATACTGACAGTAGGGGATATGAACTAATCTCCAGTCCCTTCAGCTCCATTTTTGTTTTCATCAACTTTATGTTCCTGATATAAAAATTACAGGTAAGTGTTAATATTTTGATTGTTCACTTAGGCATTGCACTCTGTTTTTTATTTCCATTTCCTTATTATAACTGTAAACTGACACTAACATACTGAAATTAGGTCATCCTTTAGAACTGGTCATCAGTGTCTAGTTTAAAAATGCGTCTTTGAATTAGTGCACTGATGAGATTAGTGTTTCCCAGCTGCTTAAACTTCATATTGATTATAATGTCTGCAGGAAGCAGACTCATTTTTTTGCCATTACTGAACATGAGATTTGGGAAGATATTAATGGTAGAGACTATTTGGGTACCTCTAAGACAAAGGTAATTTTTTTAATGTTAAGAACTGGTGATTTTCTCTCTTCCCCTTGAATATTTTGTCATTGCTAGCTGTGATGTCTCTCTATGCCTTTATAGAAGATAGAACTTTCTGGTGGCTACACAATTAAGGAATATGTAAAAATATACACCTATATGCATTTTACTGTACATATGGATGTCTTAGTTTAAGTATTTGCATATTAAATCACAAAAGCCTTTTTCCTGTTCTTAGGTGTAAGTCATACCACAGTTTCTGTCAAAAGAACTCCATTTATTTGACTTCTATAATACAGGATTGTGGAACAAGATGGTTAGAGAAGCTTTTCATTTAGTTTCACTGATCCAGGAACACCTACCTCTGCAGCACTATTCATTCATTTTATGCTGCAATGCATACCTTCTTACATGATTCTTCTCATGGATTTTATTTTAATTATTTTTCATTTTTACATTAAACTTTCCTTTGTAAACAATGTTTCACCTAATGTCCCTGAATTCGCCTAAATATTCCTTATACACTTTTTTATTGTGAGAAATTTGAGAGAAAGTGAGTTAAAAACAAATGAATAAGCAAATTCCAAAACTTATGTTTTTGATTAGATCAGCCTCTACATGTCACTGATCACTAATTAAGGTGTACCACTATTTATCCCAGCTAAACTGGTCAAAGTAATTGCATATGCTAAAAGAGAATAAAGCTTAATTTTTGTAGTAAACCTACCAAATTATGACACTGTAATCCCCCAAACGAACTTTCCCATCTCTGTATGTGTGTATGTTTGCACGTGTGTTATGTGCGTAACAAAGTGTTCATTCCTTAGTAGTTCTCTGGGCATTTTCTTTTCTTAGTATAGCTGTGTTACTTCAGCAAATAATTCCTATATTTCCAAATAGTTGCCTATAATTCACATGTTCAGACAGGTGTGGTAGCAGACATCTTCAAAAGGGCCATCATTTTTACTGGCACTATATCAATTACTTAAGCTTTTTTCTCCTTAATACTGTGAATAACATACTGGATGAGATTCCTTCAACTAAGTTGATCGAGGAAAGGTGTATTTACATGTATGTGTTCATGAACATGTTCATGTGAATGTTCTTTGCTTCTCATGAAAGGAGAAAAAGGCAAGAAGAAAGGTAACAGCAAAAAAAAGGGGGGGAGAAACTAAGAATGAAGATAAGTCAGTCTGTAGTTGCAGTGGATATTTGCAGTTTTATCTACATATATAAAATGCATTGAAATGCATGATATAAAATGCATTGAAATGTATAAGACACATTGGAAGGACTGGTGAGACCTGTTGAAAAAGTCTAAGAAAAAGACCATCTATATATATATGTGTGTGTGTGTATAACCTTAGGAATATATATATATATATATACGCACATTTGAATTTTGGATTAGATGATCTCTAAAGGTCCCTTCCAACCTTAAGGATTCTATGATTCTATGAGTTTGAGCTTTCTGAAGTTGAATCCCTGGTTCTCTGACAAGTAACCTACTACTACTACTACCCTAATAGTTACCTTGGCTTCTAGTAGAGGTCTTAAATGACATATTTATGTCCCGCTCATCTTCTGCCTGTACTGTTTTTCTTTACTTACCACTATTACTTACCTCTCTATCTCTTCCATTAGCTTCCATTAGTTCTCCTACCTTTTACATTGTGTTCACTTATCCTGGCTGAAACAGGTAAACTCTTAGTTCAATTTTTGAAGCTTATCTAAATTACCAGTAATTTTGGCCTCTTCTTACTTGGAAGTCTCTGTGATTTTTCTCTAACCAATCCTTTCCTGTTTTAATCTCCTTCTTAGTCATGTCAGCTTGACTTTTAGCTATTCCCTGTGCTTTCTGATGATTAAAATGTGGCTTTTCTGTTTTGAATGATCCTTTATGCCAATCTTCATAGTCATTCTACTTGTAGTTAATATCCCTTTTCAAGTGATTATTTAGCTAATTAGATCTGAAAATGCTCTCTATAAGTTTTTCCCCTTGGCTGGGGTATAAATTTTAGATTGTTTTTGTACTTTTGTCAGTGCAGCTGTCTACCAACCAATACTCTTAATTTCTCTTAATCTATCCTTTTGAAATTGAGAACCTTAGGGCACAGTCATACATTCATTTCTGAAATAGATTTAGCAATTTAAGACGCCATTACCCTATGGCTGTTCATTAGTACCCTTCAGTTGTTTGAAATTGCTGGAACCTCAGCTATGGGGACTGATAACTGATAGCATGAGCATTTCCAGTGCATATCAGACCAAAGTGAACAGGTTTGTTTAAACTTCACTTAGCAGCCTTTTAAATCTCTCTCTGTCAGTTTGTACTGAAACATTCTTCCATGATTAGTTATTGCCTCTTAGGTAGGTGAATGGTTGCAAACTTCTGCAGAATGATAGCTCAGAGTCCCTAGAGGCTTAAAGTCAATGCCTTTGAATCTGCATGTGTTGGCTAGGAGGGACCTTGGGAAGCCACCTCATCCCTTCTGTTGATGGGTACAAAGCCAAGACTGGGTCGGTTCAGCCAAACACGTGTCCTGAAAACTTCGAAGAAAAGAGATTTTGCAACAATATGGGTTGCTTTGTTCAGTTTCACACACACACCTGTGTTTGTGATTGCATGTCAGTGAAACTGGAGCAGTTTGGGAAATTACAATTACAAGGTTCATTCATGGTAACTTTTTGTGACTAGTTGTTCTGTAAGTGCTTATTTGCTTTAAATCCAAAGTTGTCCTTGAGTATAGTCTCTCTGCCTAATATAATACAAAATTTTACAAATATTTTACACAATTAGCACCTGTAGTATCAATATTTCATAGTAAATCATTATCAGAGTTCATTTTCAGCATGGAAATTTTACTAATCTTCCTCTTCTTTACTGCTGTCTTTTGTGAGTGATCTAGATAGAGTTTCTTTCTCTTAGCTTCCTGTGGTGTAAAGTAGTTTCTTTCTCTGGAGAAGATAGCAATTTAAGTAGGAAGCTAAGCTAAAAGAAGTGGTGTCATACCATTCAACATATGTAGAACTTTCCTGAAAAGATTTATAGCTTCAGAAACACTTAAAAGAAGAATGATGAACTGAAGCTGTTTAACATTAAAAGTACTAGAATCTGGAAAAAATCAGCTTCAGAGAAGAAATTGAAATGCAATGGTCCCCACTCTTGGCTGAAGAATTAAAGATAGAAAGATGTAACTGCTGCTGCTATGTACATTTTGCTATAGGTCTGTCCCAAGGTAGAAGACAACGTTTTAAACAAAGAGCACATTATTCAGACTTTCACGATCGTGACATGATATGCTCCACATAAGAAGTGCATAAAGGGATGAGCAGAGAGGGAAATTTGGAGCTGTTACTAAGGGAGAATTGAATATGATGAAAATGTGCTGTACTGTAACTTGCTATTTTAGACAGATGTATATTTTTATGTTGTATAATAGCTGTGGATTTTCTTTAAAAATCTTTATGCATTCCTTATCATGCCTCTATAATGTTTACACACATGCATCTTTTGTTCTGCTAGAATCACATGCTGAAGTGTTCAGGGAAGTGCTGTTGCTTACAAGAAGGTCCATGGAAGCAAATTATTTGGCAATGGACAAAAATATGTGTTATTCTGGTTCTTTTCTTGGCTTTCATCAGTTTCCTGTCTTCTTATGGGAGAGCAGAAACAATAACCCAGTGTCCTATGTAACCAAACAAATGCCTGGAACAGATGGAGGCACCATTATGTGAACAACTCAGAAGCCAAAATTTGTTTGCATAATCTGTTCAGGATACGCTCACGGACAGTTAATATACATTTATAATCACTCATGAATCTTTCCCAATTTATTTATATATAATTGGGGTGGATTCATGAATGATTTATGAACAAAGAAGTGAACTGCATTTGTCAGATGAGTTATCTACAGTGAGCAATCTGACCTACTCATTGAAGGTCCCATATTTGAGTTTAATGTGTTTTTTTGAGTCTACATGTGTGATGGATTTTTTTTGTAAATGCATATTCATAACAGTGTTTCAATATTTTTTTTTCTTTAAGCCATAATCATTCATATTATAGAGTACCACATGTTTCAAAATATTCTTCAGGACAATAAGCTGAATTGTACTGACATTTACTCTATGGGAATTCTAAATAAAAAAAAGTCAGAATATTTCTTCTTTTACAGGATCTTTTCATTCAGACATATAAAACACTACATCATGAAAATAGTTAAAAAGTATCACTAAATGTCCATCGGAATCTCCGAACAGGTCATTGCCAAGCTAGTGAATTTCTTGGTTGGTTACACATCCTCATTTTCATTTCAAGATGCCACAGAAAGCATTCACTGATGGGCAGCAATTAGTACTTAATCAGGTCTTATGGCTGAAATATTTGTCAGCAGCAATGGAGAGGAATCATTTGCTTCATTTCTGAAGTTCAGCACTGTCCTCTTTGTGAAGCCAGCTCATTAGCATTCAGGACCGCGTGTGGACAGCCTTTGCAGGGCTTTATCTCAGATGGTTCTTTTTATCACCGGCCATGATTAGTGTCTCTGCAAAGAGGCTCTTCAGAAATCTTTGTCAAGTGTAAATTCCCTGTTATTGTTTATGGATCATTTGCTCTTAGTTTGTTTAGCTGTGGGTAGCATTTTTAGAGTAAGAAAAAATTATCACAAGATTCTTCTGTCTTTTTCTGGTAAATCATTTAAACTTTGAGATGGAATTGTGTCCCTGGGATCCAAAACAGCTTTTTGGTATTTTCTCCATTTCTGTGGAATAGAGCAAGGTGACAAAAACTGTCCCACTTTGTCTTCACGAGGCACACATAGAGCTGTTGTAGTTAAGCAAACCGTGCTGTTGTAGGAGCTTAAACGTTGCCTGTTCTTGTTCCATCTGTTATTGATGTTGCAACGATATCAGCGTAGAACAGTGGAAAGGCACAACTGCTTGATTCCACTTTCTTGCTGATTCCAACCATATTAGAGGGCTCCAAAGGTTGGTCTGTGCTCATAAGGACCATTTTATTAGATATTTCAAATTTCTATCAACAGTACATCAGAAGACTTTGTTTTACTGCAGGTACCCTTCGGAGAAGGAGAACAGTGAACAGAAGTTTTTCTTTTTCTATTTGTGAGAGCGAATCAAGTTGTGGTGTTTTATATTTACTTATTCTTTACAAAGACCTTCCATCCTTACAGTTCACTTACTATGTGATAGAACTTAAAAAAAAAGAGAATAGATCAAAATGTAAATCGATGTAAATCTGTGGGGTTTTTTTTATAACTTTTTTGAACTATCCAAAGCATTTAATTTTTGAAGCCATGCATATAATAATGGTGACCCTGTTGAGCAAAGTTTCTTGTAAATAAGAGAAGGAAGATTAGTAGCCTACAAATCAATGGGTTTAGTGCTTGAGGCTCAGTGCTACCAATGCTGAGATAAGTGGAAGTGTTAATTCATGTATTTTGCATTCTATACTCCTGTTTGCATATTCTGATTTAATGTTTGCTTTACCTGACAGCAAAGCAGGTCTTCATTAACTGTCATTCATTATACAGTAATCTATAATCTGTACAGTTGCTTTTCAGAAGAATTGCTTTCCAGCCAGTTAGTCCCTGTCTACAAGACTACTATGAACATCTCTGTAACGAGTTAAGTTTATATTATTTCTTTAAACTTTCAAGATCCTTTAAAATTGTAATTTTACTCTTCCAGCCTTGCTTATTTTCCTATTTAATATGGAATGTAAATACATTTACAATCTACATAGTGTGTTTTTATATGTTACAAGGACACTCTATCTACTTTCAATCAGTGTGTGGTATATGAGGTAGATACAGGCCTGAATTTCAAATACTTTCATTAAATACATCTATTCATTGTTTCAGTGAAACATTAATGACTATTCACTTAATATGGAAGTTCTGAGTTTGTGTTCAACTTAAATGATTTCCATTAATATCCATTTCTTTATTTTACTTATGAGAATGTTATGCGAAATAGCATATTATGTGAAATAGCACCAAAATTTCAATAAAACCTGCAAATACTGTTATCCTACCATACATATCCCACAGAATTGGTGAGGTCACTGGAAGGCACCTCTGGAGACAAATTGTTCCAAGCCCCCTGCTCAATTGCACAATATCTATGCATACAGGCTGAGGGTCAGATGAAGAAGAATTGAGAATAATAAATGATTATTTTGAAAACAGGATGAAATATTTGAAAGGAAGACGATTGTTTAACAAATATTCATATACAATAAAATATACTGAATAATCAGACTGCAAACAGTTCAAAGTAACAACTTGCCATGGTCTTACCTTCTTTAGCTGTAGTATTCATCAGTGAAGTATGTTGCACATTTTATTTTGAGTCTTGAGAAGCTCTGCCTTATTGGTAACTCATCAGAAAGATTTTAATCCTTAAGAAAAGAAAACTGAAGAAAGAAAGATAGGGGAGCTCAAGATGAAGATATGGGATCATAAATCCAAGTTTCTTAGGAAATGATTTCTCACCTTGGTATTGAAAATGTAGGTACTACATTTATAACAAAAATTATCATATTTTTCTTCTATCCTGACTTTAAGGACATCAAAATCCGCTATGGTGATCTATAAGCTAGTGAAGATTTTGTCTAGAAGTGCCACAGCTCACCTCAGTAAGAATAAGCTGAAACGATTTTAAAAATACTCAGCTATAGATTCTATCCTCACAACCTGATATTTTAATTTTGGAAGACTATGTGACTGTCAGAATTTTTGACTTCTTTCATCTCTAGGTGATCTCAAACTGTCTTACACAAATCTGTGGAGTTGCTCCTGCTTTATAGCATTACAATGCTCGGATTTTCTAGTAGGAGATGGACCTATTCCTTTAACAGGCTACTTGCATAAATTTAGATCTTGTGTGACTGTGATTCTGCATTCTGTTTCTTTATGAAGAATTAGAACTTTAATTCTATTTGAAACCCAAGATTTAGGTTAAGTTTGAGTAACCATCCAAACAGTTAGGAAATAAAAGTGTCATTTCAGAAGAGACACAATGTTGTTTTAAAACAGCAAATGTTGAGCTTTGTAGGGACAGACTAAAGGGCTCGTGATATCTTTCATCGGCTATCCTGAAGCTACCTAGTTTAGTACTATGGAACAAGAACTAGACCTGACTTTAAAGTAATCCTACAGCATCTTGAGGAAACTTTGAATGCTAGCTATAGCTTCTCGATAGTGAAAGCTAGCAGTGCCTTTCTGAGGGTGTCACAGAGGCTAGTCAAAGGGTATGGTTGGGACTAGGTTTTAATAAAGTAGCAGCTATGAACTGATGGTAATAGTGTTATAGGAAAGAAAATTACATAAAGATGGTCTTATGTCCTGCATGGTGCTGAGGCTCATTTAAACTACAGGCTATGGATTAGCTTTAATAAATTAGGAGCTATTTGTAATAAATATAAATTTTAAGTAGTGAACCACAACGGTCAGAACAGTGGTGATCCCCTTCTCCACTGCTCGTGTTAGGAATAATGTCTCATCATTGTCATGGGTAGGATGAGGACAAAGATTATGATCAGGAAAAGTTAAGAAAATACAGTAACAGTATTACTGGTAGACAACCTCAAGCCACACTTATGTCAGTGATTATTTGGTTTCTCAGAGGTTTATAAAGTTCCATCACGAATGAAGAATTCATATTAGGGCTTTGTAAATTAGGAACTATATAATTCTAGTAGCAGTGAATTTCAGACAGGGCCAGAAATAAATTCAGAGTAGTGGGAGTTTAGATTGTTGATGACAATATTATCACTGCCACTAAAACCAGTGTGAAGTTGAAGAAACTAGGAGCTGTGGCTCTGCAATAAGGTCACAGAAAAAGATATAATAAAAAATATTTGGCATTATGTTTCTCAGTAATGAAGTGAAAAAATTGCTTGCAGTGACAGTGAATGCATAACAGTGAAGCAAATCTAAAAGGTAGTATGGGAAAATAGTTTTTAGGCTTCTTATTGAAGAGAAGAAAGTAATTTCTTAAGCATTTTTAGAGCATTGTGGAGGGATAGGGTTAGGGTTCAGTTAGGGTTTAAGTTTATTAAATTAGAAAATTAAGGAATGAGAGTAAGAAGCTCTTTGAAAAGATTAGCCTAGAGGAAATGCAGGATAGTAGTCATTAGGGCTCTGTGTGACAAAATGAAAAATGTTATAAGGTATTATTGAGCCTGAGGGAAACCTAGATTTAGGGAGAGCCTGTAAGTCTGCGACTAAGAAGTGGGTTTAGATTAGTGTCACTGTAAGAAATAGAGAAATTCCTAGAGCAACACAAGGCATGCCCTCAAAAGGCTGACCTCAGAAATAGATTGGGGCAAGATTAGGAGTGGCATCAGAAATACATCCCAGAAGAAGTGTAGAAAGTAGTCATGAGCTTTCTTGGGAAGGCAGTGAGAAGTAGAATCTGAGGAGAACCTTGTGTGTGGTCTGGGCTGAGGACAAAAGTCAGACAAAGATGTGCATTATTCCACACAAAATGACTGAGAAGACTTTGGGACTAAACCTAATGTGATATGAGTGAGAAGTCTAAGACACTTAAGAGAGTGGTGCAGAAAAAAACCCAAAACTTTGGAATAAAACATTTGGTTGTTCAGTGAGAAAGCAAGGAAAGGTTCAGAGAAAGATCACCGAAGTGTAGGCTGCAAAATATGCTTAAGATAGTGCGTACCCTCTTTTAAGGAAGAGTTACGTAGTTGTGTACTTCTTAACTGAAATATTAGGGTGATGCTCTCCCAAATCTTTAACCCCATACCAAGAAGAAATGGTGATGTGATAACCAATAGCAACCTTGGCTCTAATGCCAGTCCATGAAGAGGTAGAGTACAAGATCTTGACAGGCGTGAAGAAAGAGTACAGAACCAGGACTTCAGGAGAGCAAATTTCAACTATTTGGGAAACTGGGGTGCAGTTCTGAAAGGCTAAGGAACTCAAGTCTTTAGCACAGCATCCTCCAAGTTTAAAAACTGTCAGTTCAACACTACAGGAAACAAATACACATGCCATAAAACCTAGGCTGTGGCTATAAGGCCTACATATTAGCGAGTTCCAGCGCAGTTCCAGTGCAAAGGGATTATTCACAAGAGGTGGAAGTAAGGACAGGATACAAAGAAGGATTGTAGAAATATTGTTTAGCCATGCAGAGAAAGCCAAAACTCAGCTACAGTTGAAATTAGCAAGGAACTTCAAAGACAGCATGAAGGGCTTCTAAGCCACATTAGCAGTAAAAGAGTAAGAAAGGAAAATGTGATCTGATGAATGATTTGGCAACAAGAAATGCATATAATATGGAGGAAACAAGAAATGTATGGTGACCTTCACCAGCAAGGTTTCCCAAGGCATTTATCCTTAAAAACGACTCCTTGATCAAAGGATATCAAATTGATAGTTTCTCTACTATCAATAGTGAAAGAGAATTCATTCAGGGATCATCTTTTGATCCGTCTTGCTCCATGCTAGTCTGGAGCTGATGGGAAGCTCTAAGGAAGCTAAGAGAACTGGCTGATGTCATTGTAATATTGTTCCTGATCATCTCTAAAAAGTTGTCAAAATTGCTGAAGACTGAAAAAAAATAAATGTTCTATCCATCTTCAAACTTGTCAAGAGGGGTGATCCAGGCACAAACTACAGGCTGATCAGTTTAACTTTGGGCTCCGGGGAAATAAGAGTAGTAGAGATTTGGGTTAGACCATCCCTGCAATATTGTGTGCAGCCCGCGGGGGCGACTGAGATGTTCAGGACAGGAATCCAGCCCTGCAAAGAAAGGCTGCAGGGCTGGGGCCAGTCAGTGGAAGCAGGGACAGACATGGGGCACCTCCCAGCAGGCTCTGCAGCCGTGCAGCTCTGCAGCCGTGCAGCTCTGCAGCCCAGGGTTGTTGCTGGGCTCGACACAGCTTCCGTGGAACAGGTAGAGACGGTGTGGAAGGAGTGCCAGGGGCTCCGTCAGGAGATGAGGGGAGAACGATTCATGATAAGGTAATTAAGCAGTGGAACAAACTGCCAGGAGAGACCATGAAACTTCTATCCCAAGAAAATTTCAAGACTTGCTCATACAAGGCTCTAAATGATGTGGCCTGAATGCGTTGCTGATCTGCCTTTGGGTGGGAGGGTGGAAAGGGACATCCTGTAATCCACACAAATTGTGTGACATGGTGGGTTAGGAGAGAGTACAGTCTACAGCTTTTTTAGGTTTTAGTAAATGGGAAACTGTTGACAGAAACATAGGCAGCATTTGAAATTAGGTTTTAAAGTAAGTTTAACATGGTAATGGTTAAATTTACCTTTTGCTCTGTCATTCGTATGACTTACCTACACTTGAGTCTTGATTAAGGATGGGTAAATGAGAAGCTGTGGAGTGATATTGTGTGTCGTTGGGCATTAGATTTCTTAGAGAAAAAAATTAAGACTGTCACTGCTCTGGGTATATTGATCCATTCAAGCTTTTGCCTTGTGCTAGAGTTTTGGGATGTGTATTCTGCAGCGTGACAATATCAGCACAATTAAAATGCATGCCACAAAACAAATTTAGAACAGGAGCCATTTGGTTTCCCTGTGTGAAAATTAGGAGTGATGTTTCACACAGTTGTCAATGAACCTGATTTAATCTTGGGGTTATGGCTGGGATTTAGTAGACTATATCTTGTGTGTCAGTAAAAATGGGAATTTAAAACAAAGCTCAAAAAGAAGCATAGATCAGTAATTGCTGGAATTTCCAGGATGGAAGCAGAGAATGCTAGTCTCTGTTATTATTGTGGATAACGTAAAGTCCGGGTTCACCTTTATTGCGGGAGATGTGATTGTCAGTAAATGCTCAATTCGGTTGCCTAAACAGAAGTGTCTATCATCACCTAAGATAATCTATGTCATCCTGCCTGGCCTCCAGCTGCCTCTCCAGAAGGGCACAGATTTTCTGTCATACCTGCGTTGTGAGTCATATCTGCCATTCAACAGTAATTGCAGCAGGGTTTGAGCTGGCTTTGCAGTTAGGGCTCAATAAAGCAAACCTTATGGAGGAGCATGTAAGGGTGGGATTGGCCTACATATACCAAGGGTATTAAGAACATTAGTCTTTAAAGTGCTGAATTAGATTAGCTGTGCTTCTGCAGGATTTCCCTGCATTTTGACTAATTTAGTGCTAGAATTTCATAAATTTTTATGTAATGAATTGTAAGAGTTCCGTTCACAATCAGATCCAAATTTTGGGTTAAAAATAGTTGTTCCAGTGCTGGCTGTCCTAGGACTATGTATAGCAGCCAGAATAGGAACAGGGTTAGGGTTCAAATAAATCTATCACGTTGCATTAACGTAATTTTGTAAACTGCTGCTGCAATAACTTGGTAAATTTTGTTGTCTGTGGATATTTTTGAGTACATGTAAGTAAAAGTAAAAGGCACTGGACAGATACATGGTTGGCCTGAAAATTATGGTTTTACAGTGAAAATATCTAAAAATAGATATCTAGATATCTAAAACACTTTTGTGTTTTATTACCGAAAAACCTGTGCTTTCCTCTTACCTCTCCCATCCTGTTTTCCTGCTGGTGGATGAATCATCAGGCTATGATAAAGCAAATAGGAGAAAGAGGGATGCTTCTTTACTAGAGTGAGAGAAAAGAACTCTCTGGAGAGAGGTGAACAGTTGAAGAAACTGGACACGAGTCCTAGGGCTCTGGTGGGTTGCACTCACACACACTGAGCAAGCTGACCAATGATACTGTGGGGCCAGGGACTACATGTCAGCCTCCCATGATGAGATGAGTAGGTGAGGGGTGAGCAGTGGATTCTGTTTACCTTGATTTTATAAAGGCTTTTGACACTATGTCTCCTGTAACAGCTCCATAGTCAAGCTGAGTAGACAAGTACAGGATATATAAGCAGGCAGTAAAGTGGACTGAAAACTCACTTAACTGCTGGCCTCAGAGAACTGTGTTCAGCAGCATGAAATTCAGCTGGAGTTTGGTCAGCAGAAGTGACCCTAAGGTCAGTTCTGGAGCTATATATTTAAGCTGTCTATTAATGACCTTTCTGGTGGGCCTGGCAAGTTCACAGACAATACAAAAGGGGAAGGAGAGTATAATGGAGCAAAGGGTTGTTCTGTTATTCAAAGGGACCTTGACAGAGTAGAAATCGGGTCAGCAAGAATCTCATAAATTTCGACAGAGGGAAGCGCAAAGCACCTGGGGAGGAAAAACACCATGCACCAGAGGGTGTTGGAGCCTAGCAGCTGGAGCCCACCTGGACTGCAGCAAGCAAAGCAAAGCTGTTAGAGGGAGGTGATCCTTCCTCTGTGCTCAGCACCGCTGAGACACACCTGGAGTGCTGGACCAAGTTCTGGTCTTCCCAGTAAAAGGGAGACCTGGACCTGCCAGAATGAGGAGGCCTGCAGAGATGAGTAGGAACCAGGAACACTTCTTGTATAAGGAGAGGCTGAGAGAGGCTTTTCAGCCCAGAGAAGGGCTGAAAGGGGAAGATTTTGCCCATGGTCAAAGACCCTATACCTATGGGAGGTGTGGGGTCTGACTTCTTAGGGACACCCTGCAAAAAGAAAACAGGTGAAGGACACAAGCTGAAACATGGAGTTCTACCTGAAAAGAAGAAAACTCTTCTTCTTTGTGAGGTGATTGAACACTGGGATAGGTTGCCCTAAGAGGCTGTAGATTCTCCATCCTGAAGATATTCAAACTCCTGATTGCACATGGTCCTGAGCAATCTGCTATAGCTGACCCTGCTTTAGCAAAGCAGATGAAATGGGTGGTCTCCAAAGGTCCTCTTCAACCTCCACACTGTATTCTGTGATTCTGTGAACAGAATTACTAGACTGGATTTGAATAATAAGTTATTGTATAAAAAAAAACAGCCGTGGTGTCATCACTATAGTTTAAAATACTTGTGTTTTCATTTGATAAGTGCCAATTAAAGATTTGTCGTTAAAAATAAAAAAAAAATCTCCCAAAACACAAGTGTCTATTGAGAAATGAAAAAGAAAGGAAAAATATTTGTAAGAATATATGAAAGGTTAGTAGGACTAAGATAATCTACTTAATAAACAAAATTAATGTAGAATATCTTTTATTATTCTAACTGCCTTCAGATGCACATTTAGAAGCCTTAGTTGAATGTGATTGGAAATGAAACTAACCATAAGAAATTGTTATTCTAAAAAATCCAGGTATTCTCCAGAAGTATACAAAGCTACCATCAGGAAATCGGAATGATATGCCAAATAACAACAGGACAGAAAAAGAGTAATATACACATGTTATAGATGGAATAGGTGTTTACCTGCAGCAGTTCTATTGTCTTTTCCCGCATTCAGCACAGTCTCCAGGATAGCAAACTAAGTGTTAAATATGTTTTACTTGGCAAAAACATAGTCTGGTGGCTTTCTCCTACCTATGTGGTGAATTAGACTCTCTGCTTACAAAGAGTTTTCAATGTTCTTAAGCAAAAGGAAAAGACAAAGCGTGATTTGGAGGCCTGACTGAATACAATTTGTGAGGTAGCATAATGAAATACGCATAATTTATTTACATTGTTTAAGAATAGGAAATAAGCAGAGAGTTTTGATAATGTCTTTGTAAAAATGAACAAATAAATTCTCAGTATTAATCCTTAGATCACCAAGTAAAGTGAAAACAGAACAATACTTTCAGTCTATAGCATTTTGCTTGGATTTTTGGTAGCATAAATAAACATTTTTTAAAAAAGATAAATTCACCATATGCCTGTTGTTTTAGCCATTACAGCTTAAGGAAGTGTCTGCTGACTTAACTGATATTGGAAGAAGTAGATTGTGACCAGAGTAACAGACAGTGTGAAAACAGTAATTGCAAAGCAAAAACTTTCTGCAGAAATGTAGTTAGGGTACTCTGTGTTGCAGAGATACTCCTGAAAGGGAAATGAGATAATCTAGTATTTTCGTGTAGTTCATTCTTGCACATTTGATGGACACCAGCAGATGAGAGCAAATTGTCTTCTTTGGCCAAAAGAGTAGATGAGGAAAAAAATACAGCATTCCTTAATATCTGTAGCAGAATAAATAACACAACAGTAGCGTTTTCCATCTGCTTGGTGAGACCATTTTCTTTAACATTTTCTTTTTCATAAAAGCATTATAGTGTTGTGTTTCAAGTCCATCCTCCTGTCCCAAGAGAGATTTTCTATATGTTTTTCATTCTTGGAAGATCTTTTGTCCAGCAAATCCAGAAGACCTAATGACAAAGATTCTCTGAACATCCCAGACAGGGTATTCTAGTGCTTCCCTATTTTTATTGTTACAGGACTTTCCTGTGTGTCCTCTTAGAATAACCTGGTTTTCACTACTTGGATGAGAACAATAGTAGTTTCTTCCTGTTCTTTTGCTGATGTATTCCTTAAACTTTCATCATCAGAGAAAAAAGTGTATATATATCCATATATGTATCTCCCAAACTTTTCCTTTTTTGTTGTTATTTTTGTTTTTCAAGTGTATTACCCAGAACTGCTCACAAAACAACAGCTGAGGTCTTACAGGTTTACTTCACATCTGCTGTAAGTTAATGCATGGTTTAAGGACACTAGGATGCTGTTAGGAAGAAAAGGGAATAGCTAAATATTAGTTGAGAGCTATATGTAAAATTACCACAAAATTTCTTTCAGTCAATAATAAATACTGGAAGCTCTGCTGCAGCCCTTTATAGTCACCACAGTTATTTTGGCAACAGCGGTACTTGAATACAGCATTGTGGTTTGAAGAAGAATGAGAATGGCTTAAAGAAAGAAACTAATGAAAAAAATCAGATTTTCAGTCTCAAGGAATGCAGCTGCATTTTGTGCATGAAAGGAGTGCAACATGAGCAAGCTTCTCTACATTAGTATGTAGCAGTGCCTACACCACTAGGGCATGAGAATATTGGCACCAAAAATTTGTTGGTCTGTAGAAGAGAGTTATGATCTGTGCTTCAATTCATTAAGCAGCATGTAGCTCAAGAGAAAGATCTGGATGTGTGTGTGTGTATATACACATGCACATGTGCTCAATTTAGGCACATTCAACTATTATAGGAATGAAAGTCCAGCCTAAATTGGAAAAACTTACTTAGGAGCTGAAGTTCTGCTCTAGGGAAGAGAAAGAAAGAAAGAAAGAAAGAAAGAAAGAAAGAAAGAAAGAAAGAAAGAAAGAAAGAAAGAAAGAAAGAAAGAAAGAAAGAAAGAAAGAAAGAAAGAAAGAAAGAAAGAAAGAGAAAGAAAGAAAGAAAGAAAGAAAGAAAGAAAGAAAGAAAGAAAGAAAGAAAGAAAGAAAGAAAGAAAGAAAGAAAGAAAGAAAGAAAAGGCAAATCTTATGTCCCATTTATTTTCATTAGACTAACATCAGGGAATGTTGAAATAGTTGAAAAGCTGCTTACAGAGATTGATGAGACCTTATTCTAAATGTTAAAATGCCCAAGTTGCACTAATCAAGTAGCAGGCCACACTTTCTGAGGAGAGACGCTCTGTCCCCAAGACACAGAACTTGGACCCCCTAGTCTCAAAAATCTCCTGGACACTGACTCTTCCTTCGTACAAAAATTGTTTCTCTGCATAAAGGAAGGAATTCTTCTGGAATTTTTGGATATCATTTCAGTCAAAACAAAAGCTCAAAAGCTCCAGCAGCACTGCCCTGATTTCAGGAAAACAGGGCAAATGGCCGATGAACATTTGGAGAGGACCTGTAAAGTTTGTGATGCTGTGGCCGTGCGGTGTGGGAAGGATGGGGCAGAGTGATAGGGATGTAGGGATAACATGCCTGGGACACGCCAGGCTTGCTGTGGAGGATGCTGGTGAGAGAGTGGTGTGTAGGTGACCTTGTGTGGCACACATAGGCACATGCAACCTACTGGATGCACGCTGCACATTGAGCTAACCTGTGTTTTCATCTGGTATTTCCTGGAGGAGATTTCAGAGACCTTTGTAGTAGCAGGATTTTAAAGAGGATGAAAAGGAAAAAGAAAACAACCCTCGAATGCTGCCTCCACAGTTTTTAATCAAAGAGAGAGTTAATTGTCAATAATGTTAGGACTGTAGATAAATGACTGGTTTGCTAACAAGGCCTTGGTATCAATTTCCTGAAACAAAGATTGTGTGTTCTTAGAAACAGATACAAGAAAATTCTAGAGATTAACACTTTTCTGAAACCAAATGAAATTTTCAAGGCTTGTGGATTCCTCTGTTTGGTTGCCACCAAGAATATTTTAACCAGCTTTATGCTGAATTTTGAGATAGTATTCCAGATAAGAAACTTCTAGAAGTAATTCTCAGTGTTTTAAGCCATCTCACCCTTCATGGAAAGTTTTAATAAAGAATCTCAGATACGAGTATTTATATTCAATCAGTGAGGTACATAGGTTTCTGAAGCAAGACATTGTTGATCACAGTCTTCTGCATTTATGAAATGTTTGCATCAGTCCTTCCTGGTCTGATCTTGAAGTGTCTAAGGACAATGTTTCACAAAGGCTCTATGAAATATTTTTTTCAGTGAGACTGCTATATTTTACACATTCTGAGAATTTTTTTTTTATCTTACATTGATTTAAAACATTCAACCTACTCATAGTTAGTTATGCATTAAATATGTATACATTCCTCCAGTTAACTCATAAAGTGCAACCAAAGAATGTGCACTGTCTTTGTGGGTGTTTTATTATGCAACTGATGATATATCTGTATTCTGCTATAACTGTAAAAATGTAAAGTATGTTGAACACATTGGTGTGAATGTTGACATAGAATTTGTCTTAAAAGTGTTATGGAGAGATTACTAATCATATAATTACAATAATTAAGGAAGATCTAAAGTCTGCAAATTCTGCTATCCTGGACACATTGTAACACATGATTATAATATACTTGCTGGGGTAGGCTTTATCTTATTGAAATCATTTTAAAAAGCACTTAAATTCATGGCCATTTCTTTTATCTAATATCCCCTACTTTGTATTTGAAGTGAAACAGATTCAGTCTCAAGGATGAAAGACATTTTTCTTCAGGAATTTACGTGTTTTTGTAACAATGACTGGAACATTCACTCCCTTCTTCATTTTTTGAATCTCCAGCCTAAACAAGTGGAGCATCTCATTTTTTGACAGACAGATTCAAGTTAACCTGGGTTGTTTTGCACTGCAGAAGGCTGTGAACATCCACAAGATATTCAGATGAAAGAAGGTAAGATTCAGCAAGGAGACAGAATCTATCTTGAATTGTGAAAGCTTTTTTTTTTTTTTTTTTCCGAAGTGATCATGAAATGCTGTAAGTGCTAAGGTTTATTTTTGTAGTTCCTTTCTTCCTGAAGAGTCCAGACGTTTCTACAAGAATAGACTTGAGTATATGTATTATATGTGGCATAGCGTGGCAATCTCTTTAGCATTATATGAAATACAGCAGCTGTTTCGTGGTACAGTTTTTTTTTTAAGTATTTTGCCAGAGAGTTTTTATAATGCAGCCACGATTTGTGTGTGTCCTGTAAAAGTTAGGAGTACTGAGCCCCACATATTGATACGTTAGTCATTAGTGAAGGGTTTACATATATACTAGTCTCGGCTTCATGAAGTAATTCTCCAGCAGCTTGTGATATGACAAATATCACCTCTGAGGAAGCAGACAGCAGCATTTCAGATGTTTTCAGCATGTTTAATGAGGTGCCCAGGAAATGAGATATTTGGGGTTTGAGAAAACTCTGTCTTATGAGACTTCACTTTCCTGATAAAGCCTATGAATTAAGCTAGGGGAGTGATGTTGCTAATCCTCCTGTTGAAGCTGTGAAACAGTAGAGAAGGAAAAGAGAACAAGATTTGGAGAATGGCACCTATGTGGTAACCTGGTATAAGAGTCCTAACAAGTCTTCTGTGTCCATGGGCAAACCCCTGGACTGGGGCTTTTGAGTCCTCCCTACCCTGAGTCTTGAAACTGTGTAACCCAGATACTTACATCTATATCTCTGCCATAAAAAAATAGGTGCACAACCCAACCCTGAGAAGTGAAGTCTAAGGTTAATTATTTTCTCTATTTTAACAGACATTGCAATCAGGACCTGGGAGGCAAGACCCAATGCGATGGCACCACCCCACGTTTCGTGCCTCCCTGTGAAGACCCTTTGGGAGGAAGGGTCTCTGCATGGTGCAGAGCGAAGATCTTCATCCCCTGGCCTGACACCAGATGCAGGCTCAGAGCTCAGCTTGACACTGGCATGTAGGAGCAACTTGGCTTTACTGCTGGGAAGCGGGCGTGCAGGGAGGAAGGAGGTGAGGGCCAATTACAAGTGCCCCGACAAGATAACAGCAGAAAAGGGGAGATGCATTACTGAGACTGCTTTGTGTCTGCACAAAACAGGGATCAGGTGAAAGGCCCTCCTGGGAATCAAAATTTGGTCCACCAAATGTAAGGCTATGTTTCCATATTGCATTTAGTGTTGCATAACTCAGGAAATGCTATTGGATAACCATTAAAGATAGAATAATATAAGAGTGTAAGTGTTAATATTATTACAGCTAGCTTAAGTTAACTTGATTCTGGTAAAAGTCAATAGGATTTATTGGATCTTAAAAAACTGAAGGTGAAATGAATCAAAGTATTCCACAAACAATGTGAAGATACTTCTTGAAAATATAATAGTCAATATGCATATTTTTTATCTTATTTAGACAGATGTGATAGAATAGTAATGCTGGAAGGGACCTCTGAAGTTCATCTAGCCTCATCTCTGCTCAAATTGATTTAATGTAAGTTATGCTCAGGTTACTCAGGGCCCTGCTCAGTCAAATTTTGAGTACCTCTGAGGTACTCAAAGGTTCCACAACCTCTTTGGGTACCTATCCTAAGTCATACATAGTTACTTTATGCAATCTGAGATATTTAGTAAGATAGTAAAAATGGGAATTCCCTCCTGGCTGTGTTTCTCCTCTCTTTGATTTTTATTCATACAGAATTTCTAATCTGCAGGTACTTACAAGCTTCTGGAAACTTATTTGTGGAACTTGGAAAGGTTATTTAAAATTTTATTCCAAAAAGTGATTTGCAGTAATCCTTATTGTTGTTTTTCCTTTTTCATATTTACCCTGTGCCACGTGCTCTAGGTGTCCCTGCTGGAGCAGAGGCACTGGACTAGATGAGCTCTAGAGTTCCCTTCCAACCTCAACAGCTCTGTAATCCTGTTATTTTTATTTTTTATTTTCCTTCTGTGTTCACATATCATTCTGTGTTCACATTTTAAACTATGATAGTACACAATTGTGCTATGTCTTATCCGTATTGCTTTATTCTAGCTCACTTACTGCATGTTAGGTGTTTGCGTAAAACTATTTTCATCTGTTCCTGCCTTACTGAGGCAGGTTCCTGAGGCAGGTTCCCTGAACTTTCACAACAGCTCTGAATTGTCTAAGGGTAATGTCTGCACAGGCAGGGAAGACTCTTCACTGACTCATGGAGTTTGTTTTTCTTTTGGCTTCTTCTCCCTTGCTTTCTATGGACCTTTGACCTCTCTGCACTTTGCCTTTGACCATAAAAGATATTTTCTTATCCAAACTGCGCAGGGAATGCATGCTCAAATTTCGTTCAAATGATGTTTAAGTGCTTTGTGGGACCTTGCATGTGCTGGTTACACCAGACTGAGTTTTCCCCTGTAGATGGGCTTACTTTGTTTCTCTCACTCCAAAGAAACCTTTGCATCTCACATCCAATATGTCTTTTATTGGCACAGGAGTATTGCTCTTATTCACTGCCATAAAGCACTTGCTGAAAGATGACTCTTGATGGAGTACAAATTGAAGACCACTGGGAAATCCCATGCTGCCGCAGCCAAGCTGTCTAATCTGAGATGTAACGGATTGCCTTTCCACAGCACAGAGCTGCAGGAAAATTCCCAGTGAGTTTCAGTGGTATGGCACTTTTATGATTTTTTCTTGATGTTGAAAATTTTCAAAAAGAAGTACACCTAGTGGCATAGATCCAACTTCCTTTTACTTAACGCTAGTTTTTGAAATGATGATATGTATTGTATAAGAAGAAAATGCTCATCTGAGCATCTTGTTTGAGCAACCTCTGAGACAGGATTTCAGTCAGTCTCACATACAAACTTAATGACAATAACAGCAATAACCAGTAAAAGTGAGTATCTCACTTTCTTCCAGAAATATTTTTTTTATTAATCCACTGTTAAAAATAAAGCATATTCAAAGAACTCTTTACAACTTTTCCTACCTTTACAGCAAACTTATTCCAATTACATCACTTGGCCCATCATCTACCTAACATTTTTTCTTTTTTTTTCCTTATGTAAGACATCTAAAAGAAACAAAATTTTCTAATTCTATTATTATTTTAATAATAGAATAAACTATTTTTGATTGATTCAGCTAAACATATTAAGACTGAGTCTTGATTACTTTCATTTCTCTAAGTTTTGCAAAATATTTAGATACTTAGATGGCTGAAGGGATATAAATGCTTAAGGAGCTCTCTCTTCTATGGCATCTCTATATCCAACCTGCTAACTCCTAAGTTAAAAAAGGAGACTTCTTGGCATATTTTTAACACAGATCTTCGATTTCTTTTTAAAGTCTTGTTCCTCAAATACTTGTTCCTCAAAATGACATAATCTGGATGATATTACAAGCTTATATAGGATTCAGTTGCAAGTTAAAGCATCAAACAATAGGTTTCTATAAATCATTTGGAATAAATCTGCATACTTAGCACATACTTGCTGAGATATATGCAGTTACTACTGAAAATCTGGGATTTATTAAAAACTTTCACAGGAAATGCTAAATGTGCATGCTTTGTGTAAAAGAAATGCAGATTGCAAAGACTCTGCCCTGAGTAACTTGGGTCTCTGTGGCAGTCCTAAAATCTAGTCGTCAAATCTGTTTTTTGTTAATCCCATATCTGATCTATTTATGCTACTAGACATCAGCTAATTTCAAAGATATTATAAAGTCATTTGTGTAGGTATTTTTTATGAGAGTATATGATTTATAAAGTATCACCACAACCATAAAAATGCTGGAGGCAACAAAAAGATTATTTAAACCAAAGGAATGTGCTGAGTAAAGAACACAATAGGACTCCAAGAAACCCTCAGGGAAAGGGATAGGGAGGCTACTTACTATATTTACAGTGGGCCCAAGTCCAAGGAAGTGCAGAAGCAAGAGCTATGAGCTGCCACTGCCACACTTGGTTTAAAAAAAGTCCTGTTTTGCAAATGGCAAGGCCATGCAGCAATGTGTTTATACAATTTCTCAGGGCACTGGTAAGCTAAAGAGCAAATGGCTTCACAAATCCAGGCAAAGCTCTTGTCCTGTGCAGACTGGACCTGGCACTTGATGAAATTACATCCATAACTCAGTAAACTTCTGGAGAAGACAAACTGAAAGCACATCTGAGTCTTAAAATTTCAACTCATTTTAATTATGCCATGGCTAAAGGTAAATCTATGCTCCCTTTGTAGAGAATTTCCTTATATTAGTGGGATCAGAAAGGGTCCTCAAGGCATTCTTGAGATTTCAGAGACAACTTTAATATCTACCAAGACAGCAGTTTATATTTCAAAGAAAAACGATATGGCCAAAATCAAGCCAGGAAATAGTTTTATCAAAAGTCTTGCACCACTGGAGGACAGCGCTTTCCATCCCAGGCAGGCTGCTGCTGCTGCCTCCTCAGCTCCAGCGTGCAGCTGGAGACTTGCAAACAAACTGAAAGAGGAATCCAGGGTTTGTGGTAGGAGTGAAGTGCAAATTTACACTGCAAAAACAGCCTACATTTGCCTGCAGTCTGACCCTTTGCCCTTTAAAGAGCAAAACTACCAGTATTCCGATGGCAGCTAGGAATAAGTGTGATCATGAGGTTAAAAACGAGGTGAATGATCTCATGGAAGATGCAGAAATGAACAGGGTGGTCAGACAGGCACAGCGAGGCCTGCGTTACGAGGATGGGAGGGAAAACACAGTCATAGGTTTCCAACTAAGCTGCCTGCTCTGACTGAGTTTGGATCCCCAGGTGAGATTCCTGCACGGAAAAACCTTTCGGCAGATATTTGTGAGTTCCTCAACAAGAAGTGCCTGGAAAAGGCTGTTTGCAATTCTGGGAATACTCTTGCCTGAGACAGCCTCTTGTTAATGTAGTAATGTAGTAATTTAACAAATTCATTTTTGAACAAGAATGTTGCTTCATTTCCAGATATACACGTATTCTGTTGAATCTCAGGAGCTAAATGAAATAAACTGTGTAATTTCAACATTCTTAATTAAATTGTATCTTTCAAACATTTCAGAGCTATCAGAGCTATAAATGCTGTACCATACACAGAAAAAAAAAAAGGAGGAAGACAAAATTAGGGGAAAAAATATGTTGGAAAGAAAATTCTTTCCGTGGGCCAAATTCCAAATTTAGACACAACCCTGGCCAATACCATTGAAGTTAATGGAGTTGAAAAGGGTGTAAGTTGACTCAGACTTGGCCCTGTCTATTTCCAGATTTGTCCCTTGTGACATCATAGAAGGAAATGATTCAATAAAAAAAAAAAAAAAAAAAGAATTCTGACAGCTTGAGGTGGAAGTTAATGCTTCTTTTCCTGCCAAAATTCATGTAATTTGCAGTGGAAAAAATATATTTTATAGGTTATGATGAAACTAAGTGCTCATGGATATTATATTGAAATGGAATTGTCTTCTCCAGATTGCTATACAGTTAGCATAATGATATATAACTGCACATTTTTTCCCAGTTATGTATTTCCCTGCTCTCTGTCTGTTATATAAACACCAGGTTTATTAATTATCTTACAATGTGCAAATCCATGTTCTCTGATTGTCTTACAACTGTTGCTAACCATACAGAGGAGACTGAGTAGCATAACTGTACAATTTCATTGACTATGCTGTGAATATGCAAATCTCCATACTCAATCTGTTATTGTAGCTCTTGACCTGGATGTGTGAAGTGTACTAAGTATCTGGAGGTCCCGTTAGAGTCAATGGAAGCTCCTTCCAAGCTCAGCACCTTTGAAAGCCGTGCCATCTGGCCTGGCTCAGTCTTACACTTGGGGTGTAAGTGACAGAAGTGTTTGCCAGAAACAAACATGTGGCTTCTGTGTCTCCTTTTTAATGAAATTAAAAAAAAAAAAATCCTAGTCAAACATCAAATACATGGGGAAACAGGAAATTTGGCTGTATAAGGTAGTGGAGAAGTAATTTGTTTTCGAAAACCTATACCACATGAAGACATGAAGTCCTCATAATAATATTATTCCCTCCACCTTTCCAGTAATTCCTGTACATTGGTGGGGCTTGTGTCCTTACAACAACCACTGGAAGTAAGTAGAAAGTAAGATTTCTGCTTTTTTTGTGGAAAAGCATCTTCCTAACTTCATTTGGGGTCAAAGGATGGAGGAAGGCAGGACTGGGAAGACACTGAAAAAAGAAATGAGCAACAGAAAATTCAAATAAAGAGGCAGACAGTGACACTGAAAAACAAAGTTTTTTAGCCGTTTTGTTCCTCTTCAGCAGTCTGTAGTTTGTACCTTTTATTGTAATTTTGAATATTTAAATAAAACTTCATCATAAGGAGAAAAACTTGAGAAAAATATTTTTTTCAGATCATTAACAATCACATTCCCATCTGAATAAACACATGTTTTAGCCACTGGGCTCCAAATGTGTTAGGCTTAGAGTCCATTTAACGTTTACTAAACTGGAAGTGTTCTTCAGTTGGCACAAAAAAAGAAGTAGGAAAACCTGGAGCCTGTCAGAAGTCATTTCAATGTTGATTCAGCTCTCCTAGAAGTTTGCAGGAGATGTCAACTTAATTATATATTGCTGCTTTGATTAAAGCTATGTAATGTTATTCAGTGAAGTGAGATATGTATAATATTTGTTTAAAGTTGTTAATATATTGAGCTTCCGAGGTTTATAGCACTTTTTTTTTTGGTGCTTCAGAAAGATATTTTCATATTTCAGATACACATATGAAAATAGCACAGTGTATTCGAAGATACACTGAATGACAGATAATTCAGACTTCTAAGTAACCCAAGAGGAAATGAAGCAAATATCTGATAAAAAACAGACTCAAATGACAAACTGTATAGATTATGTTCCTGATTTTGCCATGGCTTGGCTATATAATTCATTATATTCACTGAGACTTAGTCTTGTAAGGGTTTTTTGGTAACCTCATTTCAAATTCTCTCAATAAATGAAATGTGGGTCCATTTTCAGGCTTAGGAGCCATATACTCTGAAAAAAAAAAAATCAGGCCATCAGAGGATAGTAGATATGACATGACTGTGATTTTGTCATGCATGGCAAGATGATAACTTGGCAGCTGGAGAGATCTAACTATCCCGTTCAGAAATAATGATTAAATGGCCTCTAATTCTTTTCTTTTTCTCAGTTTTCCAGCGAAGTCCTTGCCAGATTTGGATTCTCAGTAATTGATGTGCAACACCAATGCTACTGAAACTCTGCAGGATGCCATATGGTTTAAAAACGAGAAATGTGCCTTCTGAGGACAAGACAGGATAGGTTGAACTCTGAGGATATGTACTGCACTTATGCTTATTCTGCATATTTTGTGAGAAAAGGAGAGTTTTGCAGCAGAGCTGAAATTTCAAATTAGATTAGCTGATTCTGGTAAGGTGAGGTTATCCTTTCAAGATTTTGAGCATGTTCAATGATTTCTCCGGTTTCCCATGAAAAATACCTTAGTGTTAACGGCGTTAGTAAAAAGTGCTGCATCCTCACTGCTGATAGGCCCCATGCTCTGTGTGATTACTAATCACTACCATTACCTAGCTACAATTTTCATGGCTGAATCAAAGCTTCTGATGAGCTTTGCTATTAATCTTTGATCTGCTTTGAAATGGTTGATCACAGTCATAAACTTAACAACTCTGACACTTGCTACCAATGGTTTAATAACTCTCTGAAATGAAACAGACCATTTTTAATAACATCTTCTGATAATTGTGTTAATGTGACTGTTAAGTACATTGAAGTATTAAGTATTGAATTTCAATATAACTTTGATTTGATCTGATAATCTAAACAAGGTGTTGGTTGGAATGAATTTTTCGGTCCGTGCTTGGCTCACGTTCCCAGAATACCCAATATGCCTTTTGGCAGAAGCAGGATTGTAAACCCTCTTCCAGTTTCTGTGATTTTCCAGACTTGTATTCTGTTCTTTCTGAACAGATTCTGAACTGATTCTGTTTCTCCTTCATACCACGCAATTATCTTGAATCCTTTACTCAACTATTCTCAATCAGATGGTCTATTGACTGCACAAGAGATTTTAAGATCTGGCTCACAGCTATTTCTCATTATTACAATCAAAAGATTATGTTTTGCGATGAGCATCCTGCTTGTAAATGGAGTCTGGGGAAAAAAAGGACTTTCCATTTGTAGCTAAAAATTAACATCATGAACTTGCGGTCTTTTAAAAATTCTGTTCACAAGTTGGCTGTGAATGGATTTTGATTTTTTAAAATATAACATGTTCATTTCAAATGACACATGGGCATTTAATTTTGGTTACGTATTACTCGTTTGAAAAGTATTCAGTGAAATTACCCAAGTTACCTGTAGTTGATCCCAGCTGGGAAACTTAAACTTTTAGAAGAGTGAAAGAAAATTGAATACAGCTAAAAAAACCTCCGCATGAACTGCTAGGAATTTTTAACCCATCTCGGCACCCTTTCTCTTGCTTTTATTCTTCTAGAAGTATATAACATTTTAAAATGGATGTATACATAACTCACCAAGCAGTAGAAAGACCAACAGAGGAACTTTTCTTTTGGCATTTACCTTTGGCTGTGTGGCTTTTTGTCAGCTTCTTCATCATGGTCAGGCTAGTAGAGTGTTATTCCTCCTCTGAGAAGGCATAAAGAAAGCACTGCTGTACAGAAGAACCAAGTATGGGAAAGAATCTCAGGAGGATCATGCGTTTAAACTACTTGCCTTTCACTTGGATTAACCTACCTCATGTTTGCAATAGACATTTTTTTCCATTGCTCTTGCAGCTAGAATGTCCTTGTCCCATATATTTGGAACTGAAACAACACTACCTCCTTTATATATATATATTTATATATATATATATACATATATATATATGTATACGCACATACACACACACACATATATATTTTGTTTTTTTGTATGCTTTCTCTAACCATTATATATCAAGCTGTTTTCTTCTAGATATGCATGTGAGGCATATGAGGTGCCAGTGGTGGTGCCTTGCTGAATATGTTGGAGGTCACTTTTTGTACATCTCATAGCCTTGGTTCCTGCCAAAGCTTCCCAGGGTAACCTATGGTTTCACTGAAGCACTATGGCAGAGCTTACCCATATGCAACTTCTGATCCACTGTGACTCTTACATCACTTTTACGTAATTCCTACCTAAGTAAGTCGGTTTTTGCAGATCCTGCCTAAGTGCTGTGCCAGGTGGTTAATGAATTATAAGGAATGTATGATTCATGACTTTATTCTCTATGAATTTATCAAGCTTTATGAACTGAATACTGCTTTTACAGACTGCTTTTACAGATTTGTTAGGATTATTTTATATTTAAATTCTATTCCCAAGCATATTTATAGTGTGAGCAGCAAATTTAATTAGCATATTATTACTACGACTCCAAACATGTTACTGATATTTAGTAAGTGCAAATCCAGGACAAGTGGCCTGCAACTAATGAAGTATGAAGTGTAACGTTTTATTTGGACGTGTTTTTCCGGTCATGTTGTCACACACAAAAGAGTATATTCAAATAGATTGTATTTTCCGGGATCCTTAGAGAAAATGCCAGGAATAGGCTTGCTGTACTCCAAATATTTACCATGAGACTTTTCCCCTCTTTTCTCTTGTTTTCACATGTTCTGAAGTTAGAAAGATGGGTGCTTCCATTATTCTTTTTTGTTTGCTTGTTTGTTTTTTTTTCATTTTTCCTTTAGACTTTGAACTTTTCAGGCTTCATGCATTCTAAATATTAATATTGTTAATTGCTCTAGTCAGTTCACTAAATAATGTCCAATAAAATTAACAAATATTTCCTTTTTTTTATTTAATAATTCTTCCAGCTCTTGCTCACATGTGAGAGAAAGTGTATGCATGCATATGCTTATCTTGAATTTCAGACGACAAGATTGTGACAAGTGTACAACACAAAATAAGACAGACAGTGATTCTGCAACTCTTAAGATTCTCAAAAGAAGTTTCTTTTAACATAATATTGACTGAAAGTAATGTTGTGTCCTCTTCCAATTTCAACAATCTTCCGACAACAATCTCCAGACTATTTGTGTACATATAAAAAACACATAAATCTGTGAAAATCTCATTAGAAGATTTATTCAAAAGGTTCCTCACTTGTGCTATATTTCCCATTAATTGAGTCTTTATAAAAGATTCATTATGCAAGGATTTCACAGATATGTGTCACCAGGATGACCACTAGCAGGGTAGTGAAATTGTGGTATGAGAAGCATTCACAGCTGGAGGAGAGTAAGAAAAGTGCAGATATAGAAAACATATGAAAGATAAAAGATAAAACATATGTTCCCTGCCTAAAATTACATTTTACACATGTGTGTGCAGAAAACACATGTGTGAGTGAAATATCTGTGTAATAAATATCAGAGCCATATGAAAATGTGCATTCATCATGTACCTTTGACTCCATCACCTGCCCCCTTCCCACGAATGCAGCTCTCTAGGGATTCATCCTACACCCAAAACTATCCTCAAACAGCTGCCACACTTTAAATAAACCTACTAGAGGAATGCTTTCTTTTCCTGCATTAAAATTACACTGGACCGCACCCAGGTTGGACAAAGCTTATTCCTGGCCTGAAAACTGATCTGAGTTCCAATATTCGTGATTTCTCAGGGTTAGAAGTAGGAGTTTTATGTACTTGGAAAGGGATGTATCACAGCTCTTTAAATAATCCCAATTCCATTAATAAATGTAAACATCCAAAGAAACTCATTATGCTTTCAAAAAACAAGCTCCATCTTCTACGTCTGTTTTTTGTTGTAAGTGGCAAAATATGTAACCAGTAGGGAAAACTAAAAAAAAAAAAAGGTTTGAAATACATACCTGTGACCAAAATCATGGCTCAGATTTTCTGTGCTCCTTAGTAAATAAATAGCAAATTTATCTATTTTTATTAATGTACTTATGTGTACTTACATGACTTGTAAGCTGATGTCGTTCTCATGTTTGGAAGGTTAAACTGTGTATTAAGTTGAGAAAATGTGCTGCTTTTGAATATGTTGCGGAAAAAAAATACTTTCTGCAAAACTAACTCTACCTAGGAGAAGCAGATATAATCCAACTCTTTTACAGCCTCTTTATAGATTAGTAAATGGGGCAAGCAGTGCTGTTCCCGCACAATGTATGAAGACTGCCAGAAGAGTCTCATTTTGATTCAGCTATCACCATTAAGCTAATGAAGTAACTGTGTTTTATGTGCTTCAGTTCTGTGTCAAAATGAAAAGAGAAAAACTGTCAAAATGACCCTCAACAGGAACCCACACAACTCACAAATCATTATAGCAGAGTCATAATATAATACAGGCCTGTTTGAACTTTCAGGCAGTGCAAAACTAGCCAAGTGTGTGTATGATTAAAAGAGAAGAAAAACATTAGTTATTTAGAATACAACAACAACAACGACAAATAAGAAATGAAATAGCTGTATTGACAGCTGCTGTTTCTGTGAGGAAATGCTTCACTCAGAGAGTAAAGAATCAAAATATTGTGGTAAAAAATATGAAAGTCCATGGATTTTGAAATTAAAATACTCTAGATTTTAAAGAAGACTTATGGTACTCAGTGTTGTAAAGAATTGGAACGATCCTGAACAATCTCTATATAAAATCCATGGTGCACAGGTAACTTAGCCTTGTGAACTCTCTAACTTCCCATGTAATTTGCAGGAGCTGTGATAAAAGAAGTTATGTGGTGTCCAGTCCCGCTGTGTTGCCCAATATAATACGCTGCTCATAGCTAGAGATCAGTCACTGCTAAACTTCATACTAACCGGTGTGAAAACAGTAAAGTCTTTGGCCCAGAGAACTTGAATTTCCCCTTTTTTTAGAAAAAAAAAAAAAGAAAAATACCATGCACATCTACACTATACATATTTGCAGGGTTTCAGGAAAAAAAAAATAACACCTTTTAATTGATTATATATTTTTTTTCTTATATTTGATATTTTTTCTTGTTCTTTGCTGTGTGTCTTTAAGAATGGAGATACCATAAATATCTCTGGAAGTATTTTAACAATGAAGATGTAAGTAGTTTTCCTGCTATTCATTGTGAACTACTTTGCCTCACTCCATCATTCAATTCAAACCATTGCTTTCTGCAACACCGCAGTGAGGTCCTGTCTTTCATGCTAAGCTACAGGGATGGACTACAAGGGCATTCAACAGTGGATTGCATAAGCCCCTCTGCCAAGAGCTTCCAACTCACATTCACCCAAGAGAATCACAAATTAAATTTCCAAAATCTTGACGTGAATTTAAAAGTGATAATTTCCTCCTTTAGAACTAAATCTCCTTATTCATAGCCTTTTCAGTTGTGTAATTTTTGATTATATTTCATTATATTTAACCATTTTCTCATAAAATTAGATATCTGGAAAATTATTTTTACTATTCATCTTGCATACCCTTTATTCTAAGAGCTGAAGCTAAAGAAAAGTACATATCCTTGGTATCTCATAGGCTTTAACTTTTAGGAATAGAGGTTGTGATATTTTCAGATTTGTGATATTTTCAGATTTGTTATTAGCTAGTTTTGAGCATTTTCTTAGTACACTCTCTGAGAAATGGAATCACTGTTTCAGCAGATATGAGCCTATCATTCAATTGATGAGTATTTAAAGATTTGACTTAAGAATCAGAAGAAAAAAAAAGAGAGAGAAAGAAAGAAAGAAAGAAAGAAAGAAAGAAAGAAAGAAAGAAAGAAAGAAAGAAAGAAAGAAAGAAAGAAAGAAAGAAAGAAAGAAAGAAAGAAAGAAAGAAAGAAAGAAAGAAAGAAAGAAAGAAAGAAAGAAAGAAAGAAAGAAAGAAAGAAAGAAAGAAAGAAAGAAAGAAAGAAAGAAAGAAAGAAAGAAAGAAAGAAAGAAAGAAAGAAAGAAAGAAAGAAAGAAAGAAAGAAAGAAAGAAAAGTTGTGCAATTTTCCTGAATCATGTTTTTAATTAAAAAGAAATAAGTACTTTTTACTGACTCTCTCTTAGGTGGCCTCATAGTTTGCCCATGTTCTTTTGAATTCCCCTGTATGTCCACAGGAACCTGGTTCATTACACGGTGCTGACATCTAACTGTGTTATTTTGAAATAGGATAAATATTTCACTATGCTCGTTGAGCAACTTGGGATTTTTTATATACTTTTCTGTTAAAACTGGGCAACCTGAAAAGCAGTTTTTAAAATGGACAAACTGAATTTGTCCAGCAAAAAACAACTATGGGATCAAGAACAAGAATTCCACTCAAAATTTTCTCCCCCTACTACTATGCCAATAACAATAATAAAGAAATGAAATACATTTTACTTTCCTTGAATAGAACAGAGTTATATGTATTCCTGGTGAAAAGTAAACTGAATTTTTGAGAAGCTGTTTAACAACATTCATTAGTGCTGAGTATATGGACTAATACCATACATCACTGAAAAATAGAAGTGGAAATATAATTTACAGAACCGCATGGATGAAATTAATTCATAGATTTGCTCACACTTGTTGAAGCACTTTTCTTATTCCAGACTATGACAAAATATGAATCAAACCATGTTCAATGAATCAAACAAGATCTTAGTGAACCCTGTGTCTCAGGAACTGTCATTAACCGTTGTGAGTGTGGGACTGACAGGTCGGTAAGTCTTGAATCTGTATCTCCTGAGCATGCATTTTTACAGTCTATAATTTCCCACAGATATCTTCAGAGGATGAAGTCTTTTCTGTATTCTCTCTTCCTGCAAGTGGAAAAGTCCTGCTTAAAATAGATTCCTTTTCCTTTTTTTTTTTTTTAAGAAAGTGTTGAGGTGTTCACCCAATAGGATTTACAGATTTTGCACACACAGTATCTCTAGCATCTGCATCCATCTACTCTATCTACACCACCTGCAGCCAAAGAGGATACAAAGGGCTCACATTAACGAAAGAAACTCAGAGGTACCAGTCTTCCTTCTTTGCTACAGCAACACCAGTCTCTACAAAATAATTTAAAATAGTATTACCATCAGCACATACAAAAGCTAGAAAGTCCAGGATTTCCTTGGGATCTAGTGAATATTGCTGCAGAGAATTTTTATTTGCTTTTATCATTTGCATTTGTGGCTCCACTGTCTAAGGACTTTAAGGGGCTAATCGCACTATGCAGTTTTTTTTCCCATTGTTCTTCACTTTTTTCCTGAACAGCCTGTTTCTCAGTCTGCTTCCCTCTACAAACAGGAACTGGATTTGAGGAATCATTCAAGCATATAGTTATCCTTCATCAAACGAGAGTTTCTGAAACTTCCTCATCATGGTCACTTCTATGTGAGGTCTCTCTGTGTTGCGCTTCTGAGGTGTTTTCTCCAGCTGGGTATAAACAAACACAGGAGGGCAGTGGAAAGGAGGAAGGTATTTGGAGCTTCTCAATTCTTCCTTCTCAGTTGCGTGGGCCCAAAGCTTGTGATTTCAGAGCTCAGTTTAGTCCATCTCTTGACACTCAGTTCTGTGACCCCTCCATTGCTTCCTGAAGTCTCGTAGTCCTTCCTGTAGTCCTCGCTCCACTCCATGGGAAACAAGCATGAAGCCAGTCTTTTAGGTGACAGCCTGAAAATCCACAAAAAGAGCATGTTTTCCCCCTTTCAGGAGGTTCTCACATTAAACACTTGGCTGTCACATGTTGCTGTGGCTGCTCAGGATCCCTACTGGTTCTAAAACATTTAAACATTTAAACAAATTAATGGGTGAAAAATCCAGAGGGGTCTATCAAGCAAAATGACATGATTTTTTTAAATTTTGATGTTTAAAAATTTTTGTGGTGTCACTTGTACATCCATTAATATTCTATTTTTGTCCTACTGGTCTACAGTTCATTTATTATTGCTGATTCTAATGTCGACACCTGCACCTTCCCATAATAAGTCTGTGAATTGCTGTTCATCAGACACGGCTGTCTCCTCAGATGTGAATATTCACAGGAAAAAAATATTTGAATACACTTGTGATTAGCCATGAAAATTAGGTCTGTCTGCCTTTTTGTTTATTCATTCATTTATTTATTTATTTTATTTAACCACTGGTGTCTCTCTAACCTGATATGCAATATATCAGACAACAGAGTTCTCCTGTGGACTGAAACTAAAATATGTGTTTGCAAGGGATCCCAGAATCAAACACTCAGAAGAAGTTTTACTTCTTCTCTACAGGCATGGATTTTACATCCTGTATGGTAACAAATGCAGTATGATCCATTTGGAAAAAAGCTTTTCAAACAGTTGCCAGTAAGGCTTCTGTTTAAATATGGGAATGAAATTAGATCAGATTTACAAAAGAAAGGAAATCATCAGGTAATCACAGGTCTTTCAGAGTCTTCCACTGTCATGTGCAACAGATATTTCTGTGGGTGTCTGCATATTCAATTGCTCAACCTAAAAAGAGAGCATATTATGTAAATTATCTAAATGCCAGATTTCTTAATACTGGGGGGCGGATCTACTGGAAAGCAGCTCTGCAGGGAAGGATGTAGAGGTCCTATTGGATTACAGATGGACCATGAGCAGAACGTGCCCCTTGTGGCCAAGAAAGCCCATAGTCTTCTGGGGTGCACCAGGCAGAGTGCTGCCAGCAGGCAGAGAGAGTTGATTCTGCCCTCTGCTCAGCCCTGGTGAGGCCAAACCTGGAGGGACAGACATGGAACTTCTAGAGAGGGTCCAACATAGGGCTCCAAAGACATTGAAGATCATGAAGCATCTCTCCTGTGAGGAAAGGCTAATAGAGCAGGGCCTGTTCAGCCGGGAGAAGGGAAGGCTGAGGAGGGATCCTATCATGTGTATAAGTATCTGAAGATAGGATGTAGAGAAGACAGGGGCAGGCTCTTCTCAGTGGAACACAGTGATCGGATGGGAAGCAACATGCACAATCTGAAACACAGGAAAGTTCATCTGAACGTGAGGAGAAACTTCATGACTGTGAGGGTGGCAGAGCACAAGCACATGTTGTCTGACAAGGTTGGGAGTCTACTCTGGAGATATTCAAAACCTGCCTGTGTGGGTTGCTGTGCAATATGCCCTAGGAGATCCCTCTTGACCAGAGTGGTTTGGACATTATGACCTGCAGTGGTGCCTTTCAACCTCAACCATTCTGTGATTCTGTGATGCTTAAAAGAACGGGTCACTTAAGAAAGAAAGATCAATATTTCCCCTTATCAGATGCAATGCTAGGCAAAGACTGAAAGCTGAAATTCTGTCATTTTAAAGGATACAGATGGATGGTCAATGGGAGTTCTGAACAGTTTGTTAGAGAAACAGATATTTTTCAAACTCCGGAAAGAATAAGATTTAAGAGTGTTGAAACCGTGTTCTTTGCCTTGCATACATGTGCTAAACCACCTGGTTCTCACACTTTCAAATGCTCTGCCACTTCAAACAGCCAGTCTATTTAACTCTGGAGACATTTTATAGATGAATTTATGTTTTAATTACTCTCTGGGTTAACCCTCACAGATTATGTCATGTCACAGGTGCAGCACTCAATCTCAGCTGAGTGTCTGTAGTTTGAATCAGATCCCATCTGATTTCCCATAGCTTTGGCAAACTGACTCTGAGCCAAAGCTCAATGGGCAAGTGCCAACTGACAGTTCATAACCCCTCTAAATAGAGAGTAATTTGCATGGCTAGTGGGATGTTGAAATAACCTCAGAGGAGGAGAAGTTCGGAATATGAGGTATTCATAGATGGGAGTGATTTTTTAAAAGGCTATAGATATCTGTTCCAGGACGTAATCTGCCTAAATGAAAGCTACTCAGACAAGTGAGACTTTGACTATATCTGCCTGGCTATAACTCATCAGATGCTTTTACTAAGTGTAGGGAAAACAAGGGTGGTGCAGATAATTGTTATGGCAGGATCTCACATAAAATCTAGGCTACATCTGCCTCATTTTAAGGGTCAGGTAGACCTGGGATGAACAAGAGAGCCAGCTGGGCATAAACAGCTTTATATCCTTGCAGGAAGTGATGACCTTGGAACAAGCAAGGACGCAGGTGGATACACAAATAGGCTGTATTTATGTAGAGAGTTGCTGCAACTGGCTTGGGATGATGTTGCCTGTGAGGCTATTGATAGCTTGTGCTGACCACCTGAGTTAGTTAGAGATTAAAAAATAGTGAAAACAGTAGTGTCCTCGGAGAACAAACACAGGAACACACAGCAACATATAGAGCACCGAGCCTAAGGTGGAGCTGCTTGTGGAGAAGCTGGATGGCCAGATGGGCTCAGACACACAACCTGGAGCCTGTGTCCTGGTCCCCCAGATCCGGGTACTGGTCATGGCTGGGGTGGTGGTGTTAGTAGCTGTGAGTGGATGTTGAGAGTTGTGAATTGTCCGTGAGAGCAGACCTGTGTGTACATGGCTATATGACAGAGCAGAAATCACTTTCTGCCCCTTATACCCATCACACTTAGTAAATATATCTGAGGCTTTATGCGGTTTAAGTTCTGCTCTTCTGCCTTCCCTGCTCCAAATCCTTCTGTGATAACACTTTTGGGTCTACAATAGCTTTTAAAACTACCTCCACTTTAAAAACTTTATGGACATTACAAAGACACACAAAAATCAAGGAGAGCTCTCTCTTCTGATTTTTTTATCATTAATACTTTTGCCTTACCATAAGATATTTATCCTTACTGCCTAACCAGTTACATTTCTCCTGCTCCACAGAGTAAGTATTTATGGTGTTCTTTACTCTCCAGAAAAAGATTTTTTTTTCTCTATAATTCTTCTTATATGTTTTTTCATACATTTCTTTCCTGCTTACTTTTGAGCTTTTTCCTCAATGTTGGTTGGTTATTTTATTATTGGATGATTGAGTTGGTGTTAGTAGTCAATGATACAGGATGAAGGAGTCAAAAAGACTTACCAATAAGGACATAATTTGACAAAAGAGAAAACTGCCAGGCAGAGTATTTAGGATGAAACTCTTGCCAGCTTCTCTTCCCTATTCTTGCAAGAGTGAAGGACTTTTACAGCCTGAGTCCTCTAGTGATGAGCACAAGCTGAAACTCCAGAGTTGGTTGAGCAGAGAGCAGTGGTCAGGCCTGGAGTCTCCCGAGACCTCACATCCCAGGCAGAGCCAAGTTTAGCAAACATTGCTATTAGATACACTTTATTAGTGTGTGTAACTTCAAAGGAACCAAAGTATTCGAACTGAAGGGAGTCACAGTCTGTTCCTTCTCCCAGGAGCCATGCAAGCACTGTTTCCCACATTAGAACCAGTCTTCTGTCATGAAAACCTTTTTTCTTTTCCCCCAAACACATTTAGCCATTAGTCTTGACATCTGGAGAAAAGAAAGAAAGAGACAATACTAATCTAAATTGAATGTGACTGATAACAGCAGCATCTGCTTGCTTTTTTTAAAGAGTAATGTACCAGAGAGGAGTGGATTGCTTGTGCTTTGTTGGTGATCAAAGCATAGAAGAAAGAAAACCAAGAATCAGATATATCTTGGCACCTTCAAATTTTAGCAATGTTAGTGATGCTTCAGACAAGACTAGCATTACTACATTTTTCTCTGTCAAGAAGAGGTGGGCTTTTGTTCTTTATCATGTAGAGACGAGTCAAGTGTCAAAAGTCTCAGCCAAGCAGACACAAGGTTTCTTGAAAACTCACAGATCAGAGCTTTGCCAGGCTCAAAAGATAGTCCCCATGACATTTGCTCCCTTTGCGTTAAATCTGTGGCCGAGGTGCAGCCCTGATCTATATCAGTGATGGGGAAGGTTTGCAGAAATGGGTATTTCTTCCTGCAACAGATGGACACATTCATACCCTGCAGGTCAGGGCTCCTCAGATCAAGGCTCTTTATATGGTCCTTACCTTGCTCTTTTTCCTCTTAACTTGTTTATATAATATGTAATTTTGTTACCACAAATGGGTGGAGTTTGGCCTATGGGAACCATATAATTTGCAGGTCAGGCCATGGAGAGCAAGATTCTGCTTTGTGTTTATAATTTTTCTATTTTTTTTTCTTATTTTGATTGCCTTTTTTTTTTTTTTTTTTTTGCCTAAGACAGATGTAGACATAACCCACAAATCCTTAATTTCCGTGCATTCCTTATCATTGTCCCAGTGTGTGTGCACACTAGCCCGTGGAAGCTGTTATTACAGCTGGTCCATAGCTATTACCTAGTCAGTATGAGGCTTTGCCTGAGCCTGTTACGCTCTGCTGGGTATCTGTTTGGTTTCTGCTGGATGTCCCCCTTTCAAAGATGATTATCCCCATTTTCTTTTGCTGTCTTTGCCATTAGATGATCACAAACTATGTGAAATACTTTCTAGTCTGAAGAAGAATGTATTCACACTCATATTTTGCAAACATAGAAAACGAACAAAACCATCTGCACAGCTAAAAATGGTGAACTGTTCACTAGTGCAGAATGATGATTTTGCATTCTGATCCAATAGAGTGCAAGATACTACTGTAACAGTTCTTATAGGAAGATTAATTGAAACATGAAATAAAATATAAGTTTTAGAGCAAAACTTCCTAGGGAAATAGTCAGCAGCAGTAGATGGAAATATTTACAAAATAAAAGAGAACACATCAGCAGATAAGTTAAAATGGCTAAGGTAGCAAGTAAGAAAGTAAACAATATATGTAAACATATAAAGTAAACATATAAAGTAAACAATAATAAACAAAATATGATTGAATCCCACCCTTTCTAGAAATAACATCACCCCACTTCTTTTGAATCCTCAGCTTTATTTTCTTAAGAAAGAAAACAGGGCGAATGAGAATATCTTTTTTTCCAAGCAGAAATGTTCCTAACACCCAATTCAGCATTCCCTTGTGCTACTGCTGCCTGTCACTGTAGCCCCCTACCACCTTTTTTTTTCCTTTTTCTTATCACCTTGCTTAAACTTGAAGGAATCAGAAAATTTGCCCATATCATTTGCAGGCAGCTGAAATTCTTTCTCAGTTCTTTAATGGTGGTAAGAATAGCTCCCAAAATCCAGCAGTAGGTGTCCTGAGGCTTTCTTGGTTAGTAAAATGACTGCAGGACTGCAATGCTTTAAACTTGTTGCTGTCTCCTGGGCATCATTTATAGATTCTCTGTCAACCCACAAGATCCTCTATTACAATGAACACTGTAATTAGTCTATAATTAGAAGTTAATCACAAATCTATAAGAGAAGCTTCCAAATATTGACAATGGTTAAGTAACTGAAATTACCATATATTAATCGCTGGTTTGAATTTGTCAAAGGTAATGCATTCTTAAAGCACCTATAATTCCTGTAGCAGAAATTGCTCTTTTTTACTTCCACTTTAGCACTGGTATGCATATTAGTGAAGGAGATGAATGGGATAAAATGCAAATTAGTGAATTCAGCCTAGTTCAGCTCTATTCTGAAAAAGTATCATCTATGCCATTTTCTATATTCCCTGTATGTATTCCAAGTCCAGTTACCACTCTACCTTCACCCTTCCCTGGATGCAGGTCATTCCAGAAAAAATAGCAGACAAACATACAATATCCAGCAATGAAGAGAGGAGAGGAGAGAGGACAGGAGGAGGAGAGGACAGGAGGAGGAGAGGAGAGAAAGAGAGGAGAGGAGAGAAAGAGAGGAGAGGAGAAGAATACACAAAGAGATTTAATGGAAAAGGAATACTCTTTTGCTTACATTTTTCTCTTTATGACATTCATTACTCATGTCTTACACATATCACAGGTATGGCAGGATGAGAAAGAAATCCTCACATTTCATAAATTGTTATTATTTATTTGCTTATTTGTATTGGCCTACTGTCACAGAATGAAGCTCTGTTGTTTCAGATATTGTACAAACAAAAACCAAAGAGATTGTTCATGCCTCAGAGGACTTGTAATGCTCTGAATGGATATAGACAGATGAGGGAATACAAGGAAGCAGTGGTACAATGAGCATGAGGGGCAGCAGTCTCAGCACAGCTCCAGCGCAAAGTGTTGATTTCTGTTCTTTTTCATGGCAAAAGATAAGGAAGTCTCAAACCCATGTCTGATGAGAATACTTGAAAGGTGATAAGGAAGCTATGCAGACATTTGATGAAAAGCTCCCCAGTGTAAGAAGTAGCATGGAAAAAAAGTAGGAAATTTTTTATTTTAAAATGAAACACAAGTGACATCAGGGTGAGACACAAGCCAGTTAGATGTAGGAACCAACCTGGATGAGGGGTGATTGATAAGGTGGTAGGAGGCTCTAAGATACACTGAAGGTGAGAAGAGGCCATTCGTATTTGATACTTCCCAGAGAAGAGCAAGCTATGGAGGGGATCAAGAGAGAGGAGACAGCAGTTCATTTCTGAGTTGTTACTCTCTGAGAAAAAAAAGTTGGTGGGTAGCAAGAGCTGACAAAGGACTGTGGCATTTTTGTGCTTGTCCCCTTCTTTCCTTTGATTCATGAAGGGATCATGGAGAAGTAGACAGCAGCTTAGAGCCCATTATTGTATATGACAGCACAATATAATCATTTATGGGAATAAAAATAAAGCAACACTAACCATCTTTTTTTCCCTTCCTCTGTGACTCTGTGCCTTTATGTGTGTGTGTGAGCTTATGCAGATGTGTGTTTTTATGTTTGGTGTGCATATCTGTTTGTTTTTCAACAGAGAAGCTTATCTATACATTTATATATATAGATATACAGACCTTGTCACGACAAATGGAAAAAAGCATAGTATAGAGAATTTCAAAGGTGTCAATCAGCAAGACAAATGGTAATTCCTATGGAATTGTACACAGTATTATATCTAGTAATACTAAGAGAATTTGTCACAGTTAATGTTATTACAGTGACTGACCACTTATACTGAAGTGCTAAACAGCATTGTGGCCTGGAATATAGCTATTTTGGGAGCTTTGCAGACAGCTGGTCAAAAAGCAGAGAGTTCTTTGCATTGCCAATTGTGCTGCTGCTCCAAACGCTGTAAGATCACCTCTCACACATCTGACTTAAAAAATGTTGAAGAACTAGGAACAAAATAATCTCCTATACGAGGGCTCCCTACTTTCTTCTGTGAATGAAGACCTGTAGCAGCTGGGAACTAACATTTGAACCATGAGAGAAGGCCCTGCTGTTAGCCCGTACACACCAAGGGAGACCAGCCCATAGTGGCACAATTTATTGCAGCACAGGAGACAGAGATGACTCCTAAACCCACTGCAAACCCATGCACACATCACTGTGAGCACAACCCCTCGATTCCTCTGTGGTCACTGTAGGGCCCAGACTAGGCCAGGCTGTAACCCCTTTGCTCTCCTGGCCTTCCTAGAAGATTTTCCCTAGTTGGAGGGAAGGTCTGAAGCAATCTCGGTGAGCCATAAATACTATTTATTCCATCCTGACTCATTGACACAACATTAAAAAGATGTTGAGAGAACAACAATAAAAAAGGAAACTGTAAGTTTTTACTACTCTCTGGCACTCATAACTTGCCTCTCTGCCTCTAATGCTCAGACTTCTGGGCTTACTTCTAAATACCTTGTTGGGTTACTTGATTGGTTGGTATAACAGGATAGATCTTGTCATTCACAGCTGGGCCAGCATCCCAGAAGTATTTAGCTAGTGGGTGGATGTATTTGGTACATCACGCATTTGGTTCTTTACTTGTGTTACCCAGGAAAGAAATAATAAAAAGCAGTTTTGATAAACATAGACAATGTTGTATTTCTTCACCTTTAATTCTGATGAGTGCATGGATATAATGTCAAGTTATATAAACAGTGTAGATCCCAATGCAAATATTTATTTTGATACACAAGTGAACAGCAAGATTACTTCAGCAGGGCTCTGCTCCCCTAATACATTCACTTTTTTCTTTAGACTCTTATTAACTCCATGTTTTACTGAGCACTGTCTGAGACTTCTGTGAATCAGCTGCCACGTGGCTTTAGCGTATTTGTAGACTCAGGATCCAGATTGACTATGTAACTTTACTCTATAACCTATTTTCTCCTCTGTGGTTCCCCTCCCTTTTTCCCCCAATTAACCCTTTTCCTTCTATTATTTTCTGAGCCTATCAGAGCCAGCCTAAGCATGAAATTCTGAGCAAGATGAATATTTCAGTGCCTATCTTTACCAACTTAATTTATATCAGCAAGGAGTATTTTCGATGTATCGAGGGAAGAGATCTTACTGTGTGATTCATTCTCTCCATCCCTGTTCAGCACAAGCTGCTACTGCCTGGCTTGAGAACAATGTTTTAAATCCTTTTCCCTCATCCTGTGCTCTTGGTTTCTTTGAGGGGCCGTCAGTCAAGGGTCACCTCCCCACCCTGCAGGGGAAGGCAAGTTGCCTCTTTGCTCATCACTAAGCTAAGAAGTGCTAGCAGTGAGTTTCCTTTTCACCTCCTCAGCCTCCTTCCTCAAAGCAATTCTGCAGAGCATGGAAAATAGCTCACTTAGGTGCCATCAGTGTGTCACTGTGGTAAGTTAATAGCCACTGTGAGGCTGTGGGTCTCATCTGGGGTTTTCTTTTGAAAGCTTAAGGTTTAAGCACGGTCACTGTGAAAAATTAGCAGGTCCTAGGGACAGAGTTGCTCGTCTTGAGGTACATCTTATTTCCTTTATTATGTTTACCTAGATTTAACAGCATCTTGTTTTGCTCATTCAGATATTATTCATGGCATTCTCCCCATGACCTTTCCAGTAACTGCATGTTTAGATTTACTACTTTTCATACATAAACCATTCATCCTTGGTTGTCTCACACATCATAGACATCCCCCTGGGATTTTTTAATGCTCTTCATATAAGGAGCTTTTGCTTGGATCAAAGTCAACTGTTTCTTTAAGCTCTTGAATTAAGTCACATCAAAGTATTCCACTTTTACCAAGAAGTTATCTACTAACAAGATCCAGTGCTATTATTGAATGGAAGATGTACCTAAATAGTGCTGTACTTCTTGCATACTATGTTTTAAATGGGGCTTTGTTGGTATAACCAAATTTGCATTATTGTCTTGTCTGGTTTCAAAATTAACTTAGTTTAACACCTTTTAAAACATACAAAATCATTCTCCAATCCTCCCCAAATACCTCAGAGGGCTGACCAATAAATACCCCTAAATTCAGATCCCTCTTCTTAGCTATCAGCAAAGATGAAACTGAGTGTCCTTGGGGTCTTTGGGTGAGCCTAAAGATGGGCTGGCCTCCGTTGTTGCCAGGAAGAAAGGACAGGCCTAAAATGAAGGATTTTATAAAGGATGTCATGAGTGAAGGAGGCGGGGAGCTTGAGAAAAAGGGAGGGGAGTTTGCTCTGCTCTTGCTTTTCCCCAGAAGGTGTCCTGGATTTGCCCTTGCTTTGATTGATAATGTATTCCTCCAGCAGTACAACCCACCCTTCTGTTTCCCTTCATCGTACAGCTGCACAATTTGCTGAAGGCTTCGGGGCCTTTCCTTGTATTACTGCAAAAAGGGCTCTTGATCAGTATGCTGAAGATCCTCTCCATTTGACAAATATTTCCTCTTTTTATTCTTTGCCCTAAGATACTCTGTGCTATTCGTCAGCATTATATTGCATGTGCTTCTTGGTTCTGGTATGTCTGACTGCATTTCTGCTTTGTTTGTGCTAGTACTGATTAGCGAAATTGGGAGTTTAGAGCCTTTATTTTGAGACTCTGGCTAATAAAATTTCTCTGTGTGAAAGGAAGGTTTAGTTATGTATGGAAAGCGGAGAAGTCTTCATGTGCTTCCTCTGCTCGCAGGTGCACTGGGTTGCTGTCACAGATTTCATGCATAGAGTCTGGTCACTCCCAGCAAAGATAGGAAACAGCACCATGTGTGAAAATTCAGCACATGAAGGAAGTGTTAGATTGAGATGCAATGCTTGTCCATCTGAGTCTTTGCCAACCGGGTGCTTCAGCATTGTCTTAGGGTCCTAGGGGAAGAGTTTAAATTTTATTCAGGAATAAAACCAAGCTCCCAACTGCTTGAAATGATTAAAAATCCCAAGACTCTTTTTGTAAGAATAAGAGCATGACCCTGATATCTTGGCCAAACTCCAGACAATGAAATTACATTCTGTCAATGTGAAATATACCTGTCATTTGAATCACAAAGCAATTCTGAATTCCCACTGAGAATTCATGTTGAGTTTTGCAAGCTTTAAATAGTTGCCATGTCCACCACTTGGATAAAGCATTTCTGGAGTGGGATCTGTAAGAAAGGCTATCGCTGAAGCACACTGGAGAAGTAATAAATTAAAGATGAAATGGCATTGTTATTTCCTATGTTAGCACTATTATTTTCTCAGTTCCAACAACTCCCAATTACTTTTGCTTATTCTTCTTTGTAATGTTTATTTGAGATTCCTCACAGGAAAGCAGGTAATTGAAAGATCGATTTGAAAAGTCTGGATAAAACTAAACCAGCAAATAGCATGTTAGCTCTGCTGGTGCCTTAAGCACACCTTTATACAATGATGACCGTGCTTTACATAGCAGAGAGGCAAGAAACAGCACTTTATTTGGCCTACAGTCAGTTCCCTAACAGTGAATCTGGTGCCTGGGTGTTTCCATACCACTGTTAAAGATGATCATGGCACCAGTGATTTTGCCTGCATTTTTTTCTGATATTAAAGATTAACTGGAAGTCGGGTACTGTTCTCTTACTAAGAAGGATTTCCATTTGCCAGGCTCTTCATATGCAACCAAAACCACGTAGATGGGCAGGCATCATTAAGGCCATATCCAAAGGAACCTTCGTAATGGGCAGGTTGTGAGGAGCAGACGTAAAAACTGTTAAGCCACAAATAAATATTGCATATGCTCTCTCCTTCCAGCAGTGCTTTTGGTAACTACCTTCTGTCACTAGCAGACCTCCTGCCTTTGGGCTCAATTCTGGCAGCTGCTTTCTTTGCCCTCATCTTCACATTCAAACCCAAGATTTTTATTTCCCTCCTTGTGCGTTACTGCTGAGGGCTGAAAAGCCTCCCTGCACCGTGATGGAGCGCCGCAAGGGCAGTTCGCTTAATCTGCTGCCCCCTCTTTCTACAGAAATTGTGGACGTGAGCAGATTCCCAGGGCTTTGGAAATGACCCCAGATGATCTTGTGCTGCTTCCTCCTGCATGTGGATTCAAGGGCCGGAAACAGCACTGAGTTTAGACACTGAACAGTTATTTTCTGTGCCTTAAGAGCAACAGTGCTGGGTAGGCCCAGGAGCAGCAACCTACTCTGGTTAGGACAGTCTGGCACCTCCTGCTGTCCTAAGGACACAGCCGTATCATGAGGGCACCACACCAAGCAGAGCAAGCATTCCCCCAGACAAACTTTTCACATAGAAGAGGCTTTTCCAAGTCCCATCAGACTTTTTTTTGTTGTTGTTTTCATTCTTCTAGATCTGCTTTTTGGAAGACCTTAAAACTGTTCTTTGGGAAAAGGTCAGTACAGGTTCTCAGAGTGCTTCCTGAAATTGGGAGAAGCGAAAGGACACAACATGAACAAGATTTTTACTTAGAAGCATTTGGATGGTGTAGAATAAATACTTACCATTTACAGACTCCCACTGCTGTCCATAATCTCCAGGTTTTGTCTATGTTAAACTAGGACAGGCAAAAAGGTGATGTTTTCTGAGATTTACAGAGTGTACAGCTAAAAAGAATCATAACATTCTGCAATCTTGACTTTTCTAACTGCTAAATGTCTTCCTTCCTAGGTCTCTCAATATTCTTTTTCAGAGAATTCACCATTTAAATTATTAAACATAATATAAAATATACCAGGGACTAGAGAGATTGAAGTCAATTGTGTTTATGTTCTAGTCAAATGTGTTTATGTTCTAGGTTAGAATCATACCTCAAAATCCTAATAAAATGTTGTCTTTTAACTACATATGGAAAGGGAGCTGGAAGTTATATTAAGTATTTAAAATTCATGGATTCTCCAATGTAAACGCAGTTCTGTTTTTTTGTTTTGTTTTGCTTTTTTTTGGATAGTGTGATAGCTATGCTCAGTGTAGTATGTATTGTGTGTGAAAATGTCCTCTGAAACATGTAGCTACTTAAACCTTGGAGTACCCTCAGCATTCCTTAAATTGCCTCGAAGTATATTCTAATTTAAGACAATCCCTACATTGTAAAGAGACAGTTTCAGTAGTTTCACCAGTCTGAGTTTTCATGTCAGAAGACACTTCCTCAGCTCACAGATTAGAAACAAGAAGTAGTATGAAGTACAACAGAGTGCAAGACGCTTAGAAGAAGGTGCACTCTTTGTATGGGACCCAAAATAGCGACTAGTAACAAATAACATCTCATCATCAGATACCTGCATATTTGATATTCTGATGAAAAATGATGAGATTAGTAACTTATTAGATGAGGAAAGAGCAGTGGATGCTGTTTACCTTGACTTCAGTAAGGCTTCTGATACCGCGTTCCACAACATCCTCATGGCCAAGCTGAGGAAGTAAAGGACATATAAGGGGACAGTGAGCTGAACGGAACATTGACAGAACCAATCTAAACATGCTATCTTGGAACTGGCAGTCCAAAAAATATTTAGTTGATAGTCTGGCATTGGTGATCTCCCAAGTGGGTAACTATTGTGGCAAATAGTGTTTAGCATCTTCAGTGATGATTTGTATGATGGGATAGACGGAAATCTCAGCAAAATTTCTGTTAATAAAAGATATGGTAATGAAAGATAGGATAGGAGAGATGATAAATCAGAAACCTGTGCTTCCACTCAGCAAGGCCTTGAAGGTCTGGAGAAATGGGTCAACAAGAACTTCATGAAGTTCAGCACATGGGAGTGCCAAGTGAACTATAAAGTCCTGCACCTGAGGAGGAAAAATTCCATGCATTAATACATGCTAGAGACAAACAGTCTGGAAAACAGCTTTATATAAAACATCTTGGAAGTCCTGGTGGACAAACTGACCATGAGCGAGCAATGTGACCTTACAGTAAAGAAAACCAATGACATCCTGGTCTGCATTAGGCAGAGCCTTGCCAGCAGTTGAAAGGAGGTGACCCTTTCCCTCTGCTAGGTCCTGCCAAGGCCACATCTGAAGGTCCAGCTCTGGGCTTGCTGGTACCAGGGAGACATGTTCTTGTGGGAGGGAGCACTAAGATGATTTAGGGACTGAGCATCTGTCACCACAAGAGAACGCTGAGGGAGCTGGGACCGTTTAACCTGACGAAAAGAAGGTGTAGGGAGATCTTACCATTATGTATACATACAAATATATATATATGAATCAGGAACAGGGAGTGTGTTTAAGGAAGATGGATGTAGATGCTTGCAAGCAATGAGCACAGACAGAAATATAAGAAATTTCATTTAAACAAAGGAAAACTTTCTATTATGATGGTGGGGTCAACTCTTAGAACAGCTTGCCCAGAGAGGTTGTGCTGCTTCTAACCTTGGAGATATTTAAACCCTAAATGGACATGTCCCTGAGCAACCTGCTGCAGCTGGCCCTGCTCTGAGCAGATGATCTCCAGAGGTCCCTTCCAACCTCAAGTATTCTGTGATGCTTAAATACCAAGCAATAATTTTTCTCAACATAATTATTTGGATAGCCACTTAACGGGTGTTTCAGTAATCATGTCAGATAAGAGAAACAAGTAGCACCTCCATGAAAGGGTTATTTTAAATAGGGTTCAGGAGTTTGAGTTAAAATATTTATCAAGAGCAACAGAAATATTTGAGTGGAAGTAGGCAGGGCTGGTCCCTGCTTGAATTCTGGCAGCTACATTCTAAATAAATTGCAGCAAATACAGATGACCTCCTAAAGCCTTGGAAGTCAAATTACTTGCAATAATTAATCTGTGAAATAAACATGAGTGTTAGAATTTCCATATCTCATCTTCTCACCCTCTTCACTTTTACCTGCCTCCTTTCCTTTGGGATGTTTAATCAACTGCCAAGAATTTGTAAATGAAAAAAATTAAACTTTGTCAAAAATACTGTCAGATGGAAGGACCACTCTGATGCTCACAGTGCATTAACATGAAATAAAGGCAACCTCAAACAAAAATACTTGCAGGGCTGGGAGTGCATGTGTAACAATATAACATAGAAAAGGACTTTTGATTTAATGAAGATCAATTTCATAGCAGTGCGGGTCATCAAATGGGAATGTCACTGAAGCAATCAGGCAGACTTGCAACTTCCATCTTCCTTGTAAAGGAGACAGCTAATTAAATGCAATGATACTCTGAATAAGAACAAAAAGCACAAAGAGTGTGGTCCAGAGCAGGGCTGGGACCAGAACCAAGCCGTAAATCAATTACTCTGCTGTTGAGCATGTGCAGCACAGGTTCATGTGGCTATACTGAGCAGATACTTTCTTGCTTTTTTGCTCACTGCTAAAAGTTTTGCAGCAAAATTTGTTAGTGGTACTGTTTTTTAGCTGTCGATGATTATACCAGCATTAATGAGATCTTTGAATAGCAGAAGAAGGAAGCAGGTAGTGTACACTGTTCCTATCGCATAATTTAAAATATATATATTTTTGTCTTTCTCTTTGTTTGTAGGCTTTAGAAAGATCTATGTGTCTCCAAAATTCAGTAAAATTGCCTCATCTGTATCCTCAGCAATAAATACATGAACAAATTAATTACCTTTATTTAACGTCTACCTGACAAATGAGACACTAGGATGAAGGAAATTAGTACAAAAGTCTCTTTTCTGACACCATGAGGGAAACTGCATGCAAAGGCCTTGTAGCCTATTGGGGTCTTTAATACATATCCAAGAGAAGAGGACATGAGCAGGCCCAGGTCACACCAGAGACTGGTCATATCCATGGAAAACAAAGAGAACACAACTGTATTGGTTTGCTGGCCTGTACCAGGAGCAGGCTGTTAATGTGCATGGAAATTTCTTTCTCATGCACAGTTCTCTGAGGCAATTCTGGCTGCCAGTGTCCTCCGGAGTCAAGATATTTCTAGAAAGTGCCGCCAGTGTGGCCTCACCTCAATTCTCTGACTGCTTGTGTTTTCCAAAAGTATGTGAGGGCTTTTAGAATTTAGGTACAGTTCATTCCACAACCTTCTCTATCAAAAATATGCTTATTAAATGCTTACTTCTTGGAGCGTTTGTCTAAATCAAACATCCAAGAGGTTTCCTGTTCATTAGTAAATATTCTTTTCATGTAACTTTCTTTCAGGCCAAGGCAAATCCCAGGAGACAGGGCTTCCTAGAGCTCTAGCGCAAGAGTCCAAGTGAGTATCTCCTTACAATACTGTTAAATGCAGCACATCCTCCTTAGAAAAATTTATTTATGTCTTCTATGTGCCTTCCTACAGGAGTTATTCAGATAGTTTTGGTCTTGATGAGTGTCTTGAGTTTGTTGGTTTGGATTACATACCTTTTTAAAATAGCGTATAATCCATATTTTTCTGACACAGATGAAGACTTCATTTTAAAAATGCACGTAAATGGGCTTGTTTTCTTTCCAGTGAAGCCTGAATCAGACAGGACAAAACCACTAAGAGAATAGTCCCTTTTGGTGTGTCTGTATTTAGACAAATTCAAGCAGAGATAAAATGAATCATACAGGAAAAATAGCAAGCATTTCTAAAAAAAAAAGTCCAGACTTTACTGGGGAAAAAAGCATGTTACATGATCGAGATCATCAATTAGAAAAAGATGGTATGATTGCTTGCAGTGATTGCAATGATAAAGGAAAAATAGCTTGCGCTCACAATTTATGTAGTGGTATGGGTCATGTCTGTTAGTTTATTGCAAGGCTCAGGCAAATGATTTAGGTGAATTTACTGACGTGAACCAAAGCTTTCTAAGGGATCATCTCCGCACACAGTGCAGCCACCTGGCCCCTCTGTGCTGTGCCAAAGCACCGTGCCAGCACCCTGTGTGGACCCTGTGTGGAAACACACGTCAAGGTGAGTGAAGGAGCAGGATTCCTAATCACACACCTATCACCGAAGGTTGAAATAGCACAAACTTATCTTTGATGCTCCCTTCAACCATGCTGTATAGTGAGCGGCCAAACCCATCCTGTTTTTCTGTATTCATTCTGTAAATCGTCAGGTCTTCATCTGGTTCATCAGACAGGTATTTACATTAGCAGAAGGTATCCTGGCAATTACTTTAGTGGTAGTGAAAACATGCCTCTTGCATGAAGAGCTGCAGACTGCATTCAAACTCTTCATGGAGCCAGGGTACAAGTTCTGCCTGAGAACACATATCGAAGCACATGCCTTCTCATGTGCACTACAGTGTTTTGCCCTTATGCTACCATTTTGCTTTCTGCATATCACTTGGATGCATGCAAATCTTTGTCAAGGACACTAGTCTTATCTAAAGCAAGGTTTGGTCATTCCGCTGTTTTTCAGGATCCCACATCATTGTTATTTTCTTTTAAATTCAGTTGTCTTTTTCTTCTTTTGCACTAGTGAAAGCAATGTGCACAGAAAAGTTGATAATAATTTTGCCTAGGGAAAAAATAGCCAAAATCACGTGTAGATGAAAAGTTAAAGTGGCTTAAAAGGTTAAAATACAATTTATAGTTAATTAAATTGAGGACAGCAGCAGATGGTGTCAGTTTCGTTTGTATTTGTTATTTTGCTGACTATGGGTATACATTGAAATGACAGAATAGTTAGTGAAATGGTGTATGTTTATGCCTTAAATAAAACAACATACACTCTCAGAAGAAGCTAAATGATTTTTTCTTAAAGTGAATAACAGACTTTTTCCCTACATGCTAATGCATGTGCCTGATCAAGTCTTACTACAGTCTCTAAATACAAACCATTTTGCTATAAATATCTAAACCAAATCACGGAAACATTCAGAGTCCTTCTAAAGGAACTGAAGCCCAGAGAAGGAAAACAATGCATTGCCCTGGAAGGAGCCAGCAGTGTGTCTGTGAAGAGCTTCCTGCTTTTAAATCCTTGTCCAACTGCATAATCACAAATTACAAATCTATGCTTTCCAGTTAGAAATAATGGTCATTCCTAGGGCATTCAAGGTTTCATGTTGTTTGCATCTGCTTCATGCCTGCAGCACAGTTTGGGGTGAGATCCAAGGTTTTCAAGTCCAGATTCTTTCCTCATACTGGAAGAACCGTTGTCTTCCCCTCACTTTGAAAAGGTTTGCTCACACTTTGTATAAAACTCTCTACAAATAATACTGGGCTTCCACTGGCAATCTCTTAGTAGTGCATGTCAAAAGACTAGGTTGCTATATAAACCAGATAAGACAGGGTTAATAGGAAGATTTGTTTTTTATCATTATTTGTGTTATGTTATCTATGCTGGCCTCATTGATACTTCTGGGAGAAAATGATATTGAAAATAGTATTCTGGATGAAAATGGTACTTGCTAGTGTGGACGTCCCAGTGAAAATGTGGCCAGAAAGGCAATGTAGCTAGACTGAGACAATCTTAAAAGACGGAATAGGTTAGCATACAATGAAAAGACTACTAAAAAGATTGTTGAGAAAGCTGAGATAATGGCGGTATTGAGAAGTTAGCAAAAGCAGTATATTGGAAGAACAGATGCACTACAGCTGATTGCAGTGGGATAGGATGGTTGCTCTAGGAAAAGAACAAAGAGGGTTTGGTTAAGATAGAGAAAATATATAATGCATTGGAGGCAGCAGATTTTGACATAGTAGGAACTTACTGCAAAGGTAGGAGGATTATAAAAATAAATTTAAAATGTAGGAGTTGAAAATGGTATTGAAACATGCTTCAGAACCTCCTTTATATAACAAGGAAGAAAAGGAAAGAGAGTGAATCAAGGAAATTTAAGATTAGTATGAGAGGAGGTAGGAAAAAGAAAGAAATAAAAAAGATACATTATCAATAGGAGGTTTCTTTACACTCAAAGACAGCCCACCTAGTTGCAACGATACCAAGAAAAATTGCTCTCAGTTCAACTGATGTAAAGCCTGACTAATTCCATTTGCCACTTAGGTTGTTACAAATGCAGGAGAACTTTCAGAAAACACTGGTATTAATTGGGGTTACTTTGATCTATCTAAAAAACAAGATTTCACCTTCTCTGATACCTGGCGAGCTTTTCTCTTTTATCTTACATTTTAGAGTGGAAACTGATTTACTTGATTAATTTTGTTTACTTTATTTTGTTTCCTTTTATTCCTTTTACCTTTTTGTTTTGTTTTGTTTTGTTTCTTCTGTTTGAGTGGCAGTTTACTGGAGCTCAAGCAAAATAAACTAGGCCCTTCACCTGTCTAGACTCCCTCTTTAAAGTGCCATGCGAAATGTTTCTGCAGCACTTTGCTAAGACCTGGATATGTTTATATGATCCACTCCATAACAGGAGCTTAATGTAAGTGCACCCTTATGTTATGCTTCAAATCACACAGGTTTCAATTCCCTCTCTCCAAAAACGCAAAAATGAGATTAGCATCTAAATTGAAATTGAAGCTAAGGAAATCTGTGGAAAATAAATCTAAGAAAAAAAATCTGAATATCAGTTTTAGGCTTCTTTTCACTCTGCATCTTGGTCATTTGCTAGAGAAGAAATCCATCTTCCAGTAATAGGAAGTAAACAGTGTCTAGTCCTGTGCAGCTGTGTTGAGAGACTAAAGAGAGGGGAAAATTTTGACCCATTTGTTTAAAGCAATTAACATCAATGAACTTACAGCTTCGTGAAAGAAGCCTCAGCTAAACCCAGGTGGGGAATGCAAGCGCTACCATCACCCCACGTTTGTTCTCACTGGCACAAAGCCTCTTTCCTGAGCTGCTGCTGTGTCCACAGTGAGGAGTGTCCCCCAGCCACCGTGCTCAGAGCTGCGGGAGGATCTGGGTATTCGTCTGTGTCACCTTCTGACACCTACTGCTCAGCTGTCCTCACGCAGAGGAGGCAAGCAGTTTGATTATAGCGAAAACACGGTTTAACAAATTTTTTTTCATATATTATTGTATATCCTTACAAACAATCTTTTTTTCCAGATTTCTTTGCACATGTCCAATGGTCTGAGAAGCAAAGGGATCTTCTGAGCAGTACATAGACCTTCATTTCTCATTACTCAATGAACAGAAAAAACACCAAGATGTTTGCCACCCAAAAGCAATATACTTTCCCTAAAAGCTTCTCAACTGGCACCTCTTGCCACCAGCAAGTTAGGGAGCTAGTCAGCATCCTTGTGAAAAACCTTGACAAAATAAAAACAATGACAAAAAGGACAAGAAAATAAGAAATGAAGAAAGGAAAGGAGCTGGGGAGAGGAGGTATAAGGGCATCATCACTTCTATCTTGAGCACCAGTGCTGTATACTGGAAATCAGAGCATTGCACAGTAATTCAGTAATTCATCCTGACACTAATGGAACTATTTTAAATGTACAATAATATCTTCCTGAAGAATAATGCATGGTACTTAAAAACAAACTCAGCATGATGAGAAGAGAGAGAGAAGATGCATGCTCCACTGTGGTTTCCCCTCACTTATTTCTAAATAAGGAACAGACTCTGCACTTCAAATGGCTACTACTTGCTGCACTTATGACAAATATTTAGCTATTGTGTCACTGGAGTGAGCAGGAGAAGGGGCAGGAGGTGTTTATGTGACATTGATCTTCAAAACAGCACAGCAAAAAGTCCAAGCATAATATGAAGGAAAAGACCTAACTGATACTTGAACTGATACTGTCCATGTGCAGAAACCTAGTAGAACAAAAATATCAAACTTGTGAAAGATATCAGTTCAATTACTTGTTCAGATCCTTTAGTCTAATCATCATCCAGAGAAAAAAAATCTCATTAATTGCAGCAGAATTTCACTTGAACAGAAGTAAATCAAGTCTACATCAGGATTTGGCCCATGAATACCATGAATATATGCCATCAAATTTAGTCACTGTTATCAGTTTAAACCAGCAGGCTAACTGAGACAATTTGGGGAACCTGATCATATCCTCCCCATTTAAAACATCAAGATAAGCTTTTGTAGGCAGGTCTTGGTGAGTTTGCAGTTTGAATTCCCATGGGCTGCAACCACAAGAGAAACAAATTCTTTCTAGTTACAATAGACCAGATTCTCATAAATCTATGCATTTATACGTAGGATCTGAAGATGCCGTAACAGCTATGATAGTAGAAACTGGAAAATACACATTTATACAGATTTATTAAAAGTCTAGTTTAGCAAAAAAAAAAAAAAAAAAAGGCATCTCACAAATAAAAGGAGTTATGTGCTGTATTTCAATTTAGTATTGTTTGAAACTGTATTATGGATGGTTTTACAGCCAAACCTGCAGAGAAGAGTTTGAACTCTTCATCAAAGAGTTCTTGAACTCCACACTTGGACCTCTGACTGAAGTTACTATCCTAACCAGAATACTATCTAGAAAACTGAAAATTCTGTTAAAAAAACAAAGCTTTTTAGGGATGCATTAGGTGATGACGGTTTCTTGTCATGTCCTTACTCTTCTTAACTCTCTCTAAAATAGCTAGGATATGCATGTGCATGCATTCACATGAGAGGTGTGATGCAGCCATTCTTAAGCTATTCGTATGCTAATCAGGGATCAGATAGTAAGATGCTTTGTTATTATATCTACTTGAGCTTGTTCAGCTTATGTAGCACTTGTAGCACTTAGAGTTTATGTTTAATATGCTATAAGGAAGAAAAAGAAAATGGATTTCTCTTTTGAACTACAAACCTTTAGAATTGCACTCTGAGTAAAAACATGTGTTTTATTTGAGACAAAATGAGTATGTCAAATACATGGACTCTCAACATGTTTTTTTTCTTTTCTTCCTCTCTTTAAAGAGATTTAATGGATTTGAAAAATATCACTTAAACTCTCACATACTATGTTTCATTAAAATAATAAGAAAATAAAATATCTTAGAGTCATAAATTCAAGGAAAAGCACAAATTAGAAGCAACCTCTGCAGGTTGTTGTCCTGCCCCCTGTCCAAAGTGGACCTAAGTCAGATCAGGTTGCTCACGGACTTGACAAACAAGATCTGAAACCCGTGTGAGGATGGAGATCCCATAGCCTTTCTGGGTGCCAGTACTTGACCACCTTCACGATTAAACAAAAAGGTCCCTTAATGCTTCCTGTCCCAGACTGGCTCACTGAGTGGTTTGTCCATCCCATGGATTGATCTCTGTGACTGCTTGTAACAGACTCCAGGAGGCTCCTGTCTGCTGCTTCTCCAGACGACCCATCTATGATTTTTTCAACTTATGCATAACTTACTTAAACGCACATTTTCATATTGCCGTTCATAAAGTATGCACCTTTGTTAAAGGAAGATAACAGTAATAGGAGACAAATCACTATAAAATTTCTGCAAATGTCTCTAGGGTTTCTTTTTGCTATTTCTCTGAAAGCAAATTTTCTTTGTTTTCTTAAAAATAGTAACTCTTTACTTTTATGCTTGTGAAAAGTTACCTACAATAACACTGGCATAAAAAAAATGCATATGTATATTTCAGAGAATTCACTAAAATCATATACAGAAACATGTGAAATAAACCTGTGCTCAGACACTGTTATTTAGTCTGAAGAGTTCAATCAATTCAGAGGTTAAGTGGTCAGCTGCGTTCGGTAACCTTCTCTACAAGACAATATCTAACATGGATGAGCTAATAAGGAAAAAAAGCTCTTGTAACAGGAAAGTGGACAAAACGTGTTTCATCAGCTTATTTATGGGAGCAATAAACTCTCCATCTCTTGGAATGTGAATCATCTGACCAAATGGAGATGTCTAATCTCAGTTACTCACTGTGGGTTTCCTGTCTAATCTATGACAATCTAATCAACATAGCCACTGGTGTCCAGGACGTGATTAATTTCATCCGAAAGTAAATGTCTAAAATAGACCGGATAAATCAAGCCCTAAAAGTGCTTCTGATGACTCCACTAATTGAGAAGGAATTTTAGGAGAAGAGCTTAGATGTGTATGTCTACATTGTGGACATATACATCTAGCTAAATCCAGTTCCTGGACTCTTTAACCTACATACCAGCAACACTTCGGAGCCTATTTCATGGGAAACAATCTGCCTGAGAAAAGTGGAAAAGAGGGAAGAACAGGAGATCAGTATGGGTCCTTCTTAAAAGCAAAAAACACTGAAAGACTCAAACCATTACTATTCTGTCCCACACCAGTTTTGAAATGACATCAATAATTTTCTGACAGCAACATGGTATATTTCATAAAGTGTTGGATTATGTGATAAGAATATTGGGTTGTAATCTATTTTAGATACTTACAATGCAATGTTAGTGTGTTAAAGCAACTAGGATGTTTTTTCAGATTTTCCAGTACTGGAGATGTATACCCTTGAAATTCACACATCAGGTACGAGAAAGGCAATGTAACAGTCATCCAGTGTGGGATTAAAAAAAAAAGAAAAAAAAAGAAAAAAACATTCTGAGGAAAACAAAAAAATTCAATAAACAATGAATTCTGTTTCTGGGCAGTGCAAGCTGCAAAAATATTTAGTTCACAGTTCAAATGATTCAAGGGTTAGAAGAGGATGTTCAAATGTTAGGGTGAATTTTACGTGGGTAATCAACTGAAGCAGGAGGGAAATAAAGGCAGTGAGCTATAGAAAACTGTTGGTGAACTAAGGCTTTAACCAGGATCCTAATGAAAGAAGTTAAAGTCACACACTTGTGAAGATTACAAAGACTCTTAGGGGGCACACATCTATTTAGGATGTTGTTTCACAGTAGACTAATGCAGATTATAGCCTGCTTTATAGCAGAGATTGAGCCAGCTCTTTAAAAGTAGGTTGAACAGTAGAAGTGGTGTGGCTGAGGTGGTGGAAGTTCCGCAGTGCCAAAAAAACGTGTCACACTCTGCCACCACAATGACTGCCCATGTATGCTACAGGGCAACTCCCATTGGCAACAAATCCTTGGAAGCCAACAGTGTGACTGCTTGGAGTTTGTTTGACTTTTTTTTTTTTTCCTTCAGGAATTAGAGGAAATTAGCAAATCCTAGAGTTTGTTTGGAGTCAGCTAATCTTGAAATTTAAATGTCAAAACAACTCTGACAGAAGTCTTACCCACAATATTTGTTTCAGATCAGGCAAAGTACACTTAGTTTTTCTCTTTTTGTATTTTGGTTCCCTCTGTCCACATACTTTCATGGGAAAAGCACAGTGTCAAAACACCCTGACATTTGGGGTATGGAAACAAGTGAACTCCAAGTCTTCTGGGAATGCACAGGGATATAGAAACTTCTCTGCCATATCAGGTCCTGCCACGGTGAGGGCTCCATAGGACTGAAAGGAGCAGAGTGAACCACAGAAAACTAGACAACACAAAGAGAAATGTAAAGGGTCAGAATGCTTGTTTTAAAAGTTGAGCTTTATCTAGATTATTGGACTCTCCAGAGCCTATCAGCTTTTCTGAACACAGGATTTGTGGCGCTTTGGATTGGACCATTAAATACACTACACAAACCACTCATAAAAAATATGCCAATTATGGAATTTTTATTGCTATGTCCTCACTATGCTCTTTATAGTGTCCCTAAAAAGATATATAGAGAAGAAAACTATTTATAAATAAGCCTCTTTTGTTATCATCTATGTCTATATGCATTCTATATACACATGTATACAGATATGCATGTGTAGCTTATCCTAAAAATCTATGGAGGCAATTCATAACATACTTTTACATAATTCAAGAACCACTTTTCCTTGATAAGCAGAAAAAATCTGATTTCTTCTAAAGAAGACCTTTGTGTAGTAAGATTTGTAATTATCCTGCTGGGAAATTTAGTAACGATAACTATTTTATTAAAGTTCACAATCAGTTTACAAGCAGGGAAGAACATGAAACAGATGACTTAGGAATAAGGTACTGTGAAGCTATTTTAAAAAGTTGCTTGAGACTTAGTGAACTAAAAAAAAAAAATGTCAGAACCTAAATCGTTAAATTAAAAAGAAATATCATTAAAGTAGGCTTTCCGTTGTAAGAACAGGTTAAAGATATTTAGGTAAATTTATACGTATCCTGTTGGACCTAAATTTCATACAGTCTATTTCTAACATGTTGAAATATATATATGTTTGTGCTGCATGTACAAAGTTACTCTACAAAAGAAAATGTCTCACTGAAAGATAATGTTTGGAGATGCTTTGCTTGTTTTCCTTTTTGTTTTGAATACTTAACCCGTCTGAGCAAGAGGGAACACATTCATATTTGGAGTCAAAATAACCTTTGTTTTTCATTAGAGGAAAAAGAGCAGAATTGTGAAACCTGCCGTGGGTCTACAGTGTAGCTTTTGTCATGCTACTTATTGAAGCTACGGGAGGGCAGATACAGCTGCCAAGTTTGAAGTTCGCTCAGTGCTGAGCCCTCCAGCTGTACTTGAGCTCAGCATAAAGCAGCCCTCGCTGCTGCCCTTGGGGAACCGGGCACATTCCTGATGGAGCCCAGAAGGGTGCGCAGACAAGGTGTTTCTCTTGACTGATGCCCTTTGGATGCGCTCTCGGCACCCCGGCGCTGTGGAGGCTGCCAGGACGTAGCGGGCTCGGCAGCGCCGCGCCGCCAGCTCCCACCCAGCCCAGGTCGGCATCCAGCCCTGGCAGAGCACTGAAGACGATTACTCACCATATCTTCCCTGAGCAATCCTGTTTTTACAAATGCCTTATTTAGTGTTTTATGCGCAGTTAAACCAAGGTATTGCAGTCTGTATAAAAGATTTTCACCATGAGGGCTTTCAGGTGAAACTCTGGGATGAAGGGCACATTGCAGGTCAGTTTCGAGGAGCTGACTACCACTGCTGCTCACTGAACTGAAACTAACCAAGGTGCTTCAGAGCCTCTTCCTTTTCGCTCCTGAACCTTCATCCTGTTTCAGTGGGGTTGGAGGCTTCTGTTCATGGCCCGCACACCAGGCTTCTGTTCGTGTTCTGTTCTAGCACGCAGCTCTGCATGTCCTCAACATGCTCTTTTCAACCGGCTGCAGATAAGTATAATGCAAATGTAATTTCATTAGAAACATATCTACAGAATATTACGTAAGTCATCTGCAGCAGCTTTAAAGCCCAGCAGCATGGGCAGAGCATGGGCAAGATTGGAAGTACTACAAAAATGCAAGAATTCCCTCTGAAATAAGCTCCTCAGAGTAGAAGGAAGATGATTCAAGTCATTTTCCTGATCTTTGGGGAGCAGGAAGGAGGGCGCCTGCAGTGAGTATGAGGAGGAAGAAAAGAGAAAGTGACGTAACCAAAAGACCTGGGAGCAAGAGACTCTTCAGGAAGGAGACCACAGAAGGACCTCTCTGACACTGGCAAACACCAAGTGTGCAAACACGCAAAGAAGGAAAGCTTTATAAGCTTTACAAGGAGTTTCAGTAAACTTGGATGATCAATTTAAAGTCCTATGAGAACTGCTCGGTAGTCAGGAGTAAAGCCCATGAGAAGAATTATGACCCTCTGGATGTCAGTGGAAGATCTTCCTCTGCCCTAGCAGCAGCAGAATTTCCCCTGTAGCTGTGGAGTCTAAACCTGGGACTGCAATATCTGTTGTGTGTGTTTTTCACCAGAAATGAAAGCATCTGAGGTCGAGGGATGTAGCTCTCTGCTTGCAGTAATATACAACCCAAAATAGATGTGTGTTCGATTGCTGACATTTATAATTGCTTTTCTTGCTGTTTCCTGTACATATAGGATTCCATTTCTACCCTTTCCTTCTCCTGGCTCCACTGTAATGCCCTTTTGCCTGGAGGGAGGAAGAGGAACAGATGGTGTGCAGCTAGGCAATTAGACAGCATAGTAAAAGCAGTAAAGTTCCACATTTAACTTCTCAGGCTCTCTCCTCAAGTCATTCCCCTTGTGTCTCCCATGCAAAGCTAATGATTATAAAATTATTTCCATCTATTTATCTATCCACATTCTTAAGCTGACATTAAAGCAAGTGCAGCAGTTTTGATTGACATTCGCTAAGGCTCATGAACCAGTTAATTCTGATCAATCATAATTGCCCGTACCACTACAAGCATTCTGTACCTCAGCCAGTAAAATGGGCTGTTCACCAGCTCCCAAATGTGAACTAGTAAATGCTCAGGCCTCAACACAGAAGCCTGGAAAGCTAGTTAAAAAACAGTACGGGCAGAACTCAAAAGAGGGAAATGAAAGGGAAGGGAATTAACAGGAACAAATACAGTGTTCCAAATAAAAAGAATCAAGCTGCTTGCATTGTAAATGAGACATCCTCTGAAGCCTCACCACAGCTACGCTGATGCTTGATAACATTCTCTTTGCAAAATAGCACATAAAGGAAAGATGCTGATATTCTGGAGCAAACGGTTCTCCACTGTGTTAGTGTTAGAGAACAGATTGAAGGAATTATAAAAGTAGTGTAAATAATTGTAAGTGTGCAACAGCACACAGCACCATCTTAAATGACCTGGTAATTTGGCATTGATCCAAGCAATCATTCCCTGAGCAGAATTTATGCTGTGTGTTGTCAAAAAGCAGCCAAAAACAGGATACAGCTAGATGTTTGGAAGCCATTTCACTTCCATTGGAAAAGTCCAACAGATTGTTCTGTTTTTAAAGGGCAGAATTACCAGTTCCAGTAAGGTATTTGCTAATCCTCAAGTGTTTCAGGCTTAATCTTAGTTTTCCAGCTGCTTCTGAAGAATGTAATACATCACCTTGTAAAGGTGTGCAAAAAAGATACCCAGAATTATTATTAAAAACAGCAATTTGAGCAGAACAACTGCAGTTTTGCTTCATACTTCTCGCCTTTTAAAAATTTAATTAAAAAGGAATGTGTGGGTTTTTAATAGAATTCACAGGGATACAGGAATAAGATGCTTTTTGCTTTTTCTTTCCTTTTCCTGTGGCCAGGCTCAGATTCAAACAAAAAGCCGCATTCAGGGTATGTTAATGTCATACCCTGAAATGAACTAGATAAATGCCAAATGTTACATCTGAGTTTGCCATGAAGCTCCCACTGACGACTCCGTCAGCCTTTGACAGAGCCATGCCTGCCGGTTCCCAGGCTCCGCATTCAGTGTGACCTTTCGCGGCTGAAGCCCCAGGTAGGGAGGGAGCAGGGCGCAAAGGTGGAATGCTCTGTAATCTCAGGAGCTCAGGAGCTGCTAGAGTTCCCGAGCCATCTGTCAATGGGGATGTGCAACTGTGGCAATGGCAGTGATGGGAGCACCCAAGTTTGAAACTTGTGGACCCCCAACCAACTTCTCATGCTATTCAGGGCCATGAAGCTTTTTTTTGCTGCTAAAGCTTGTTCCAAAGACTTAAGCTGCAGAGAGGATACTGAGAGAGTCTCATCTGATCTTTCTCAAAGGTGTATCTTCCAGAAAGATATTTTGTGTTATCCAGTAGGAGCCACATGGCAGTTAGCTGTTCCTACTAGGAAGCTGCACATCCTTTTCCAAATCACTGCTTTCTAATACTCAGAAGATGCAGCCTACATCTTCTTGTCTTCATGATATTCTTTGCAGCTGGCTATGTAAAAATAATTACTGTTTGCACAGTATTCACATTATTTACCACATATATTTTCAACTGGATAACTTGGTTAGTAATGGTTTTATGATGTCCTCACCCAAAGGTAACATTAAAACACATCTAACAAGTAAACAAACAAACAAATAAAAAAAAACCACTAAAAAAAAGAACACTAATATGGGAAGAGATGGCTCAAAATCTGGGGAGAACACCCTCCACTACAAAAGAGGCTCTAATGAGTACGCTCAGCATTAAGCACAGTAAGCATCCATCTCACTGCAGCTTACTAAGGAAGTTTCCAATACTCCCTGAGACAAAATACATGATGGGATATAGAAGACTCAAGGAGAAATTGCATTGATTTATAATCAATGAACGTATTTACAGGCAACCTGAGCAAAGAATAAATCATGTCAGTCAGAATTCCAATTTATTTGAATCTCAGAGCAAGACAAATATATAAGTGGTTTGAAGTAGAAAATGATGTAGGAGATCAGTGTTTAAAATGTCTGGAAACAAATCTACAAGCTTGTGCTTGCTATATGAAAATAGTCTGGTTTAGCCCTACATGCTACTCCAGTTTCCCTGGATTAGACTGTTTCTAAAAGGCACTGAGCTCTGTTTTTGGCTTAATTCTGGCCCTGTACTCAAAAATAAATAGGCATAACAGAAGCACCTACAAACCAAAAGGTGTTGCCCAGGGAAGAGTGACTAGGAGATTGAGATTGAAAAATGTTGGAGGTTGACAGTTCTTTGGGCACAAAGGCTGCATTCTGGATGCCCTAGTTCTTTGCTAAGCTTATCACAACACACGGAGAAACAATAAAAGAAATAAAGATTTTTCCGTGAGAGATTGACCTTCTCACCACTGAAGGAAATGCATTAGACTACCAGAGGGGGAATAGAAACAGACACAGAGCAGCCTCCTCTTTCTTGTGATGTGGGAACAATGATTCTTTTCTTTCCACTAGCAACTGAGCTTGGACCAAACTCAAGGTTATAAAATAATGAGCATAACAGGAGCAAATATTATAAATTGCCTTTCCTCCCACCCATCCATGTATAAATTTAAAGCAAACAATAATAAAACAAACCGGCAACTGGTGTTTTAAGCTGCCAGCTTCAATGCCCTCATAAAACAAAACCTTCTATTCTTTTCCCTCCTCAGTAGTTATTAAATTTTGTTTTGTGTAATTTTTTTCAGCTAGGTGTTCTTGTAAGTAGACCAATGAAAAACAAAAACAGCCATGAATGGAGCTGAGCAGCAATGACAACACACCTGGAGTAACAAAGACCTTCATTTTACAAGCTCTTTTCCTTTTCACTCCTCTTCTCATCAATGTCTGCCTGTGATGGATGATGTGGCAAACAAAGCAAAACAAAACAAAGCAAAACAAAACAAGGCAGAAAGCTCAAAGAGGGAGTGAGATAAAAAAGTACTTCTCACTAAATGCTGGATATCAAAGGACATGGTCATCATGTCGGAGGTGCAATTACATGACCAGCTTGTGCAGTAATTTATACCTTCCAACCCAGACCACAGATCCAGAATTCTTATGTATCCTGAAAAAGCATTAAAACACATCTTGCCCAATTCAATGTCCAGCCAGTCTAAATACACAAGGTAAACAAATGGGTGAAGAAAATGAATTGTCGTATTTCATAATTTACAGGCAGGGAAAGGAGTAACTAGGGAGCAGTTTTCAAAATGGCTAAATGGTAATTGGATGCCTAATTGCTGTTTGCAAAATGGAAAAACCTCTCATAGGGGTATGTCTGTTTTGTTCTTTTACATGTGTAGTTACATGACACATTAGATTTGGCAGGAAAATTGGCTCAGAAGTACCTGCCAAGGAGGAGGTTATTGTTAAGTATGATCATTTTATTGTTTTGGTTAATATCATAGTCTAATAAGCAAATGTACTGGCATAGCTGATAGGCCAACAACTTTTATCCATGGCAGAAAAATGTAAAAAAAATTCCTCTGTCATTTTTGCCACCAAAACCCCTCAACAATGTTTTTTTTTATGTATTTATTTTTTATGCCATCATTTTCACTAATACTGTCTGAAGGGAAAAGAAAATCCCTTAGGATTGTATTGTATCAATAATAATCACCAACCATCTCAGAGTGTATCATAGCCCTTGGTCAGCTACAAGCTTTGCACAGCTGGAATCTACAGAATCGCAGGGAAGCGTTGCTGGAGTCTTGGTGTGTATGTGAGATAATGGTAACAAAAGTAGAAGACCATAAGTATAGCGGTGAAATGATGTTTTATTTGAAACCCATCTAACTGACATCCTGTAGCAAAATGGGTCTATTTTATGTGCAAAAATCTTTCATGATGTTCTGCTGCTAACAGATACTCAGTTCTTGATAGTTGCTATGAATATCATCCTTTCCCAGAATTCTACTGTCCTTCACTTTTCATAATTCTGACTGTGCTTTTATATTCCTTTCTCATGTTTGACAGTGCAGAATGCCTACTCTGAGATATACAGCTTTTTTTTTTTTTCTCAGCAAATGGAGGTACCTTTAATTTACCTCCATAGCAAACACGTGGACATTGTTTGATTCATTGTATGTGTATAAAGTTAGAAAAAGCATCGTTTGATTTCCTTCCCAATTTCAGTATTCCTTAAGAATAGATTTGAAACCACTCAAAATAACTTTATGTTTCCATCTGAAAGACAGATTAACACTTTGCTTTAGTTTTCTGATTTTGCTGAAGATTAATTAAAAGTTTCTCTAGTGGAGATGGCCAGTTAAGTACAATTCTTGAGATTCAACATAATAAATACAGCCTTTTTCTGCTGATATAGTAAATAGCATGTTAGCAGGTGTAATACAAATGCCTTGAACCCTGCCCCTTAACAATCATTGTATTGAAATAAGAGTATCTGTAAATTAAAATTCCTGTTGGGCCAAAATATTCTTCTACATTTTATTATATGCAGTATAGTAGCATGCACATATGTAGTTACCATATGTTATGAAGAGATTTGGATTATTTTATTTCCCCACATGCAAGATGTGTTTGCCATGACTGTATCATTTTCACTTTACAGTGTAATCCACTATTTTTTCAAGTTTTTTTTTTTTGTTTTTACAGACACCACCTGTTTAACATAAAATGTAGCTTCTAATAATGAGACAACATTGCATTGAATTAGTAAGGGAAGGATTCAACTTTTGATTATATATAGGTTAAAAAATCAGCTTCTAGATTAAAGGAGACTGGAGGGCCACAAAAAAAAGACTGCATATTATCAATATCTTTCTTCCTGACCTAGGCATATATCCGTATGCCACTTTCTTTTTATTAATGCAATAGCTGTAATTCTTACCAGCACTATCCTCTCCTGTTTCAATAGATGACAGAAATGACAGGTGCTTTCGCATAGTTTTTCCTTGATGAGCACTTCTCCTTCCTCACATCGATGCTGCTCATTAGGACAACCATGAGAAAGTTTTCAGAAAGAATGACAAGATTCTGATGTCCTAGGTAAGGACATCAAAGAAAGATATCCCAAGATGTCTAAGAAACACCGTATGTCACACAACCAGATAGATGAACACACACACACAGGCAGAGGCATATATTAAATGTATATCTACATATAGCCAGAATCTCATGAGATCTTTTACATAAATATATATGCATTCGTATATCAATATGCATGTATACATATATAGCTATATAGAATATATCTATGTAGTAAAAAGTACATAGAAAGATAAATAAAACAATCAGCAATTTTAACTTTGAGTGCAATTCAGTGTTGCACTGAGAGTGCCTAAATTGGAATTCCTGTTTCATTAGCTCTGCCTTTTTGTGGTGAGACAGAGATGAATAGGCAAGCCTGTCCTTCATTGACAGTTCCTAGAGGTTGGGAGCAGAGTATTCTTAAGAGCTACAATCTCATTTGGCTCTTCCAGGGAATAAAATGTATACTCTTAAAATGTAAGGTAACCAGTGTGTCAAAATTCAGTTACCAGGTAAGCTGTGACTTTCAAAATTTCCTGTCTCATTTTCAGCTTCATAACAAAATTATCCTTTCTGAAGTGTGTGTGTGTTTGCATGTCTTCCCCTAGCAGCCAGTAGTAAGCAAGTGCATTAAGCAAAATAAGACCCTAATTGCTTCAGTCTAGGAATTTTTTGTTAAAACAATTGCTAAAATACATACTATTTTGCCCCAAAAACGAGTTGCAAAGCATGCACAAGAAAACACTAGTGTTTCTGTTACATCACTGGTACATATCAGCAATTTCTGAGTAATTCAGAGATTCGGCTGGATTTGATCACGGCTACATGACCCCAGATGTGATTTATGACAGAACTGACATGTTTTCCTTTGATCCTATTCCACTCCTCTGCTGCCAGTTGTCCCTTCAAGAGGATTTAAGCACTTGGCATCAGAGCCCTGTACACTAAAGGAAGATCTGGATGCTTAACAGCTTCAGAGGACAATGGAGGGCTCTGTGCTCCTGTGGCCCTTGCCCCATACCACACTCCTCTATGCTAAGAAGGTAGCAGCAGGCTACGCTCCAAAACTTTCATCTTTTAGTCAAACTTTCTCCTTCTTTCACATGGGGTTATGATTATGTTAGGAGAGAAACAGAAATGCTACCATCACCAACATCCGTAACAGCGCTCTTTTTGCCACCTGCACAGGTATGAAGAACACTAAACAATGAATTTACCAGTTAGATAGCCAATATGTTTACAGATGCACCAGATTCATTAATATAGAGTTGCAGTAGGACACCACCTAAAAGCAGAATATATTTTTAGGCATATCTGGACTATGCAGCTGTAGAGTTACCATATAACAAATCCCGTCACCCCCAGCATTTCCATAACAGAAATGTCTGTCAAGTCTTTATATGCAAGCAATGATTTGCAATGTGAGCTATTGCTGGGATGTCTTGACAAAGTTCTCTGTGGAAGTTTGCAAAACAGTTCTGTGCAGGTTGCTAGTCCAGGAAAAAATAAGTCATTTTTTTCTAGTAAGTTTAAAATGTTAATTACTTATACAAATATGAAAGGTGGAAAGAAAGTTCCAAACCACAATAAATGAATGTACAGTCAGGTATTGTTGAAAGGCTAAATGCCCTTCTGTTGCCTGTTGATCCATTGACTTACTGGTATTAACTTACTGTTGCCAAGTTGACTTGCAGAATGCTAATGTTGCCTCTCCTGCTGCTCTCTCCATCTGTTGACTGCCCAGTGTTGCCCTTTTGTTTCATAATCTCCACTTTATTAAATGTTACCGTACTGGTTTATATATGACTGAACCATGCTGTAAATGTTCACTTGTTTTGCACAGCTTGTTTGGTTTGATACAGCTTTTCTTCTGGAGTTATTCTAATGGATTTTAAAGCAGTTTGGAATATAAAACAGGAAGGTTGTTGAAAGTACGTACTTGTACATAATGTGTATAGGTATATGTATACTAATTTTTTGAAGGGCTAGTTTGGAACAGAGTCTGGGTTCATTCTCTCCCCAAACTTAAATTAACTGCCCTTATATACTAGGTGAACTGATCAAGTATTACTCTGAAGAAAAAAGAAGAAAATAATAATAATAAAAAAGAACTGCTAGGAAAAAGAACAAAGTCTGTGTTCACCAGGGGGCCATGGAAATGTTTTCCCCATTGTCAATTCCACAGGCACATGCCCTTCTGCTTTTTGGTTTGGATCTGTAACAAGCTCAATACTCAAAAGAAAATGCAGACAAAACAAGTAAATCTGGTTTAGCTTCAAAATTCTAACCTTCACATGTTCCTAATGTGAAATCATAAATCAGGTTTGCTTAAAGTGGATTTAGTTTATTGCTGAATGTTTGCAAGCTGTGGCATCTTCAAAGACTTTCCACAAATGACTTGGGTTTCAAGTTTGCCAGCCAGACATAGTGTTGTGAGGTTTGATATCCACTGGAAATACTTCTCTCAAGTCTAAATTTGCATTATTATTGCTGCTCATTTATACTCCTGTAAACATATATGCATACGCATATATAACTACACGTATTATAAATACGTATATAGATATGTAAGAATATCTGTATATATGTACATGCGTACATATATACATATATGGTTTACAATGCAAAAAATGATTCTCAGGCACCTCAGTTACTATTATAACATACCGGAAGGAAGGAAGGGAAGGAAGAAAAGAGGAAAAGAAGGAGAGTGGGTGGGAGGTAGAGAGGGTAGGAGGAAAGAAGGGAAGGAAGCAAGAAGGAAAGAAGGGAAACAGGAAAGGAAAGAAGGAAGGAAGGAAGGAAGGAAGGAAGGAAGGAAGGAAGGAAGGAAGGAAGGAAGGAAGGAAGGAAGGAAGAAACAAAGGAAGGAAAGAAGGAAGGAAGGAAGGAATACTGGGTATTTTCAGTGAAGAGTTGTGCTNGGAAGGAAAGAAGGAAGGAAGGAAGGAAGGAAGAAGGAAGGAAGGAAGGAAGGAAGGAAGGAAGGAAGGAAGGAAGGAAGGAAGGAAGGAAGGAAGGAAGGAAGGAAGGAAGGAAGGAAGGAAGGAAGGAAGGAAGGAAGGAACATTAAGCAGCTGAGGAGCCCAGCAATCAAAAAAATCAGACCAGTTCCAAAACATGATGCCTTCTGCCTTCATTCAAATACAGTTACCCACTATTTCAGTCACTGCGACAGTCTGAACAGATTGACACCATTGTGGTGTTCCCTGGTGGCTGACAAATAGTGCTGTTTCACCCTAGGAGGTAAATTTGTTCCAGATCTGAGGAACTCTCCTGCATCTTTCAAATGTACTCACCATGACTATGGAAGCACAGCGTGAAGAAGGAGATGTTCTGCTGATAAGAAAGATTCCTGATTATTTGGATTTTGAAGTTAAATTGCCCTCGTTCTTTAAAGTATTGACTTTGATGCATAAAAAGATGTTACTTTTTTTTTAGAAGTAAATCCAAACTCCACTGAACATGCATACTGCTCCTCTTTACAGGAATCCTCCGAGCTGGCAGGTTGCACTGACCTCTCCTGAGGACTACCAAGGTGTGAGTTCAGGTCTCTCTTCGGCAGTGGATGAGCCAGGGGCCGAGGGAGCAGCCAGCAGTTGTCCATACTGCTAAGTAATACAAAAATTTTAAGAAAGACATTGGATTGACTTTCTCTAGATTTCATCTTTGAGAACAACAAGATAAAAAATCAAAAAAGATAAGGTTTTTAACAGATTTGTATGAATCATTTCAGAGATTTGGACCAACAGCACCGAATAAAGAATGATGACTAATGAAACAGTTTTCTTTCTTACTTGCCAAACTGACAGTAATGCCACTCTGGATAATTCTACATTCTATTTTTTATATCAGCTTATTTACAAGAACATTTAAAAATTTCAGATCTGAATCTCAGGTAATGCCCCCACAGAATGTATGTTTTTTCCTTCTGCTCAGTTACTGTCAGATCTTGGCTTTCTAATGATACACAGGTAACAAGCTGTAAGTCTGCAAGGAGCATAAAAGTCCAAAAAAGTAGGCTGTGCAGGAACCTAGTCTGAATGGTGTGTGCCGTGCTGTAGAAATGATGGAAGAGCGGGAAGATTCAGATATAGCTTGACTGATTTTTTGATTAGATTCCTTACAAAAATGGCAATCATCTTTCACTTTGTGTTTTACACCTTGCATCAAACTATGGTAGTGCCTGAGGTAAAATAGAAGCCAAATACCAACTCTTATCTATTTTGACATTTCTGAGGAAATAGCATGGGTTAAGAATAGAATCAAAAAATATCTTTGTAAGTTCCATATTTGCCTGGTTTGAAGTGTGCATGTTGTAAATAATCCTTGGAAAATCCATGTGATAGGTTGCTTTATTTAGCTGCTTACTTAATTTGAAATATGTTTTTTTGTTCTGTTTGCCAGATTTTGGAAATGGAGGCCATTCAAATCTGTCTCCTATGTCCTTTTACGACTGAAAGCTTTGCTGGCTGTCTTGAAAGCACAATCTAGAAATTCCCCAAAAGAACTGAAATGCCCAAAGGTGACCTAGAGTTATTCAAGTCATATATACAGGAAACAATACATTTAGGCAGTTTTACAGCTGTGCAGCTGAGAACAGAGTTAACATCCAGTTGATTCTATTTGCAGATTAGTTATCAATTTTCATATAGACTATGAAGGTTAAGCAAAGGGTTGTTAAAAACGTTGTTAAAAAAGTTTTAAATAAGACTAGATATACTTTGTTGGTGATGAACGCCCTGACTTTGCCCATAAGGGCTTGTTACTGAAATGCTCTTACCTGGAGGTTTTGCTTTCTAAGCTAGACCTACAAATATGTCACTTGAAATGCACACCATCCAGGTTAGGAAAATAAAGCCCAAGTCTGACAAAATGCGTAGGGTAACACGGAGTGACTTAAAGGTTGTTGTGCTAGTAAATGCCATATCAACCAGACATGGTCTCTCTGCAGCAATTCTTACAGAGTGCTGTGTCTCATTGCAATCAATCAGGGGCACAAATCTCTGTTTGGAAGGTATCATTGCTTCCACCTCACCAGTTAGTCCCAAACACCTAACTGGCAACAAACAAAGAAGTCTTAGTAAAAATAAAATGTTTTTTAAAGATCTGTTGCCAGAAGACAAACCAGAAACATCTTCTCTCTCCTCTTCTCTTTGGTGTCCTAATAGGATACAAATAGCCTTCTGAAATGTCCAAAGAGCAGTGATGTCCCAACCATTTGTTACCCCACGTGGATGCATCAGTACCAGCAATTTCAGCATTTTCCTTTGTCTTTCACAGTCTGAACTGACAGAGGACTTTGGAAATAAACAATTGAAAAAGACATTCCCTAAAGGTAACTATCAAGTCCAATAAGGCTCAAATAAAATGGCCTAGCTGTCAGAGTAAAATACAGCATATCCACTTAGCTCTTGAAAGGAAAAGGTAATGCTAACCAGTTGCTGGAGACAGCCCAGAGAGGTAGTGTCACAGTGACAGCTGCACAAAAGGATGTACTGCATAGCAGAGTTCAACTGAATGAATGCCAAACAGTGTATAATGGCTACGTAAGTAATTCTCTTCAAAGGACAAAATAAAGAGCAGAAACACACTTTGTTTAAAAGTTATCATTACTGATAGTGAAACACACACTCACACACACGAATGGAAAAAGCATATTTGGAAGCCAAATGAGACACATTTGGAACACAAGCTTTGAAAATAGTCCTAGTTTGAAATGAAGATTACCTTTCCAAAAAGCATTTTAATAAAAACAAGGTCAGAATATTTGTAAGGAGTAGTATGTATCTAGCCTTGGGCAAATGTTCAAAAAAAATAAAGCCTCCAAAAAATGGAGCAAAAAGGAGAAAGGCTTTGAGCTCAAGGGCAAGTCTAGGCCAACTGAACCACAAATGCTTCCCTTCAGAGCAGCAAGAAGAAAAGGACCATTCTCTTATTGCCAGAGCCTGAAAGTGGGGCAACTCGTACTGCATGACGAAATGGTCAACTTGTCATTTTTATGAGTTAGATGGGCCATGGCCTGCTACACATCCTGCCTTGGTTTTGGGGACAGTGTTTTTTTTTGTAAGAAGAGGATGTTAGCTGTTGGTTAATTGGTAAGGAGTTAAGTTAGTTAATTGGATGGCTTCATTTGCAGTGGCACCCAAATTTAGCACACTTGCTGCAAAAGCAAAGACCCACAGAGAGAGCCATTACTTAACCTGAGAGGAAGCTCAGCACATTCAAGTTTCAGCATACATTATTTATCTTGGAAACCAGACTAAAATTATGATAAGATTCAGTTAACTGTTGATGTATATTCTGGAAAATGATGATCAGCACTTGTAGTGAAAGGACTGTCTCTCCTCAGTCCTTCCCATTATCACCTACAATGATGTTAAAGCCATCTGCAGTGTATGCCTAATTTGTCCTGTGTTTTCAAACTGTTCTGCTCAGCAGGGGCTGCATCCCAGGTAGGCAGCTTTTAGCATGAGCAAAAGCAGCCAGAGAAGTGCCCTGAGCATCAGCTAAGCTGCACACCTCTCTCCTTGTTCTCACTCAGGATATTGTTTGTTAATAAAATAATGAGGAAGATTTGTTAATCCCAAAAAGCTGAAACAGGAGTGAAGAGGTCTACAGCAAGCTCCAGAGGAGTGTAGACAATGGGTCTGAAGTATCTTACAGAAATAGAAAAGGTGGCGCTGCAGAATGTAGCCACCATGCTGCTGTAAGGTGGTGCTTTTCTGCACCTCCTTGTAGGGGAATTGCCTATTCGCTGTGAACCAGTAGTCATCTGCTCACCCAGCAGCTTGACTTGCCCACTGTAGCACCATCTTCTGCCATGAAAGTCTCATTGCAGCAGCAATTCTATGTGACTCATTGTTCCTCATGAGGAAGAGAGAAGGAAGGTGCACCAGGGAGATGACATCCTTCCAGCTCAGTGGCTGTGACATGATGCATAACCAAGGTTGGCACTTATCTATATGCAGGATAGAGCAGATTATGCTGAGGGAATGGGACTCCACATCAGCTCATTACCTGGAGCACTATGGAATCAGTTGTTTGTCTAAGATGTGGAGACCTCACCAGTACTTGATGTATTTAAGTGATCCCATTTCTCCAGTGTATAATCTAATCACCAGTTAGCTCTGGGGTTGTCTATGTTTCTCCTACTTTTCTTTTTGGTATTGACAAGCTGTTTCTGTCCAGTGACAAAACAACAGGGCTGGTGCCTGATGTTCATTTGAGAAGCCACAATTCCTGCCTGTGCTTGCCCTAATCTGCCATTTTATGTTAAGCTGTTGCCCATCTGGGAGGTAAGGCTCTTCGTCTGGGAACCATGATGTTTGATATGAAGCATTATTCAGGAGATCTAAGACCGTGTTTTCCTAGTCCATGGTCTCCTGAGTAAGAGATTCACCAAGTTACCAACCAGATCATAGTGAAGTACTAACCAACCAAGAGGCAGCTGGAAGAATATAGCTGTTTTCAAAAGACAGGATATGCTGCCAAATAACCTCTTTCCTTGTAGTCACAGTGCTTGGCTCAAATGTGCATCCTTGCTTGAGTCTGATTCAAGCCCTGAGTCCTCTATATCTCTGCCAAACACCTACTAGACTGGAAGACGTACTGGGAGCATAGCATCTCTCTTGATACAGCCGTTCTACTTTGTATTAAAAATGCACTTCTGTACCTCTTTGGGAGAGGAAATCCTTGAATGTTCCTTCTAACAATTAATTATTTACACTGCATGGAAATCCATGCAGCAGACCAGCAAGCGTCCAACATGCCTTCATATGCACAGGAGAGCTCCATTCTTTATTTTTCAGCTTCAAGAGCCAGTGACCCAATTTACAAAATCAAACAATTACAACACTACCTCTCTGTTTAGCTGGTCTGTTTGCTTTCCCTCTCATCTGATTCATTTGGCTACCATCAGTCTTCAGTGTGTAGCCTTTTAAATCCTGCAAAATGGCAAAAATATCATCATTCCTTAGCTTTTATTAAGCTTTAGTTTAAATATACTTATTGCCTACTGCAAATAGAATACTGCATTACCAAGTTTATCTATGGATTTTGTTAACAAACAGAAGTCAAAGGTGCACGTATAAGAATGCAGTCTATTATGTGTTAAGTCTATGCAAAGTCACATTTCCTTATCTCTGGATCTTATAAGCAGAGAACAAGTATTCTGTAATTACTTGGAAGCCTTCAGAACACCTATTTACTTAAAAATGATGTCCCCATTTCCCTCTGTGTCCCTTATGATGGTAAGAAACACCTGTCACTGATTCCTCCTGTATTCCTCTCAAGCCTGTTGAGTCTATCAAGTGTGAACATCTGGGAATCATCATATTTTCTGCTGACCACTGAATCAGCATAAAAGGAGGACATGATGAGCCCCAGCTGTTAAGCCTCCTGCTACTTAAATGGATTAGAGAAATTAACCCACAGGATGTTTTACTACAGCACCAGGAGTTATATTAAAGATATGTGTGTCAGCTTCTCCACAAGGAACATGGAAAGGAGCTAACATGGGTAAGGGGAGGTGGGCTGTGAGAATGTCATCCACCCCCATATTCATTATAATTAACAACAGAAGGACTTTTTGCCTCCAAACTGGACTTTGTCCGCAGTCCTTCAAAATTCATTTCTCCTTTGAAGTATTTTTTCTTGGGGGAGGCAGGTTGAATGAACAACAACTGAAACCACTAATGAACAGAAATCTGTAAGAACTGTGTGCTCTGTTTTGGATTCCTACTTCAGCTGGGGTGTTTACAGCTTTCCCTTTACCCTTATGCATTTATCATTTAGGCTTAAGTGCACCAGAGCAGAAAAATGTTTTATCTGTAAAAATAATATTTGCCAGTCAGCCATATTCTTATACTGCTGAGTCCCTACCGACCAAAAGTAAATAAGCTCATGCATTAATTAAATTGCAAAACTTTAGTGCATAGTTTAAAAAAAAAACAAAAAAAAAAACAAAAAGAGAGAAAGAGAGAGAAAAGGGAAAAGAGGAGTAATGGCTGACATTCAGTGACGGTGCTTGTTGTTGTTTTGTTAACATTAACAGCTGTATAAAGCCTAGAGAGAAAGGGTTGAAATTGTCCAGAAACCTGTAAAAATAATTTACCTATTTAGCAGAAAAATGTTATGCTTAGATCACCCTGACTCCAGACGAAGAAGACATTAGGAGAGGATGTACATCTAGAGGCAAAGCTAGCGGGTTTCTCTTTCTTTGTGATTGAGTAAACAAATGCACAAGCATCGTAAAGAAAAGGATCGCTTCACTGACATTGTTGCCATGTGTTTTTCCCCGATTCCTTAGCCTCAAAGCACCTGCAGGATGGAGAAAACATAGAGCTAGCAAATCCTCTGACCTAATTTTGATAGTCCCTGTGCGGTCCCTGCACAGTCCTGGAGGACAGGGGGGACGCTCCGAGGAAGGAAACACCTGGAAGAGCATCTCCGACCTCACGGGGAGACCAGCTCTGTAGATGGCAAGGTGCTTCTGCCACCACAGCCCGCTGGAGCTGTCGTGATGGGCAGGGAGCACGAGGCCCGTGCTGTGGACACAGCCTGGGCAGCTCCAGGAGGTACCAGTTCTGCGGAGAGTCTCCCAGAGTCACCACGCACAGGGAAACGTGGCAAAGTTCCCCGCGTCTTTAGTATTAGCTAAAGAGCATTAGCTCCTCTGAAACCCCATTTGCATGTTTCTCTGTGTTTAAAATGACGGGTATGAGCCTTGTCTGTGGCAGGGCTGCTTTACAGTGGCACTCGTTTGATACTATAAAGCATCTTATTTAAAAGAATGGGTTACAAGGACTGTGCTGGCCTAGGCACTGTAATTTTTATGCCCACTAGTACAAATGGTTTCTGCATAGATTTCTGTGTAGGTTAGGATCAGGCTCCTTATCTGAGGGAAGAACCCCTGCCAACAAGTCCTCCATTATAACAATTTATGCACCTAACATCATAAAAGTCAAAGGATTATAGGTAACAGACACAAGTGCATCCTGTTTGATCCTGACTTCGGGATGCGTCTTAGACTTGCATTGATCATTTCCAGTCTGTTCATTTTTCACTATGACTCTCTTGCTAACATGTTACTTTCAGAGCTGTGGTTTTTGCCCCAGCAATAAATTTTTAAAAAGCCGTGTTTACCACTAAGTTATTTTCCAGTTTGGCGAACAATTGTTCACAACATCCTTTCTTAATCTGGAGCACAGTAATTGTGCTTTTGGCTGCTCTGAGGGCATACTTGATTTCTCTCATATCCTAACCTGATTTTGGTTTTCCTTAAGATAGAAATTGTTATAATGTTCCCCACTGAAGATCCAGATGTTTTTATTTTCCACTGTATTTCTAATGAATAATTGAGAGATAAGTAGCTGTGACCCCCAAAAGCATGGTACTTACTTATACTACTGTTGTGTTTGAGTGGAAACCTGTGTTAATCAGCCTGTGCACACTGCCCCTTACACCCTTCTCCTCTTCCAGGTATTTTTTTTTTGTCTTTCAGGTATTTGGTACCTGTGTGTTCAGCTAACATCAAATCTGAAAGGAAAATGGTGGATGAGGGAATATCAGGCAATGACATATTTTTCAGCTGGCAGATGCTGCAGTTTGCTGACTACCTGAATTAGGCTTGGGTACCTTAGCACATTTCAAAAGAGACAGCTTTACTGAAAGTGACACATAGCTTATGGACCCAGATCTGTAAGCGTAATTGCCTTTGGTATGTACTTGCGTGTGCAAATCAGTAGGCATCTGACGCATCAAGTCAAGCAAGACTTTGCAATGTCTTTAATATAAGCTACGTTAAAGTAGATATTAAATATAGCATGTGGGTAATGTGTCATGTCTTTTTGACTGCTATCAGATATTACAACACTATTCACAGACATTACTAATATAGAGTCTGAAACCTGTGCAGCCTTTCTTGGAAGACTTACATATAAACTTCAAAGTATGCTGGCTAGGAGATAGAAAGACCCAAATATTACTTATTTAATTCATGCTTAAACTTCATCTTCTTAGACAGTTCCACTGAAAGAAGTGTACTCCAGAAGTCATGGATTATATATTTACCCTCAGCCCTACCTGGTCCACCATCTTCTTCTTTCCCCTTTTCTTCTTCATTTCTATTTTTTTTTCTTCTAAAGTAAGAGAGAAATATAGGTGAAAATTCAGAGCTATGATTTTTGAATCCAAAATAAACATTCACTTATTTCCAGTTTAGTGTTACAATTTGCATTAAAAAATATTCACACTTAAATATGAATAAATCTAACATTTTTCAAGCATTAAAGCAATCTACTGATAGAAAAAAAGAATCTGCGGCTGAATTTGCAAACAAAATTCTCCATTAATATTACACACTGAAATTATGTTTACTTTATACAGATTTTTTTTCTAGGTGCTTAGCAGAGATGCTGTACGGGAAAGAGATGACTTTACCAGCAGGTAACATACATATATAGCTGAGAAATTCTGTGATTTTTTTTAAATTAATAGTTTTCAGTCTTCTTTGACTCGAGGGATTGCAGCAAAAGAATTAAACTACCACTAAGCCTGTTTTTAAATATGTCCTAAGCAAAGATTTTTTGCATGTTTTGTTTCAAAGATATAGTTCGTTACTCATGGACAGCAAATATTTGCCTTCTGACAACAGCAGGCGGGGATGTTCTAACACTAGCAGATTTCCTATTTAGAAGATGCTTGGAAAAGGGAAGGGTTGCATGTGTGTAAAACAAGAAAAAATGCAGGATGATCTTAATGAGAGAAAGAAAAAAAGTGATTAGAGATAAAAATACACATATGAAATAGTATTTCCAATAACATGATCCTACAGACTTGGAGCTATTCTGTACAGTGTAAGCATTTCTAGTTAGCATTTTTTTCATTTTCTCTTTGTAAAACACCACGTTAGGTAACATAGTTTTGAATAATATGAACAGTGAGTTGCTTTCCTCCTTTTCACACTCTCTTTGCTCCTCCCCCACCAAGCATAACATGATCTATTCTAGGTAATGGGTTGATTACTGAAAGAGATGATATGGAAATAAATAGCCAGCAGAACACAACTGACGGCATTTTAGGGCTATGTAAGAGATTATGTTAAATGTCTGGATTTGGCCCCTTTTTCATAATAATGCTAATATAAGCAGTATTCTCTTCTCTTCTCTTCTATTCTTTCTTTTTTTCCCTTTTTTTTTTTTTCTTTTGCTGTTGCTGCCGGTTTACAGAGCAGCAGAAAGGGTGGCCACCATACTGTGACTGCAAGTTGCACATGAAATTATCATAGTGGATTTTCAATATTTATTTTACCTTTATTTTTAACGAGGAGCATTTCCACCTTAATATACTGTGTTCCAGAGTGAAAAGAAACTTATGCACCCTTTAAGTTTTGTGATACTGCCCGTCTCCTGAGGCATCATCCCTTGCCCATGCCATGCCCCAGGAACTGAAGGGGCAAACACAAGGTCTCCTTTCAGCCACTGGTTTTTATAGCCTGAGCAAAGGCAAAGACACCAGGTCTGGGATGAGCAGCCCCTGGTACAGTGCTCATTCCCAGGGATATTCACTCAGCCAGTGGAGACCACATAAAAAAAATGCATACAACTTTCATTAGCTCACACCAAAGAAATATCCCTAGATGCTAAATTTATTGCAGGTTGAATAGGGGGGATCTGTGGGCTCTGTTCTTCTCACCCATTGTGAGCAGCAGTGCGCGAGCAAGCATGTATTGTGTATTTTTATTCCAATAATTACATCTTAAAAATCCACATTTGCAGCCTTGCTCTTTCTTTGGGTTTTTCATTTTAAGCATTTAAGCAAAAAGTAAAGCTTTCTGTCACTTATCTGCCAGCACCAGCCTTCCCTTCTCAATGAAATGATGTGGTTATTACTGCTGCTTTTGCACTGATACATGCTGTTGTCAGCCATGGACAGCCTGGGTAATAGTGCTGCCTAATCACTACGAGTAGAGCTAAATTCCTGCTACCAAGCACGAGCCTTTCCTCAGAAAGAAGGAAAGACAGATGATTATTTACTCCTTTTCCACAATTTAGTTATTATCTGCAAGTTCTGGGCTAAAAAATCTGTGTAAAAACAGTTTAATTTAATGAATCAACAGGAATGTCATGTAATTTAGTATTTGCTTAGGCTTTGGGGTACTTACCATGTTGTGTATTCTTATTTATTGTCCTGTTTCCTTCTGCTGCATCTTACTTTGGATTGATTATTGGCCTCCAAAATAACCTGAATGTTCTGCAAACTGTATTTATGTATTTATTATATATAATGCTTTAGATTTTTTCGCATACCACACACTGAGATTTCCTTTACAAGCAGACCATATCTATTTGATGTGGTGCATATAAGTATTGAAATATGGTGACTAAAAACACTGCAGAAATCATATTGTGCTTGTGAAGGACAAACAACACCAAAATCTCTAATTTTCGAGTATCAAGCAGTCTGGGTTCAATTTTCTACATTAAAGGACCATCTTTTTTACAGCATTCATGGAAAGATGAGTGCATACATTTGCGTGTGTCCAATTGGTTTAGGTGTGTTAAGATCTGTAGCTCTGTGTAGACAAAAGCATATCCACTTTGTTCAATCTGAAAACCTCAGAATGCGCTAATTCATATTTATGGGTGGAAGACTTGTAGCAAATGAGCAATTATTGCACCAAATCTTAATATCTAAATTCTCCCTGCCTTGAAGTATTTTTTTTCTAAGAAGAACCCTTATAAAACCTCAGCAAAGATTTCTAGATTAGACTGTGAATTAGCAAGTATATGTGTATGTATATATATGTATGTATAAAAAAGGTAAAATAGAGATTGCTTCTTTTCACATGACTTTTTATTACTTATTCTCTCAAATATTTGTGATACATCACAGAAACACACTTCGGTGTTCATCAATGAGCTTTGTTACTTAACAGAGGATATCATAATAGACTTCTGATATTAGTTTTCCCAGAATTTTGTAAGAGAGGAATATAATCTCAGATTTTGTGCTCATATTTGCAGCAGTCACAGCCACGCTGTTGTGGAAGAATCCTGCAAGACTTGCACTTTAGATCCAAATGTTTCTGCACCTGATTATGTTTCCCAGTACTTTTAAATACAGTTATTTTGTTTTATCAGCACAAAACCACAACTATTTTAGGGGATACATCTTGGCATAAAGGCACTGAGAATTGCTTGGGTTGTTTTGTCTTATTTTTGAAAGGCTAAGTAGGAATGTTTTTGTGAAGATGAATTCAGAAATGATGACCCACCACAGGCTACAGAAATATTTAAAGCCCCACAAGTAATTTGAGCCTGCGGATGTCCAAGACACAATGAACCACGGAGCTACTGTGTGGTTGTGTCCCCAGTTTGTACCCTGAATAACTATACAACACAGAAAGAGATGGTTAAAGCTCTGTGATTGCTGCATTGTAGCTCCTGGTCTAACAAGCCATCTTGCACAACCAGCTTCTGCAGCAGAGCTCATTACATGAGCTCTCGTTACATGAGAGCTGGACAGAGACCTGTCCTAACTATCCTGTCCTAACTGTCCAGAGACCTGTTATAACTAGCGTGATGAGTTCATCCAAAGCCTTACAAAGTTACTCAGCATTAAAGAGGCAGCTGATCTAGCAATGATGTATCACATCAAAGGCCTGGCTATCTGCAATGAGATTTAATATATCCTAAAAATTTCCTAATACTCCCTACATAGATATTTATACTCTTATGAACTGCTTCTTTCCTCTCCCTAGAAGCATCAAAGACTCTTGGAACTCAGCTGTGGTCACTACTTTGTTATAATTAATCTCATCCTGAGTAGGGAATAAATCAACCACCATTTGATTAAGGAAACAGGCAATACAATATTAATAACAGTAAATTGGAACAGCAAGCATAGTGCACAGGGAAAACGTAAGCTGTAACCTGAGTGCAAAAAGTAGTTGTTTAATTATAGGTGGGAATCAAAATCAAGAGCTAAAACAATGATAGAGAATAACTGTCTAATAGGAACATCACTGCCAAAGATTTCATTTCCTAAATCAATATTTAGATCCTTGAATACTTTTCTGACTGCCTGTTTTTCATCAGAATTGACCTCCTAGCAGCTTCCAAGGGCAAGTATGAGCCATCTGATGGGGTTTCTGTGCTTGCTTGAGGTTAAACATTGCCCTATGATTATGTATCTATGAAGAGACACAGCCAAGGGAAGGAGCGAGGACAGAAAGAGACTGTACTCACTGTGCTCATATTTGCTGAAAGCAATATCATTAACAGCAGCAGGCACAGGAGAGTGTTTCATTGTTTAAGTGTGTTGTTTCAGTGGGGTACCTCAGATCCTTAGCATTTCTTTAAAGAAATATTTCACTGAGGTGTGGTGCAGCTGGAACATTGATCTTCCATGGGCTGATAAACCATCACATATTAATAAAAGTAGGACACATGCAGATTAAGAAGTAATGAAACCCGACACTTAAGATGCGCACAGGGAATCTGATACTTCATAAGGCGAACTTAATCAGCCAAAGAATTATCTCAAATACCAGCATTTTTCCCACAGAAATTACAGATTCGGTAGGTAAAATTACTTTATGCCTGCAGGCTGGTTGCTGTAAGCCCCATGGGTTGGTGTGACTAGCTCTATGAAGGCGGGTTTCTGGTGCACCGGTGCAGCGAGGCGCTACCCATTGCAGAGGGAAACGTTGGTGGGGATGGAGAGGCTGCAGCTCCCAAGTTGTGGGTACCAGCCCATCCTTTCTGCTGCCCGACTTACCTCTTGCTCTGCCTTCCCAGGTTCTGCCATGGTAGGCCGGTGCTGGAGTGGTGGACCTGGGCAGATGTCACTCTTGGAAGAGCTCTCTTGAGCTGCTCTGGTATCGTCATCGCTCTCGGAAGATCAAGACACTTTTTTTTGCAAACCCATCTTGTATAGTCGATAGCGTTATGGGGTTTTGTTAACTACTCATTCCAGGGAAAGTATTCTTCTCTTTTCTTAAGTGCTAAATCCATCTACCTCATCGCCAAGACTGTTAGATGAGAAGGAAATATCTGCCAAATGGTATATATATGTTGGCAGTTATCATCAGGCCAGCTCTGCGAGCTGCTCTGGCACCCGTCTGTCACTGTGTTTGGGCACCAAACGCCTTTCTCAGCAAAACTGGTCTCCTGTTGCTGTCAGGCTTCAATATTTTCTTGATTTTTTCTTGGCTGCAGTTTGAAAATTGTTTGTAGGTTCTTAATTGCAAACCCGGCCAGAGGGAGAAATTAGAGGAACACAGGATTTGCCAAATGTGATGAATGTCCTGCCTCAGGGAATGGCCCGTACCTGATTTGTCAGAAGAAGGCCAAAAAGCCTCAAAATACATTTACTCTGTTGTGCTGAAGATCCCAGCAGACTGATGCCTTCAAGCCTAGCTCTAAGTAGCTGACCCCGCTGGAGTACAAATGTTATCACACCCCTGCACACTCCTGTCATGCTTTTCCCACCAGTCAAACATATTCTTCTCCATGCAGAGGAGTGGGAGTGTGAAGCTTAGACTCCATCCTACCTCAGGACTAGATCCAAATTTCATTGGTGAAGAGCAGGATTTCCCATTTAGAACAAAAGGGGATCCACGCTGCCTTTGATGCCCCAGAGCTCCGGCATCCATGTGCGGTGCCCATAGGGATGTAACCTTCATCGCGATGCGTGCTCGTGCTGCGGTGTGCAGCTCTCTGGCACCTGCAGAATGCTGGATGAAACCCTCCAAATATCTGGTGCTCCCTGTGCAGTAGGTCTGGAGGTGCCACCACTACGAGCGGGCGCACGCGGGTGTCTGTTCTGTGACATGACTCAGTTCCTGACATTTTGCCTCCATCTGTAAAATGGAGCTAATAATATCTCCGTCAACAGCTTGTTGTGCATTTTAATTGCTTAATGTCTGAGAAATGCATTAAGGTTTCTTTTTTTTTTTTTTTTGAGTGCAAAGCATATGACAAACTTTATTTTATTTTTATGTTTCTGAGGCTGATGTTTGCTTCAATGACATCCTCGTATCTGGTATAGTCATCTCACTTCAGAAGCCAAACAGCTAAAGTGCAAACCTGGAAAACCCTTTTCTCTAATTGGTGCACGGTTTATATCATGAGTAATAACTTCTGCGGCTTGGCTGGAAGAAATTAAGAAGGCAATAAAAATGTCAAACAAAGTTGTAATGAATTTAGAAATAATCACTCATAATTTAGAGTTCATCATCCCAAAGTGTTATTTCATTTGATAGGTTTAGGTCATTATAAAAAATGTGCTCCTTCTTGCATCTGAAACTACATAAAAAAAAGGACAGTAGTTTATGGCTGCTATATACTTGATGAGATATTAAAATTTTGCAGTGCAGCAGAAGATGAGCAGGAGGAGGGGGGAAATATCCATTAGACGGTTGTATTTCCCCTGGGCTTTTGTGGTCTCTGTTTTAAGCAAGCTGAGGCTGGGGCTTTCTTCTTTTTTTTTTCCTTCTTCTTTTATAGCTTCCTTCATGTGTTTATGTGAGCTTTGTATATAATTAACTTGGACAATATCACAGAAGATGCTGTTAATTGATTTTTAAACTTCAGTTCACACAGACCCCTGCGTAACCCACCGCCAAGGAAAGGAGTGGGCTGCTTATCTTTTCACAGGTGGCTGTCACCTATAATTTCTGTTTTCAAACAAGTAATACATGAGCCTCTTGTATTAAAACTGCTCATTAACTATACTTCTGTGGAAAAATCCTTCACACTGTGCTATGATAATACTTATTTCAAGTATAAGAACTACATAACTTCCCTTCCCCTCTTTATCTTTGCTAATTCTGAACAGACTGTAGGTCTCTTTTAGTAGTCATAGGTTTTAGATTTTGTAGGCAAATAGAGCAAAACAAACTCTTCTGGCCCAGCGGGAAGCGTGCTTTTCATCTAATCATTTATTGTGGATGTCACTCAGGTGCTTCCATTAATGTGCAACTGCCAAGCGCAATGATTCTGCCACTGTTACTCAGGGTCTAAAGTCAGCAAAGATTATTAGCTTTCTTTTAGTTTAAAATTCTCAGGGTTGTGTTTTCAAAGTATTTTGTAACTTTAGAGTGAAGGTATATATTTGAAATTAATTGGATTTTCCCTGCTGGAAAATAATGACTTACGCTTTATTCTTCAGCCACTTTGTGTCTATGAAGCTTTTCTCGCAGTTAGTTGTCTACATTTGCTCTCTGTCAGTGTCTCTTTAGCAAGACAGTGAATGGATGCAAACTGTTGTTTTAGAAAGAGACCATATTAAATATCGCATGAAAGTCTTCAAATATTTTAAAGTCNAAACCATTTGCAGGATCCGTGTTTTTTTAAAACCATGTGCAGAGTGGTTAATGATTCTGTTTTATTCCACAGGCTCAACCCCTACCCCCTCTTGGAAAAACTATAATTTGTTATTATTGCTTGTGGGCTGGTTTCCATATGGGTAATTCCACTGGCTCTTTAAGTTCACTTCAAGGGCTAATTATGATCTCGGCAGAGATTAATTTAAGTTTTGCTTTTGCAGCCAAAGTTTTGATTGCCCAGCATAATAAAGCATACATGAACCTGAAGGAAATGGTTCTCTTATGCAAGCCATAGTTTGCTTTCTGTGTCAGGTGCTGTAAAGACATCTTATTCTGCCTGAATCAAAAAAAAAAAAAAGAAAAGAAGTAAGAAAAGAAGTCAATCAATCAAACAAGCAAACAAAACCCCACAAAACTGACTTCAGGGGTAGTCACAGCCCAGAACTTCCACTAGTCGCACAACTGAAGGGGCTTTCATCACAAGGCTCCTAGGATTTCTTTTGCAAAGATTAGGTGCCTGGCTGTAACACTGCTGCTCAAATCTGTAATTTATTTAGCTTGTCCTCAGCCCAGCTATGAAGCAGAATTTCTTTCAGAAGCAGGTCCAACCTTTTCCTCTGGTTTACTGAAGCTTAACTGCTGCCGCCATTAAAAAGCTTAATCATTTTTTCCCCTTTCAATGACAGCAATTTTATTTTTTATGGTCTTCGTAAATCCTGGCTCTCTAAACTTTAAATAAGCCAGGGATGCTGCTCTGCAATATTGGGAAAGCAAACCATGTCGTCCTCACCTGTGGTTTTCAGTTGGCTTCCTCTGCTTATCTTAGACCTTTTTTAAACCACTTACCTAGTCCTATCTTAATATCACCCCAATCACCTGTTTACTCTCTCTTTGAAGGTCAGTAAATTATTCTTCTTAGCAGCCAGCAATTAGCACAAGGTGGCAGACACATACTTTTGTGTGGGTCTACCATCTAAGAAAATTCAGTCAGATATTGGCAAGGCTTAACTCATATGGCTTCAGATGCCATCACAAATATTGTTTCTGAGTATCTTCCTTGACATTTAGGAAAAAAAAATGATATTTACTGTACAATATTACTGTCTTTATTGCCACCCTCATGGATGCGCTTGATAAATGAAAGCCAATGTATTCATCTCCTGGTTTTCAGCTTTTGCTTGGTCCTCTTTTTGCTTTTGCCTCTTCCTTCTTAGTCCCTTTCATATCACTGTGTCTCTGGACTGTGCTCTATCTTGTTGTAGATTTTGTCTCCTATGACTTTAGTCAAAAAAGACCAAAAAAGTTTGTACTGCTCAAAGAGGCTTCACAAAGGAGATGTCTTGAATTACAGCAGATATGAGAACCTTAAAAAAACAAAAGCAACAGCAAAACCATCCAAACAAATGTGTTGGGCAAACATTCCTATGAATTTCTGTTCCTCAGGAGCATACCGACACAAAACAGACAGTCCTCAAATGTTTGGGGAGCAAGCTGCAACTTGCAAGGACTTCAGATATAGCTAGTATACAGGAAGGGGATCTTCTTCCAGAAGTCTGCATCAGGTAAGAGGGAGATCGCAATTTGTTTTAGGGAAGAAGGAGATTTTAAGGAAGAAAAATATCCAAAGAAAAAACATTTACAGTTTAGTTATTAAAAGATGACATGAGCTTGATTTTAAGGCTCTAGTTTTATGCAATACTGAGACTTAAACTCAACCTGAAAAGCTGTGACCTCTTGCAAAACTAATCTGTTGTTCAGATTCTGTATGTTCACAAGAACATACAGAGACAGCCTTCCTCTGACACAGCCATGCAGCCGAAAATCTCTTCTAAACTCTTTCTCTGACCACTCGGTTACAAAACATATCCTTTAAATTTACTTTCTTCTATAGTTTGTGACTGTCACCATATTCAGAAGAGATATAATCAATGAATGTGACATTATTTATGAGAATAAACCCCAGATTCTTGCTCGGTTTAGTACTCCATGAATTCAGCGTTAAAACTCTGAGAAGTGAGGGCCTGTATTGATATCTTCTGTTCTATAAATACATATAATTTCAATTGATGAATTCATTCTGGATTTCAGAAAACAATGTAGTATGTATGTGAATGTGAGTTAAAAGGAACTTCTGTCATTCTAACTTGTTAATATAAGTAAATATGATCTATCTGGAAAAATAATGATATATTTGGAAGAAAAATGTCTGACAAAAATTAGTACTTGTGAACCTAAGAAGATTTTCCTACTATTCTACAAAAATATAGTTTCTGGGGCTCCAGATGTCTTGCCCACACCACCAATAAGGATAAATTTTGGTCATAAACATTAGTTAAAGTGACCTACACAGGAAAAATGAGTAACATTTAAAATGTCTCAAGAGGTATTTAATTCACATTTAAGACACAGTTATTGTGAGTAATTATAAGTTAATTAAATATTGATTATTACAAGAGTCTCTTTCTGATTTAGAAGGTAAAAGCTATAAGATAAACCTTGTTACTTTATTGTATAAAATTACAGTTGTAATAAATGTGCAATTACACTTTATTGTTATTAAGTATGAGTTGTCCCATTATTCACCTCTAATTGGTATTAAACATTAAACAAGCTGGATATTGTTGTTAAGTATTGAAATAACTGGTTTAAATATCTAATATAACTAGTTAGAGAAATCATGTTGAATATACAAACATTTATTTCAAATTTGGTGATGTGGAGTTTTATTACCAATTGATTAATTACCTCATATTAATAATCATAAGCTATTTTAATTTCATAGGCATGACATCTTGGTTTATCCTGTAAATTCCCATTGAATCTCAGAGTCATTTTTTTTCTAACAAGTTTTTCTAACAGTCAATCAACAGTGAAGTCCTATGTAGCAACTAGAAACATTCACATTTTAGTACTATGCTCCTATTTATGAACCAGGGCGTCAGCTTCAACTGGTGGGCTTCCTGCGCTTGCTGAGTAGGAGAAACTTTTTAGGTTTAAAATATAGATTAAACCACTGGATATTTTTGATAGTTTTTTTTTTTTAAGAGTCTAATACATATTTGCAATGACATGTGATGGAACATGTGGTTTCCTCAAGTAACTCTTGAAGTAATGTTCCACCTCTTTGGTTGTGCTATACACTTACATTGCTTCTTTCCATGTCTGATTCATTTGCCATTATGAATTTTGGAAGGACTTTAAGCCAGTAAGGTTTATTTTTCCATGGCTGAAATGGGGAAATCAAAACAGAGAGAAATAAGGCATTTCAAGATATTAATGATTTCAGCAAGAATAAAAGGGAATCAGCTTGAAACTGCAGAATCTGGTTGTTTTTATTTCTACTTACCTTTTTAAACAACAAAGAAACAAAAGAAGAATGTTAAGTAAACACACTTTCCTTAAGAAAGAAAATCTAGGTAAACCCTAGATTTTTTGCCTGTAAGTGATTCAATGCTCCGTGTCATCTGATCTGGCCACTTTGCTATGAAATCTGAAGATAATTAGTCTTACATGTTACTAGTAATTTCTACTGTTGTGTGTGTCCATGCTATTCCTGTTTCTTTTTCAGTCTTATCAGAAGTGCTATACAATTTTTCTTTTTAAGATGTGATGGAAAAGATAATTTTCAGAATGTGGAAATGGATCAGATAATTTTATTCTGTAGAAAGAGTCGAAGGTGAGAGCAGAGTTTGTTTTAGCAGTGATTACTTACAGCTCTTCCAAGCCAGGACTGAGAGACAAGACTGGACTGCACCGAGCTTGAAACCTCAGATCGAAGCAGGGGCTGAACTGGCTGGGGCACCTGGGCATGAGAGCTCCCGCATCCTCGCCTGCTCCAGAAACATCCTGCTTGGACCCAGATGGGTCCTTCTCCTATCCCATGACTTTGTCACTCATCCAGGTGGGAAGCAGGTGAATAACACTGCTGGAAAGTTGCTCTTACGTGACTGCTTCTGCTGCCTCCAGCTTGGCCCGAGGGCACTGGTGGAATCTTGCCTTGGAAAACGGTGCAGGAGAGGAGAGAGTAGTTGGCCTTCCTCGTCGTGGCCCTGTAAACACACAAGTGCTGGCAAGCAGCCCTGTGCTGTTTCTTGACATTGACAAGTGTCGGACTAGAGTGTGTGATATGTGCACGAATATATACGTAGATATGTATGTATACCTACTGTACATACACATGCACATACACACACAGACCCGTCTATGTATATCAAAATCAGATAAATGCCTCCCAAGATTTGTGATCAGCTGCTGGGCTTATCAAGAACAGCTTGCATCTCAGTTTGTGCACCAACAAAACATGCTTCAATCATGGACTTTTCGTGCTGGCATTTTAAATATTCCTTTTTTGAAGCATATTAGTCTCCGTAAGCTTTTTCTTTGTTAATATGCTGTAAGCTTCAATGTACTGTTTTCCTCCAGCAGGAAAGATAGTCTCAAATACTAAGAAGGCACTTGTCCTTGTCTAATAGCATCTGCAAGTAAGCAAATATTGGCAAAAATTCATAAACTTGATTATCCCCTAGGGACAAGCAATGTTGAATTTGGTGGCCGTTCTGGCCGTTTATAAATATGGAGAACAAATTTATTTTGCCTCGGGGCTTCATGATTGTACTGCTTCCTATAAAGAAAAGAATTCAAGGTTTCTACTTGCTTTCTCATGTGGAGACATGTTAGTATTAACAACAGAGGAAAGCAGAGCTTTGTAAATTTTCCTTAATGTTGCCCAGAGAAGCTTACCTCTGAAGAGAGGGCAGAGATTTCCTTTACCAGGACACATATGGGTATGTGAATAGCTACATGCCAGCATAGCTGCAAGTAGAATTACTGATACACTTTTAGTGCCTATCAGGAAAAGTGTGAATAGTCTTCCCAGGCAATGAGAGACAGAGGGGAAAATATGGTAGTACATAAAGGAAACAAACAACACTAATTCATGCAGATGGAATTTTAATGACTGGGGAGGTTAATAGATGCTGTTTGGTGTCATTCCAGACAGGATTTTGGTAGACTTGCCCCAACTGGAATTCTCTGCAGGTTGCATCACCAGACAAAAATTGCCCAGTTCATTGTTCCCAGCTCTCCCATTTTCCAGTTTCAGAAATTCAAAGGCTCCGTGTGTGAATTCATGATAGCAAATGGGAAATAGCCTTGCCAAGCAAAACAACCAGTTGGGCAATTGCAAATGTGTTAATTTTCCAGAACTCCACCAATTCTGCAACACTGTAAGTCCATGCTTTGATGATATTAATTCTTATCTACTGCATGGTTACTAAGACAAGACTTTTGCTATGAATACCAATGAACAGCACATCTTTTATATGGAGGATGTTTACAGAATTAAGAAACGTTTATCGTTTTTCTTACTGTTGATGATATCCATCGGTCAGCGCTGCTGGTTATGTGGACAATCCTCTGAATTCTCTTGCATTAATGATTACAAATTCAGTTTTCCAAGTTCTAAGACACTCCTTCTTACAATAGAGGCAAATAAAACACTACAAAACTTATGTTTGATTCATCCTATTTTATTTTATTTTATTTTATTTTATTTTATTTTATTTTATTTTATTTTATTTTATTTTATTTTATTTTATTTTATTTTATTTTATTTTATTTTATTTTATTTTACAGCCTAGCAGCATGCTTTTTCTTCTCCAGCTGCAGTTCTGAAAGACGGGATGAGTTCAGCAAGTGAAAATGCTCATGCTGTTGGCAGAGTGCAGAGCAGCCCCCACAAATTAATGCTGCAGCACTTAATCCCGCAAGCTGCTGAATGTCCTGAGACAGAACCACTAAAATGCTTCAAACTCTGTACAAGCTCGACTATACAAAGAGCCAGCATGATTTGAAGCTGACTCCCTAAAATACGTATCAGTATCTCATACCACGGGCACAGAACTCTTCCAACGCTGAAGCTGTCAGAAGAGAAAGGGAAACCACACCAAGGCCGGCTCTGACCTTTCCATGGTCTGAGTCTCTTCACTGAGAGATGAATTACCTATCACATTTAAGGATATGGCTCTGGAAGAAGAAATGTCCACTTTGTTATTGGAAATACGAGGTTGTATTGCTAATATTTTCACTGGGATAAAAAATAGGACAGATGATGAAAATAATAAATTAGGCAAAATCTGAAGACCAGCAGGATCAGTGGAATTTTCACAGACGGAAAAAGTCCCCTTAATACACAGTGAGGGACAAATTACTCTTAGATACAGATATACACTTTTCCAAATAAAATTGAAAGAGTTTTCTTTGCACATATCTGAGGTCAAAAGTTGGCCTCCGTAAAGCCATGTCTTGGAACTTGTAGAAAGATTCCCCAGGAAAAAGAAAATCTCACTCTTCTGGAAAATGTGGTAACTTAGCGGGAATTTAAAAAAAAAAAAAAAAAAAAAGTAGATTGCCTATTACATTTTTACTTGCCCATTAGCAGAGCTTTCAAAACACAGCGCTCCAGGAGACAGAGTTGAGGATGGAAAATAGGTTTTTCAGAAAAAGTAGAAATCATGCAGAGATGCAATAATATAAAAGTGAGAGAAAGTGGATCAATTTTTAGTGTTAAATTTAGAAAATTCTAGGAAATGGTAATAGAAAAAAATCAAAATATTAACATGCAGTTGTTCTGAATGCTTTCACATTCAAAATGAACAAATTTATATTTGGAGTTCAAAAATGAAAAATAAAATTATCCAATATGATTCAGAATCAATTTAAAATGTTGACTATTCAGAGCTACATCATTAGCACTACTTTCTTCATACCTGGTTCCCAAAAGTTGTTTTCTTCAGTCAGCAAGGTATCAGAGATAGGTACTGCTTGCTGCATAACTTGCACAGATACTGCTGTGCAAACTGTGTTGAGGCTGCTCCAGTACATAACATTCCTATCAAATGCATTAGGTAGGAGTGTATCTCCCCGGTAGTTATGAATGGAATAATGTAACTAATTATAACTTCTCAAGTTGTACCCTGAAGAACTATTCTTTAACTAACATCTACTGAGGAAGACTGCTCTTCACTTATTAGACAAAAACTTGTGTCACCGGACTCTGGCATTTCTGAAAGATCAAAATCAGCAGGACACTTTTTACCTGTGTATGTGTGAGCAAAGGCAGCACTAACAGCTTGTGAGGAGCTTGAGGGTCTTAACTAATGTGCATGTTAACCTTATGCATGGTTGAGATAATCAAATTCCATGGTCTCCGCAGATGAATAATGTACCTTTTATTTTTTCTTTTTTTTTTCGAATCTTTTCCCTCCTTTTAGTCATGTCCTATTTGCAATGTTCATTTTATAAAATAGTTCTAGCATGCTAAATTTTGTTTCCCTTGCTACCTTCCTGCATTGGATTTATCCATGAGTCCTTTTGGATCTTGTTTTTGTGATGGAAACATTTCTTCCTTCTCCCTGTTCACAAATATGGCCACCCCTGCTCTTCCATATTTTCATTGTCCTCCCACAATATGGAAAATAGATGAAAAGTTGCTGCATTTGTAATTTCTTCCTTTTTTACAAAGCGTGAAAAGTCAGCCAATACTTCAAATGATGTTTAACAACTTGACAAAAAGTTTCCCAGTTTGCCTGAGACTAGGAAAGGATACTGCACTCCTTGGGCTGTCTCCTCCTCCTCCTGTCAGGACTCCTAAATATAAGAGCAAGAAAACTTTTCTCCTCTCTCCTTTCTCTATTATTTTTAGGTTTCCTCTAGTGTTTTTTATGGAAACTAGTTTAGCTTGTTCCTGTTGGCCAGCAGATACCTCAAGGGATACTTCTCCCCAAGGCAGCTTCAGGGATTAGTAGGGCTCTCTCATTGCTCAGTACTGTGATCAAACCTCACCCCACACTCACTGACTATCTACTAGCTGGAATAGCAGTCCTGAGGTTAACTTGACCTAACCTCCCGGTATTTTTAGAGGCTGATGCAGTAGTCTGTAAATAGCTGTAATGCTCACGATCTCAGTTTTTAATAACAAATAAATACGGAGAAGTCGTCGTCCTCAACATTTGCAGCTAGAGATAGAGGAATAGTTCTTCAGGAATCCAAAATCTAATTTAGGAGGGTGGGGATATTTTTCTGGTCTTCCAAAGCTAGCATTTTCTGGGGTACATATTTGCCAAAGTGATATAAGGCAGAGGTTTCTCATCATTTCTGTAACTTTGCTAATACTTGCGGAGGGCAGGAGGTTGAAAAATGCAGTGTGCTGTTGGTCTAACGATGGGGCCATAAAGTGAACCCAACCTGTTAGAAGCTCAAAGTCAGTTTGAGAGAGTCCAGTTTCATTTGTATGCGATATTATCAAGGCACCTGGCAGCAGCCTTGCTCCCATCTTCCATTCTGCATAGCAATATGAGCTTCTGTTCCCTCACTGGGACAGTGGAAATGCATGCTCCCAGTGGAAATGCAGCAAGTAGCAGCAATAAATATGGAAGGAAACCAAGAGCAAACCCTATAGCCTACAGAGCAGGAGCAAACGCAGCACCGTGGCGCTGGAGCTGCAGCCAGGTCCGGTGCGTCGGCACCATCCAGCGCGCCCAGGGCAGCTGGCGTGGGTGGCCCTGTGCCCGGCAAGAGGTGGGTGCGTGGGTGAAGAGGGGTGTCCGGCGCACAGCTGCGCTTGCTGGGCTCCCTCCTCGCGGCACGCTCCGCTCCGCTGCCTGGATCACAGCGCAGGCGCATCCCCAGCGCCAGCCTTGTCCTTCCTTCCTTCCTTCCTTCCGCGCCAAGCACAGCTCCGTCATGGCTCACAGCTACATTAATTTCTTTAATAGCCTGAAATGCCCCAGGCACGTTAATTAATTATCTCAGAAACACACATGAAAAAGCTGTAGAAATTAAAGGGAATCTTTCGAAGGGCAGGATTTGCCCCTGTGTGTGCCCTGGGGACCCAAGAGGAAAGTCCATATGTTCTGCAGTGCATTAGCACAAGACGGTGACTGGCCGAGGCTCTGGCAGCCTTAACTCAGAATTTCCCTGCTTTTGTGGGTTTATGTCCAACCATAATGTTATTTGAACACATTTAATTAACTACTGTAGCTGTTTGAAGTCTCTGACATTATTATTTTTATACCAATACAGCCTCATACTACTGCTGGTCATTATAGCAGTTTCCAAGATCAGTGCAATTCATTCTGGACTCAAAGTTAATCTCACGGAAAATCCAATCAGTAAATTGATTAGGTATTAAATTACATTCTTTGTTAACGTTCTCCATTTCTTCCCTTACAGTACAAAAAACCCATTACGCTTTTTTTTTTTTTCTCTTCCGTCTCTCTTTTCTCCCTATCTCTCCCTTGCCTCTCCTGTATTTCCATTAGTATTACTCTGCTGTTAGAGTCATCGGTTTGGCAGAGGTGACCTAAGGATTCCATGTTACCACTTTTTTCTAAAAAAAATGCAAGAGTTTATTGGGTAGGTAAGAGCAGAAGTTAAAAACATGCAAAAATATGTCTCAGGATGTCTTAGAATTCTTTCTTTTTTGACCATTTTTTCAGTGACATCTATCCAAAATGTGCTTCTGACACTAACATCTGTGGAATATATTGCTAGCATTAAAGTTTACTGTAGCAGTAAGCCCCTCTAAATTGATTGCCACTGTACTTTGCAAACGGATTTTACCATAGGCCGTTCCTAGCAGTTAACTTTGGATAACAAGTGATTTTTATAAGACCCTTTTTTTTTCTCTTTTCCCTTTTTTTTTTTTTTTTTCTATGAAAACAGATTTTGACAAGAAAATAATCAACTACACTGACCCCAGCAATCAGTGGGGGCCGCATTCCCTTCTATAGGGACCAAACGTGGTCGAGCAGAAGTTCTGGGAGTCACGTTCGAGACTATGAGCTCCTGCCGGGTGGCTGCTGCCTGCCCTTGCCAGGCAGCCTACAGAAATCTGCCCCCGAACGTGGTGAGGCTGGAGATTAGCTGTGTGGCTCCTGCAGCTGATAACACCTCCTGCATACTGTGTTCACCAGTAGGATGCTGGCCAATAAATCCAGTAAGGCCAGGACTTAGTCCCTGTTATTTTGTTACTTCATCTTCCAAACCTCTTGAAAGTAGATGGCTTACCTCATATATTCACCGTATCAGTTTTTTTTTCTATCTTTGAGTGATTTCAGACAAGTGCCAACACCAACAACAACAACAAAACAAACAAACCAAACACCCCCACCACCAACAACAAAAAGAAATAAGCCTTATTCCAGCCATTCAGCAAACCTTGGTGTTGATATCTTTTAATCTTGTAACTCTCAGCTCAACCGTGCTGGACAAGATGCAGCCCTTCTTGCCTCAGCAGACATGCCCTCAAAACTGCATTGGCATCTCAAAATCAGAGGCTAAAACTTGCTTTTTCATGTTTTCTTCTGAATGTTCCTTCCTCTGCTTTGGTAACAGCAGCTTCATGTCTGCTGGGCGTGCTGGCAGCCTGAGAGTCCCGTCTGTGCCCATCCTTCCTCCTTCTCCTCAATCGTAGCAACGTCCAGGTGCCACTCATCCCTCCACCTCCCTCCCATCTCCCTTTTGAGAGAACCTGTCTCTTTTGCCCTGACTTGCAGCCTCCTTCTCGTGGTTTTCTTTACACTCATTTTGTTCCCTCCCACAGATTCAGGCTCCCCAGCTTAAAACAGCCCATTTTGTCTATCAGAACAATTTTTGTCCATCCTTTTCTTTCTCGCTAAAGGATGATTTTTGCCTAATTTATGTTGAAAATCTTTTCAGTGTTTCCCAGGACCATAATGCTTAACTCCTCTGCTATTTTCCATTGCTTTCTCTGCAGACTGCTCTTTCCCTTTCTGGCTACCAGACACTGGACCTGACAACCAAGCTCATACAAATCTCCCCTTGCCTTTTTCCTCTCCTTTTTACTTCCTCAGACTGTGCCCCCAAGACAATCCACTGAGCTACTACCTTCCTCTCATCCAGATTCCTCCTGAGAAGGCACTGCTTATCCAAAGAATATCAAAAATTTACTAGTTATATCAACTGTGCCTTTATTTTTCCCCTTGCCAAAAAATATTATGTGTCATTGCGTCCCATTTCTTGCTGTTCCTTCTTTCATTTGTTTTGCAAAGTCTAAATCCTAGACTTAAGATTTCTATTTATTTGATGAGGCGCTGAGCTAATCTCTGGGAAGGATGCAAATATCAGATAATAATTATTATTCCAAGGACAGATTTAGCAAGAGGCAAGGAGGCACTCAGTGTCTTCTCCCCTTGTTTACATAGGAGGTGGCTGAGGCGGCTGCCCGGAAAGCTCTCAGGAACCTGCAGGAGCAGGGTCTCCTCACAAGAAATTAAATATACTTATGAGAGAGTGCTCCCGATGAACTGAAAGGGATAAGTCCCTGATGTAATGTTATTTACTGCTCAAAATGTCTGCTGGATCAGGACCTTAGTTTGCAACGTGATAAGCCAAATCTTGCCTGCCAGAGCCCTTTCCAGAACACCTGACACAGCACAAGCCCCATTTACTGTCAGTCATTAAGTAGAGCTGTCAAAACTGGTGAGAGGGAGAAAAAAAAAAATCAATCCAGCACCACTCACTGGATTCTAACAATAATCTCCTACATGCCACTGATTACTTTCTCAGAGAAGCAGGAGATTACTGATTACTTTTAAATTACTAAAGCATGGATCTGTGAAAATAGCACCATATTTCTTCACAGAGATGTGGTTCAGCGAATCCCCACGTTTAAAACTGAAAAGCAAACCAATCCAGTATCTAATTCATTTCTACAAAGGGAACAAATTGGCAATTTAGGCCTTAATTATTTATTTAATGTTTTTTACCCGATAGCAAAAATTATTGCTGTGGCTCTTGCTAGACATTAACTTGGAGAAAAGGAAAAAGTTAGCAGCATATTGATTAAGCACAGCCTGGATGCCACTGATAACGTTATAACCAATTGTTTGCTCCTTTGATTTTATTTTCCTAGATAAAATGTGTAATGTGAAAATGTAATAAATAATTATTTCATAAAGTGAGTATGATAATGTAACAATAAAAACAATAACTCACCTTATTATCCCAGACAACAGATAATGAGATTTCACCACCACTCATACAGTCCTCCAGGATTTAACTCAAATGCCCAGATTAATGTTAGAGTGGTCACAATGCATAATTCAAAACATCTAATTTACTGAGGACATTAATTGGCATCAGTTGGTGAGAATTTAATATTCCAGGACTTAAGTTTGTTTTCCGAGTATACTGATTTACAAAAAAAAAGAATATTTCCGGATTTAGGAAGAGAGTGAAGGATGCTATTTTGTCTTGCTGTGCAATCCACATAAAAACTACTGCATGTTGTTTATGGCCTTCTTTTTATCCTTTCGAGTTCAGACCATAGAAATTTTGGTGCTGCTGCCTGTAGAAAAGTCAGATATTTCTCTGTTAATATTTCTCATAGTTGTACACAATGCTGAATCTGAGTGATAATCAACCAGGTACTGCAGAGTTACCCTGAAAAGAACTAGACAAAGGGCATCTGTACAGAATGTTACATTTATTTGCAATTCCAGAAAACATTCCTTGCACAAAATCATTCTTCTTTCTATTGAACAACATGCTTGTAGCACAAATCCCAGCATAATAATGAGTTAGCACATAGCAAAGCCTGTTAGTGGTTTGAGATCCAAATCTCTACCTTCCCTGCCATTCTGGGATGGATTTTAGGATACCACAGCCAAACCAGATTTATAGTTCTGTCACAACTCCTCAGATTCAGACATTTATCTGAACCTTTCCTCCTCTATCTACCCTGACTATTTGCAAAGGTTTTCAAACTATATTGAATAAGTTTTGGCTCTTCTCTGACATGCTGTCACAGTCAGATCTGTGTACCAAGTGGATTGATATTACTGGGGAAAAGGAATTTTAAATCCATTTTAAATCCATGTCCTGTCCCATTCCCTCCCCGCCACCCTGCCTGCTACTTTTTTGCTACAGTGTGAAGTTCATTTTGCTCACTAAACTCTAGGCTAAATAGGACCTTTGAGATAAATTCTATATTAGTTTATCTCTCCAACTGAATATTACATGATTCTGTATTTAATGTCATGGGGTTAGCTGTTACCCATGCATCTGTCAAGATATGTCCACCAAGTTGGTATCAAAATGCAAAATTAGTGATTAATAAAGTGAAGGAAGTGAAAGGGGAGCTGCAAGTTACTGAAAGTGATGGGCATGATATATGGATATCATTAGTTTTTCCTTAAAGAACATTTATATGATTATATGAATGCAAAAAGGCAATGCAGTATTTTATTCTTTCTCTAGTCACTAGAACACTCTGAAGCAGATGGACTGTGTGACTGATGATTCAATAATTGCACTCATTAAAAATGTTCACGCTTTTAATTTTTCCCCCCTCACATTCTGTGAAGAGCTGAGGAATTAAATGGTTTTGTCATTGTCAGCAGATAGATAATTGAGTTTGCTTTGATTTCCTGGGGTGCCCCTTCCCCACCCCCCTTCTGCGGATTGACGTTTCCAGAAGCAAAGCAGAACATTTGAATCAGCCCCAACTCTCCTAAACAAGAAAATACCGCAGAAAGATTCCTGTCTTGTCTCAGTACCTGTTTGTGTGCATTCAGACAGCCATCTATCTTGGTAGAAGATGCATTTCCTTTTTTTGACAGATTACTTGCCCTCATGATACACCTACCCATCTGTGACATCCAGGAAAAAGAAAGGTAGTCCTGCCTTAAACATACGCACAGAAAGCATCTATGCTTTATTGTTGCCGGTTAGATTCAGCCTAAAAGTGATGGAAGGAAGAGGGTCGCCAGAAATGAGGGTCCCCAGCCATGCAGATACTAAATGCTTCCTATTGCAAGTGCATGAAGTCACGGTAATCTCACATAGACGCTATAGAAAAATGGTAGAGGTAGTGGAAAAAGAGCTTTCTCTGAAGACACGAATGAAAGTATATCCTGGTTCTGCCAAAGGGGTGCTTCTTTTTGTTTCTACCATTAGGATTTAAGTTTTGAGTTTGCATTTAAATTTAAACTACATAACAGCAAGAACATTCTCCAAATGAGGCATTACATTAACTCATTCTACCTACCCTGAAGTATGGGCACCCATTTGCCAGATGCTACTCTTGGAACAAACAGCAGAAGTTGTGTAATCCATGGTTTTCTGGCAGTTGCTGCCTGCTCCTGGAGACTTTCATATTATCCATCATTTGTACTTTGCAAATACCTAGCTGAGATGCAAAGTGTCATGATGGTTCTAACATAGCATGACAGAATCCTTTCCAATTCTGGTAAAGATCAATGAACTGCATCTATGCTTATGTTTCACTATTTTGTACCTGCTGGCAAAAGAAAAAAATCTCTTCTTTAAAAGAACAGACTTTTTCTCTGACTACTTTAGTACATTTCCTATACAGGGGTGCTCCACAGGAGCATTTTGACCTGCTGTTAGAGCACTCAGGAGTCCTGGGCAGATGACACAAGAGCTTAAGTGCTTCCACAGCCCTCCTGGCGTGCACATCCGCGCTTAGATCCCTACCAGCTGAATCATAATACACAGACTTTGACACACAGTATACTGATCTAGAAATAGTTGGTAGGTTCTTTCATCACTCTTTCCCTACTATTTTCTGCCCCCTGTTATTCTTTGTGTCTGTCAAGTACAAAGATTTTTATGCAGACAGCGATTTTGTAATTCCCTTATTCGTGTACGATTTCACCAGTCAAAAAGGATACCTCTATCAGAGAAGTAGGGCCATTTGTTTCTTGTTCACCAACTGCCGTTCTTTTTATGGATGCCTCAGACATTTAAAAGCTATTTGCCTTGTTCTCATACCGTAGAGAAGGGTGCTGCTGTGTTTTTTTTTTTTTAATTTTAATTTAAGGTGCACCATTTCTTTTTTTTTTCTAGATATATAGATGAAAATATTCCAGATCATAAAATGCTCTAACCAGAACTGTACATGATAATTTACTTTCTCCTCCCAAGAGGCAACACAGAGTGGACACCATGCATACAGCAAAGTGATATGCGTAGTTCACATGAAACGTACAGACTGTACACTCTCCATCATGGTCAAACCACTGCACCATTCCAGCCTAAAATCAGTTTATCATCTATGCAGAGGAAACAAGCATCAGACTCGGACAGAGGTCTTGCAAAGAGAAGTGACATGGCTTGAACAAAATTCAGCAGGATTGTGTCTTAATTAAGATATTTCAATTAGTATTCACAGGAGTTTGCTACATCTCATGCTCAATAATATCACAGAATCACAGAAGGTTTGAGGTTGAAAGGGACCTCTAGAGATCATCTAGTCCAGCCCCTCTGCTCCCCCAAGGACACCTAGAATGGCACAGAATTGCATCCAGGTGAATATGGAAGATCTCCCAAGAAGGAGATTTTCAACTCCTTCAACAACTTTTCTGGGCAGCCAGTTCCAGTACTCTGTTCCCTCAGAGTAAAGAAGTTCTTCCTCATATGAAGATTAAACTTCCTGTATTTTAATTTATACCTTTTAACCCTTGTCCTCTCACTGGCCACCACCAAGAAGAGTTTAGCCCCATCCTCTTTACATTCTTTGCACAGGTATTTGTATATATCAATAAGATCCTTTCTCAATCTTATCTTTGCTAGTCTGAACAGGCCCAACTCACTAGTCTTTTCTCATCTTTCCTCACAAGATAGATGCTCCCTTCCCTTAATCTTCTTTGTTGCTCTGCGTTGAACCCTCTCTAGAAGAAGTTCTCCGTCCCTGTGCCCTAGGGAGCCCAGAACTGCCCCCAATACTCCAGATGCGGCCTCACCAGAGCTCAGCAGAGGGGTTGAGCCCCTCCCTTGACCTGCTGGCAACGCTCCTTCTGTTTCAGACCACAAGGGCACATTGCTGCTTCATAGTCAACTTGTTCTCAACCAGGACTTCCAAGTACTGAGTTGTTTTCCAGTAGGTCAACCCCTAATCTGGTCTGGTGCCCAGGGTTATTCCTCCCCAGGTGCAGGACTTGGCACTTGTCCTTGTTGAATCTCACAAGGGTCCTCTCTGCCCAATTCTCCATCCTGTCTAGGTCTCTCTGAATGGCAGCACAGCCCTCTGAAGTGTTGGCCGCTCCATGAAGACTAAAGAGTCTTCAGTATCATCCACAAACTTGCTGACAATGCACTCTGTGCTCTCGTCCAAGTCACTGATGAACAAGTTGAACAGCACTGAGTCCAGTGCTGACTCCTGGAGGACATCAATGGCAACAGGCCTCCAACTAGACTTGGTCCCATTTCTCACCACCCTTCACCAACATTCACAGCTCTCTGCTCATCCACTCTGCCTGTCATCTCATTGTACAAGTCTATCAAGTTTATTAAACATGACTTTCCCTTGGAGAATCCATGCTGACTGCTCCTGATCACCTTCTTTTCCTTGACATACCTAGAGATGGTCTCTAGGATGAGCTGCTCCATCACCTCTCCAGGGACGGAGGCGAGGCTGACAGACCTGTAGTTTCCCGGCTCCTCCCTCTTGCCCTCTTTGCAGACTGCAGTGATGCTGGTTTCTTCCAGTTCTCCGGCATCTCCCCTGCTCTCCATGACCTCTCAAAGATGATGGAGAGTGGCTGAGCAAGAAACCCTGCCAGTTCCCTCAGCACTCTTGGGTGCAGCTTATGGGTGTCCAGTTTGCCTAAATAATCCCTAACCCAATCCTCCTGGACCAGAGGAAAGTCGTCTTCTCTCCTCATTCTCTCTTTTGTCTCTGGGCTCTGTAGTTCATGGGAAGTAGCCTTAAAAGTAAAGACAGAAGCAAAGAAGGCATTTAATAACTCTACCCTCTCTGTATCCTCAGCTACCAATGCACACATCCATTCAGCAGCAAGCCCACGTTTTCCCTAGTCTTCCTCTTGCTGCTGATATATTTGTAGAAGCTCTCCCTGTTGTCCCTGACATCTCTCGCTGACTCTAATCCCAGACGGGCCTTGGTCTTGCTCGTTGCATCCCTGCGTTCTCTGACAATATTCCTATAAGGTTCCCGTGTGGTCAGACCCTTCTTCCACATTGTCTATGCTTTCTTTTTCTCCTTAAGTTTTCCCAAGAGCTCCTTGCCCATCCACAAGGGTCTTTTGCCCTCCTTGCTTGGCTTATTTCTTGTAGGAATGTACCAATCCTGAGTTTGGATAAAATGGTGTTTGAATATTAGCCAACTCTCCTGGGCCTCCTTTCATCCTAGGACCCTGGCCCAGGGAATTCTTCCAAGTAGCTCCCTACAGAGGTCAAAGTTAGCACTCTTGAAGTCCAGGGTTGCAATCCTGCTTCTTTCCCAGCTTTCTCCTTGCAGGATCTTGAATTCCAACATCTTGTGGTCACTGCAGCCAAGACTGCCCCCAGCCTTCACATTTCCAACTAGATCATCTCTGTCTGTTGATATCAGATCTTCTCCTTGTCGGCTTGTCTATCACCTGCATCAAGAAGTTATCTGCAATGTTCTACATGAACCACCTGGACTGTCTGCTCCTACCTGTGTGTTATCCCAGCAGACATCAGGGTGGCTGAAGTCCCAAATGCTTGGAGAAGTGGATTGCTCAATAAGCATTTTTTCAAGAATTGGTTTGTCTGGTGAACTTAGAAATTTCTAAGTGTATGTCACAGAATAGAATGAAGCACACAAAACTTTCAGCAAGTACAGCCAGGCATTTGGGAAGGTTCACAAAACTGCCTTGAAATACAACTTTTCATGTAGTTATCTATATTCTGACAATGTCAAGAGAAGACCACCAGTCAAGAATACATAATCCTGTTTGAAAGAAAATGCCTGGTTAGGAATAAGACTCAACAGCAGTTTCAGACCTTGGATCTGCAACTATGATTTTCATTAGAATGGTAAATTCATGCATTCCAGCACATCCAAACATAGGAACATTTTGGATAGAGATGGAGTGCCAAATGGTGCAGTCCAAGGTTATCTCTTACTCAAAGAAAGTGAGGGTCACAGACACATTTCAAGCAATCTTCTCTGTTGAAAAAGGGTGCAGAGTCCAAACAGAAGCACGATGCACCTACATTTCATTTTGTATATGTGTCTGAGCCCATCCTCTAGCCCAAATACACCTTGTACATGCTCTGGGTGGCATGAGGCATTGTAGAGATGCAGGGCTTCCAACAACAGCTTCCACCTGGGAGAGTATTTCCTTGTGATGAGTCTCCTTGCTACGATCTTCTGTGTCCTGATGGATCCTCATGTAGATGATGTCGATCATCTACATGAGTAGATGTGTTGGTAGCCAGCTCACAGATTGCCCTTAGGCAGTATGTGTTGGTAGCCAGCTCACAGATTGCCCTTAGGCAGTATGGACACAAGTTTTACCCACCAGCTTCCCACATCTGGCAATTTGGATGCATAGCCACTCTTTAGCAAATTGGCTGCACTTTTACCCATTTCCTGGTCTAATCTGCAGAGGATCATCTCACTTCTCAAACTTTTCAAAGATTCGTCATCCATATTTGATTACTCTTCAGGCCTTTCTTTTGAGAGTCAACATCAGGACCCTGTACTATCTGCATTATAGCAGGAAATACAGACCCCAAGGAATGCAAACATTGCAGGCATCAAAGGAAGCTGATGATAGTTAAGATAGAAATTTATCTGTTTTCAGTATAAATGAAAATGCTAACACAGTAGATAAAACAAAAAATATGTGTTGATGTGGTCATCAGGTATCAGGTATTCAACTGAACTATTCTTTTCCTAGTTCAAGAACTAGAACTGCTTTCCTCTCAAAGTGTTGGTGACTCATTGTTCATAATTGGTATCTATTTATCATTAAAATTATTTTTGTGCATCAGTACCCCTTATGAAAAAAGGAGATTGTATTTTACAGCCAGATGTGACTATTCTGTTGCATCAATTGGATAAAAATGAAAAAAAAAAACAAAATGAGAAAGTTGCCAAAGCAAGGAAGTGCGAAGAAAAATTTGAAAGCAACTCTACTAGCAACTAGCTGTATATTCACTATGCACAAAATCAATACCTATGGCATGATGCAGGGACCACATACAGTCTGAATAAATTGGACAGCATTTGGTGGGGTCCCAGATGTCACTTTCACTTGCTCAGTTGTAACATGGAAAACAAAACATGCTTATTCTCACAGAAGCCAGATACCATCCTTTCTTTTTTTGAGGGAAACCAAAGAGAGCTCATCTTTCAAACGCTTGTGTCTTGCCCTCAAATCCTTGCCAGACTGCTTATCTGCTAAGCCTTCAAAGGCCACTGGTCTAATAAGTATTTTCTGTTTAGGGTATATTCCATTGGATTCAGCTCCAGAATCCATAACTTCAACTAAGATTATTTAGAGCAGTATTTACAATAGCAGAGTCCTGTTGTGTTTTGCTGTCCTGAACTTTAAGATATTTTAGTGAAAATATGCTTTCTTCTCCTTATGATTCCTTCTTTCTGTGTCATAAAATAAATGTCTTTCAACATCACTTCCACTGCTGATGAGGAGACTGCAGCATTCTCCATTTTTTTCTTCAGGAATATTATGCAGTTGTACTATGACCGTGCTTTAAGGCAAGCTGTACTTCTAAAATCGCAAAAACCAACACAGCTTCAGTATCTGTTGCAGCCAGTGAGAGAAGACTGGTTTCTTCAGGGCTTGTCAATATTGTAGATAAGTAAAGAAAAAAAAATGTTTTGCCTGGGTGGAAAATTTCTGTTGTAACTGATAGCAAATAGGGAAAGTCTAATTTGCATATAGATGTCGAAGCTTGCAACAATATACTCCCCTGAGAGAGCTCTTGTTGTTTAACTGTGTACACAGTCTGGCACTATGCTGCCCAGCACCTAATAAAAGCTAAATTGAAACTTTTTTAAAACTCTGGGGCTGTGAATCTCCTTAAACTATCATTTTACTTTTGTAAAGAAAGGGCAGAAGCATACCAAGCTAAGCCTCATTTGAGAAGAAAGGCAGAGGGTATGATGGCAATGGCAAATGGGAGAAATAACTTTATTTGAGAGTAAACATCAGTCAGATGTGCTAATGTTTTAATTCATCAGCCTAGATGAGCTTTATTACAATGCTGGGATTGGGTAATACCAAAGAGATAAAGAGCAGCACTGTGTAAAGGAGAGAGACTAACCAAACACAGCCATTAGCAAGGCTGAAAGAATAACACAACCAGAACGGCTGAATAGTCAAGAGGAGATGAAATGAAAGGTGAAGAAAGTAAAAGAGGAGGGGAAATGGTAGAATGAAGTAGAATCTAATTTTCTTCTTTCTGTCTACCTTGGTTTTATGTTAATTTTCTGCGCTGATCACCGGCTATGCTGCTAAGCAATCAAATGATACAGTACCAAGGGAAAACTGCAGGCTGTCAGGAAAAAAAATAAAAAAAGGTAACTTTGCTTTCCTAATTTCATTAAAGTACCTGAACATTGTAAATGAAAGTATACCCAATGAATACAAAGGGTAAATAATGTAGTGTTGCAATAAGATTTTTCACAAATTTTAAGCTTGACAAAAGAAAAGCCGTGGTTTATATGAGAAGGCTTTAAATCCAAAGAGGAGCAGAAATAAACATAAAAAGTACAAAAACTAGCCACATAGTCTAATAGTCCAATAGCTAATTTGTGCCATCAGAATACCTACAGTTCCTACTGCCCTGCACTTCAGCAAACTCCTTCAAATGTCCTCTGCATTTGCCATACTAAAGTTTGACTCGGTTCTTCCATTGCTTATTTAAATAAACAATGTCCAGTGCAATTCTATTTGGATAGGAACGCAGCCTTTAGGAATTAAGGAGTTGAGGAACTTGAGACTGGATATGCAGGCTTCACACAGAGGAGACATCACTGAAATACAAAATTACAGAAGTGTCTCGGAAGAGACCACTGAGGCACGCTTCTGCAGTTACCAAGGTCTGGTGATTTGAACTTTCTAAATGATTCTCCTTTACCCAGTGAATTAGCAGTACAGTTAAGGTAAGAATGTCATTTGCTCAAGTCATTACTTCTCAGAGGTTGTTCGTCCTTTATTCTCATCTTCTGAACAGTGTGTCCTCTTTACTATCTATTGAAAGAGACCATCTGGATGAAAGGAAGCTGGTGCTTATCCAGTTAGTGGTTACCTATCACTAGACTTAATTTTTATTCACACAAGTGCTATGATTGAAATTCCATTTATATGATTATCTAAAACTGAAATTCTCTTCTCCTTATTCTTTTCATTTATCCATCCCTCTGTTTGACAGGAAGTAATTGCCCCTTAATCTTTTCCACTCAGGTTTCCAGCTCTGGTAACATAATGCCGTCTCTCATGCTTCAGATTATCTCCAGAGAGTCTGAACAATTTCCAAAATTAGTATTTCCTGGCTAACGTCTAGAAAGTTCACTTAATCATTTCATCAAGCATGTGTAGGAATGGTGAAATTAGCATTTATAATAACATCTTCCAAAGGAACAAGGAGATCTGCTTACAGTTTTTGCCCAGAGGCTGCTTGATAGTGGGGCTGTGGTGCTCTGCAGACTTTGCAAGTTGCATAAGCTGGAGAGGAGAAAAAGTCTTCACCGTTGAGTGAGGAGCCAGATTCACTTCAGCAAATGTATGTGATGTGTCGTTCAGCACAATGCATGCATTATTGTAGTTCAGGTCCCAAGCACACTTTTGACACGGGTCTCTGGATGATGCGTTGTTTTTTGGTGCCTGCCACTGACCTGCTGGATCCCCTCGCACAAGGTTCAGTCAGATGCACAGCTCAATGAACACATCTGAGGTGCTCGAGCCACTGATGGACATTGGATCCATGGGACCAGATAACAGAGACCCTGAAGTAAAACCTCCTAATGTACTGGTTGTGCGAGTGTTGGGCACTTGTCAGTAGCTCTTCTGATCTTGAGATCTGTTCCTGCAGGGCTGCGCTACTCACTGATGCAGTCATGGTGTAAGCACACGTCGAACTAAATGGGGCTCTAAACATGAGAGATGCCAAAAACATCAGTGGTCTTTGCAGGAAAATCCAAAGTCATTATCTTCTTGGCTTTTTGACAAATTGCAGACAAAAAGTAGTGAATCATTTATTTAATCCTTTAAAGCACTTTTATTTTGTAAAAAGTAAATCTGTTCTTCCCCCCCTCCAATGCATTATATACAATCTCTTATAGATTGCATATTGCGCTAATTTTGGATCATATTAGCCAGAGAAGCCTGAATGTTGTTCTATTTGTAGAATGTGCTGACCTTAAGGAAATTTATTTTTAACCCTACTGAAGCTATTGGTTTGGGGATAATTCACGGGCTTCCAAAGGTTCGCAGATAAAAATGCCACTTTGACCTTCGGAGTGCTCATCACTAACATGTCATTATGCAAGATGGGAACTTTTCAATCCCTTCAAAATGCATCACCTAAGAGCATCCTCTTTGCTTGTCACTCTATATTATTCCTGTCTGAATGTCTTTATTATCTCCTCATTTTCCATAGCATCATATGCAAATGTCTTATGCCCACCTTCAACGCCCTTCACAACTATAACCTTTCTGTTTAATCAATTCTTTTGCTTTTCACTTTAGCTCTATAGTGGTCTAACCTTGAGTGGCTGTTTATTCTGTGGTACCACAGTGCTCTTTATGTTGCTAGGCATAACAGTCTCCTCTTCTCTTCCCTGATAGTAGATCCTGTGGCAAACCCCATAGTGTCACATCCTGCTGTGAATCCCTACTCAGATATCCATCACAGCTCCATAGCGAGCAAAGAATAAGTCACTAATACTTATGAGGTGGGCAGCAGCCTGACAGAGCTGCTATTTACGTATTTAAGGATGAGCAACTGCTTCAGATTGTATAGATGGTGCACAGAATTATTCCATTCTCTCATCACATTTGTTCTTGCCACATCTCCTCCTTCACGCCTACTGTTTACAACAATCACTTATGGTCTCTTTGTTTCACATTAGATTGCATGTTTGTTGGATGGAGATTTTATGTTTATAACAGTGTGCATCAAACAATGAGCCAGTACTGACTGAGTCTCTGGACAGTGCTGTCACACCAACAGCAAACCATGTTTTGACACTGAACCAATTCCAAACCTCGATTTGTCCAAATAGGTTAATCATCCTGTATTGTTGACACATTGCTCCCAAATACAGCATGTAAACATTTATCTCTGAATTTAATGCTCCAAAAAGTCACAGAAAATTGTATGTGTTTACTTCCATGCTGAACGAGAGAGAAATTGTGTTGTTGGGAAACCTGCCCCAGGACAAACGGCATCAGCACAGAAAGTGGGTAGTTATCAACACGTGGGTGACAGGGGCTTGATTACTGAAATATGGAGGAGGATGCCAAGAAAAATAAAAGTGCATATAGGCACATATCTTTTGTATCAGAAATCATTAGCCTCACACAGAAAATAAGGGGCATTTGAAGGGTGGGATGAGGGAGTCTTGAAAGAGTGCCTATTTTGAGACCTCTCTTTTTCCATGGAGTTCTCACCTCTTTTTCTGCTAAAGAAAGACTGTTAAAAAAAAAAGAAAAGGATTTTGTTATTCTTCTAGGTATTTTACTGTGGGTAATTAAAATTTTCACTGTGGACCTTATGCTGAATTTTGCTTGTTTTCTATAGTATTATGTTGAGTTTTCTAAACCTAACAGAATACTGGAATATGAAAAAAAAAACCAAAAGTTACTGGTTGGTAATGAAAACAGTCTGGATTTGCCACTTTATTATTATCATTATCTACTGAAAAAATTACAAAATGATAAGTTTTGTCCTAATGTCATTGGCCAGTTTATACATTAGGAATTTAGGCTTTTTCTGGATCTCATGCATACGTATGATTGTACGTATATATTTTGTAGAGAAAAGAGTTTGTTCTGAATTAAAATATTGCCTCTTTGAAGTGTTATAAACTTCATTACTATGTAATATATTTTGTGAAATAAATACTAAGCACGTACATATTTGACCTTGTAGAACAGTTTATTGAGTGGCAGCTGTTCTTGCTTTCTGGGCTTTCAAATATGTTATTTCCCAAAAAACAACATAGCAACTGTCAATGAAAAAAAAAAAAAAAACTAAGGAAATAAGAGCCAGAGCTTGATTCCCACTCACAGTAAATAAAGTAGCTTCATGTGAATTTAACTGTGCAACTCTTAACTCAACCTGAGATAAATTCACTCATGACAATTAAATGGATCAGAGTCATATGTGAAATGTGTATACATTGTATACATATACAAAAAATATATTAGAACCCATCAGAATGGTAGCAGTATGTCAATCTCTTTCTATGTATAGTTACTATTACCGTGCTGCAGTTGGTGGAGTGAAGCAGAAGTATCCCATTCTGAGCAAAACAGCTTCAGAAACATGGAGGAGAGGCAATATGAAGAAAACCTTTGCCTGGGTCATCTGGGTCATGAGAATAAGTATAGCTTTTTTTTTTTTTTTTTTCCAAAAAGAGAAGCTCATCTCTAAAAGGTACTACAAAAAAGGACTAAACAGAGCATGCAATTTTTTCCTAAAGTCAACAAATGCACGAATTATTTAGATAAAAGTTCCTCTATGATCTTTACTAGGTTCCTTTCTGTAAAAGAAAACCTGTAGTTTTTTTGTCTCAGGGATGGAGCAAAAGGAATTTCTGTGTTTGTTTCTTGGCTATCTTCTTAAGATAACTTTTACTTGTTAATTAAACATGAAATGAAAGATTTAAGACAGTAGTATAAAAGAGAGTTAGCTGCATGTTACAGCAAATGGATTAGGTGTCATTCATTTGAGATTAATATGATAGTGCCTATGCCTAGTCTAAATTTTATTTGAAAATGTAATCAACTACCTTTTGATCTCCTTTCAAAATAGGTTGAGTCTGGTATTTACAGCAAGGGAGAGACTAATTACACTGGTGATTCATCTTCTCCTTCCCTCTTGAAATTTCATACCGTTCATATTGCTATATCACTGTTTACCAGAAAGCATCCAACTGCACAGTGTATGTTTTTTATTCTATCTAGTCTACAGATCAGGAATGGAAATGAAGGCAAGGAGAGAAGGGAACACAAAAGTTGTTTTAAATAATGATTAATAAGGGTTGAGACGATGTTAGGGAAGTAAAGGATAGATGTTCTTTTATATACAATTCTGTTATTTTAAATGTAAAATTAGTATGTTGCCACACCTGTTTTCATACACATTATGTTTCTTAAAATCTCTGTACCTTTCTACTACTAAATAGCTATTGCTTACTAAAGCTTTTCTCTCTTTTTACTGAGATACTGTGGCAAGTGGAAACATTATAATTACTCAGAGCTACACTTAAATCAGCTTACATCTGAAACTCAGTAGGAAGTCAACTGTAGTATTGCTCCTTTGAAAGACTTGAAAGAAAATTGTACCTCCCTCAAAATATGAGAAAAAAAATCATTTCAGGAGTTCATTTCTTCTTTTTATTTTCATTATGTGAAGTTTGGAGAATCAAAGTGTAATTTTGCTTTCTATTTTAAGGAAAATTCAGATTTGGTCTACCCATTCTCATCTCAACATTATGTACATCTTTTGGTCAACACAAACAATTACTTATACTAGTTTTATAATACAAGTAGTCTTTCAAATTTGTAGCTAAAGAGTATAGAGGGAAAAAAAAGGAGAACAAGAGTAGGTATTAAAAAAAAAGAACAAACAAACAAACAAAAACAGACAATACTAGTTCAAATTTATATTTTAGGAATATCTTATATCAAAACTCAGAAGACTTAGAAAATTAAGAGGTCTCAGAAAAGACTGGTACCTTTAACTCATTTTTAGAAAGGTTAGCTGGCTGTTTTTCACAGAATCACAGACTGGGTGAGCTTGGCAGGGCCCTCTAGAGATCATCTAGTCCAACCCCCTGCTCCAGCAGGGACACCCAGAGCACGTGGCACAGGGTGGCATCCAGGCGGGTTTGGAAGATGTCGAGAGGAGAATCCACAAGGATCCTCTCTGGGCAGCCTGTGCCAGGGCTCTGTGATTCTCACAGTAAAGAAATTCTTCCTCATATGGAGATTAAAATTTCTCTGTTTTAATTTATTCCCATTACCACTTGTCCTGTCATTGATCACCACCGATAAGACTTTGGTCCCACTCTCTTTACATTCTTCCCACAGGTATTTATACGTACTGATAAGATCCCCTGTCAATCTCCTCTTTGCTAGGCTGAACAGGCCCAGCTCACTTTTAGTCTTTTCTCATGTGATAGATGCTTCAGTCCCTTAATCATCTTTGTTGCTCTACGCTGGACACTCTCTAGAAGTTCCTTTCTAGAAGTTGCCTCGCTAGAAGTTCTCTAGAAGTTCTAGAATTTTTTGGTTTTTACTTAATATTTTATGATAGCAAAATGAGATTTAAGTGAATAGGAAATCAAGTAGGTTTCTGAGAGGCTTCTGAGTGAATTTAGCAGTATTTGGGAGAATATTTGGGTTTTAGAAATATTCAATTGGAAGTCTATGAACCTGAACTATATGATCTGTGAAACATATGCAGATCCTTGCACATATAAGGAAAAAATAGGTATGTTTCAAATATTATAGTTCTTCAAGAAACGGTCTCTCAGTTCCATTCTCACCAGTATCTTTTCATTTGCACTAGAAACTGAAGCCACACAAATGCCTGGAGGCTGAACTTCCCTATCACAAAAGAAAAATACTAAATTCAAAAAAGTCAGCCCTCTAGACTCCTCCAAAATTCTTGCTAACGTTTCCTATTAGTAGGTAGAAAGAAATCTGTATCAGACATGTTTCCTTATTTACATGTTAACTTATTTCTAATAACAGTAATAGCTTCTTTCTGTACCCCATTCTACAGAAACCAAACTAGCACTTTCAGCTAAACGAATTGCAGCATCCTAGCTCACAGCTCAAAAAACTAATATCAACAACTGTTAAGTGACATAAGTCTGGGAACTAAGCCCCTAACCTATATCAACTTAACATTCTCCAAACCTGACACAAGTGACACTACACAGATAGGGGATTAATTTCAAAGAACTTCCAAAAGAAGCTGATATCTGTAAGCAAGGAAATTTCCTGACTTTATTTCACTGCTTTGTTTCACTGCTACAACCACTCAAGAACTTCATGAGAAACATTGTGGACAGCAAAGAGGACTCAAATGAAGGAGAAGCAACATATCTTATTAAGAGGTGATTTCTATAACAGATTACTATGGCTGAAAGAATTTAAGAGTCTTGTTGTATGTTTTATTCCATATTATACTATTACTTGATTTGAGGAACTTATTCCAGTACTCTTGAACCAGTTAATCAACAGTCTTTAAAGAAAAGTGTTCACTTTGATGAACAACTTTTTGAAACGTCAACTTTTGAAAAGGAGTACAGGTGAAAACTGGGTCTTTCTATAAGCAAAATATTAATGAATCTCTCAAAACCTATTGAAATGAACAAGTCTGAACAAGTAGAATTATTACAAAGCCCCCCTTTTGTGCAAAGATATTTACATGTAGATCATTTTTTTGCAGTTCTGAAAATGTGGCTTATAATGTATGGGGAGAAGGATGAGTAGATATAACAAGAAAGAAATAAAAGAAATGGAAAGAAATAAAAAAAAATCTAGCACTTTCTGGTGACCTTGACGTCATGATCTGAGAAACTGGCATGAGCACATCTTACTCATCATTTATGTTTGGTTTCTCAGTATGTAATAATCTCAAATTACCAGTTCCATTTAACTTCAAAGATCATAACTACCATAATTGTGAAGGCTGCAAAACAAGAACAGTCAGGGACAATTCTGGCGTTTGGGAGCAGAAGGATGGATGCCTTATCATTCTTCTATGCACATGGCAACGCTCCTAAACTCCCTATTTTTTCTCTAGAAAATAGTAAACTAGTAACTAAGCAACAGTCTATAAAATGGGTAATGAAACTTAATAAATGTACTAATTTAATGCCAAAGATCTCCTTGAACTGCAACAATACAAAACAGAACAATGATTTCTACCATTTTATTGATCATTCTAGGCAGCAACTGATGGTAGACTCTGTTTCTCCACTCCTTCTCTTTTATACCATGTCTTTTCCAGTACTCATTTCTTCCATCAATCTACATGTGCTAAAATGTTAAAACACACTTTTTTCAGACTACCTTATGTGCCCAGAATTTCACATGCTGCTCACAAACTTTGTGTCAATCAACAGGAACATCTGCCTGGTGCAATGAAGTGAAATGGAGAAATCGCAAAGTCAGGACTAGCTTCAAACTAGTAAGTTGATAAGATGCAAGTAGCAACTATTGTTTATTTGTAAATTAGTTTTGATATATACCTACATGAGACAAGGAATCGTGCTATAGTCCCCAAATCATAGGTGATCTGATAGAAAATTAGGGTTTCTTCCTTGAAGATATCTCAAAAAAAAAACAAAAAGAGATTTTTCATAGTAAAGAAACTTGCTGTGAGTTATGTCAAAGCTGTGCGTACCTGAACATGGGATCTGGAGCTCCGAACATGGAGATGTTTCTTGTGCCTTGGCTTATCCTAGAGCAGTGTCAATAAGTCCATGACTTCGTAAAATTCAAGGCAGGGATGTCCAGGGCCCTGCCCTGTATGAATAGTCCCTCCATTTGCAGTATTTATTGAACGGTGCCTTTCTCTGTAGTATTTCAGACATCCATATTATAAGAGCCCAGAACTTGGGACTATGGAAATCTAGGGTTCCTGATTCAGTATTAAAAGTTAACTCCTAGCAGAATGTCTGATTAGGTCATATGCATCTGACACACTTCTATTTCAGCATGACAGTATTTCCCATCCAAACAACAACAATAAGAACGAGCAAACAAATACATTTTTAAATCATAAAATTCCTCAGAAATTCTAATGATGAGAATGTAGTTTAGCAGGTACTTTGAGATCTTCTCAATGATGAACATGCAAAACATTCTATTATTTTGTTTTTCTGTAGGAAAACAATCTAAAACCGTTGAAAGTGTAGAAAAGAGAAGCAGCAAAGTACATAGGAAAATTACAAACAAGGATTTTTCTGATTTTTCTAACATAGCAATCTATTAATATTTTAGATATGATCATCAGATGTTATACAATGTTCAAGGCCTGGTGTTTAGATAATTAGAAGAACATTATAGAAATGCATTCTGGCTAGTAGGGAGGGATTATGCATGGATTGGTTTTAATCTTCAGAAAATCAGATATAAAAATAATCTTTCTACTGCTTGTGTTTAAACAGATATAAAATCAGATTTTTTTGTCTAAAAATACACAAATACCTTATATATCATACAATTGTTTTAGATATTTGCTTTAGAAAATCTCTATAATACTAAGATAGCAAAGCTGCAAAATGTCTTCTTTCCTGTAAGAATTTGCAGTTTTCTGTCGGCTTGCTTAGATTCCTCTCCACAGGATGTGCGTCTAATTCAGATTAAAATGTCATTGATTTCCCTGTAGGATCTCCAAGAATCTGTAAAGGCCCTTTCCTGCAGGGAATTTCACTTGTCACTGGTCACCACAGCACATCAAAATGGAGCTTACATTTTGTGTGATTTAATTAAACATAATTATGTAAGTTAAGAAACATACTTAAAGGATTGCACTTCAATCAACCCTTTACCTTTCAACAGTTATCTGCATGACTTCAGAGTGTGTTTATATGATAAATAATGCTACAGAGCAGATGTGTGTGCAAAAAGGAAGCACAGAGAGGAAGATATGCTCTTAGCTGTGAAAGTAATCCAAAACATGCAAGAATAGCCAGGTAAAAATTCCAGTGCAGTTGCAAAACAAATCCTCTGTTTACTTATGTAAAATTAAAAGACCTAGCCTGAAGGTTTTCAGTACACTGCTGAAATTTTTTTTCCCCTCTCTCCATAATCTTCCTACTTTTCTCTTTTGTTAGCAATAAACACACTTTTTTCTCTCTGATTATCAGTTCCACAGCCACAAGCCACTGGCCCTGAAAAGCTGAAGAAAACCCTCCCTAGAAGTACTAGTATGTTACTGTTTAGGAGAGCTTAGGTTAAGGGAGGAACCTGAAGGGCTATTGTACCCACTTAAAAAAAAAAAAAAAAAGAAGTTGTGGACATCCACAACTGTCAGCTTTATCGGGCCCCTGCAAGGCAGCCTTGAAAGCAACCTTCGGCATCTGCTCCTCCAATTTGCATAAGTAATTGGTAAGTGATTAGGAGCACACGCTGACAAAAACAAGCTCAGCGTGTGATAGAGTGGGCTGATTCTCTTGCTTCAAATTATACCAAATTTCAGAAAGATTCTGAAAGAATGATTATTTATTTAAAGAGTTTACGACCTTCAGGTAACAGACATCCATGCCCTGCCTCAAGAGTTACATTCCTGAGGACCATAAATGGACAAATGGAAAGAAAGAGGCAGAGATTTCACAGCAATCAGGGAAGATTTTTGGGATTCAATCCCATAGGAGACTACTGTGACCTCCAGGTCACCCTACAAAATAAACAGATTCACTTTCTGGATTTGCACTTGGCAATCAACAAGGCAAGATGAGAAGAAACAGCTCAAAAAAGGAAGCCTACAAGACTACCAACTACTCCAGAGAAGAGGAAAGGGCTATCTCAAGGTTAATGTGTTTTCTAATGCAAATCAAGGAGTTGTAACTGATACCCTCAGTTATCCCTAGCAAGTTCAGCAGTAGAAATAAGATTTTATTTATTTATTTATTGCTTCATGGTTTCTCAGTACCTGGTCAAAGTGTATCTTCATTACATGTCACTAGCTCTTCCTCTTTGTACAAAAGACAGTATCACTGGGATGCTGACAAAGTCAGAGCTTTTCTGCTGTCCTCAAGTAGAACCTTTGATACACTACAGAGGTGTTTGGGCTATGATTCCAGCATTTTGTGATGATAGAAGAAAATCTCCCTTCTCTTTTCCTCTCTCAGCAGCTGCCTTTTCTTCACGCAAGAGAAGACTTTAAGGACATGATTGTTCTTGTTTTTGCTGTCTTCTAAATGATGATAACATGAAATGATTTCTCTTGACCAATGAATAGCCTTTTTGTTGCCATTAAAAATCATATGGCTCTATAGCAATGCCTCCTGGAGCCCTTCCAAGTGATATGAATGTTCTGTTTCCTTTCCAAGTGTAATGAGACTTCATTACTTAGTCTAAAAACCCTGTCACTCACAGAGAAGGTAGGGTGACTAGTCCAAGTACTCTGGAAATGCAGATCCCACCACATGGGATCCCATCCCACATGTCTATGCCATCCATCCAGGGCTGAAGCAGATAATTCTTCACCCTGGGAGGAGACATGGCTAGGGGACGACTCCAGCTAAAATACTCAGACTGGCTTTGAAACATCTCTTAAAAGAGGGCAACAAGAATGCTACATGCCATGACCTCAGTATTCCTTGAGCTCCTGCTGGTGGGTGACACCCACATCAGAGTGCAGCAGGACTAAGGACAGCACCTGGCTCTACCCACCAGCCTGCTATGGGACAAATGGAATGAGGGAAGCAGCCCTAGCAGAGGTAAAGTCTGAGGTGGGAGAGAATCCTGCAGGTCTTGTTCTCCACAGGGTGGAGCTACCCTTCATGTCCCTGTGGGCACACTGAGGGCACAAAGATTCCTCCCGCCCCCATTTTTGGAAAAGACAAATGGCAACTGGATTTTGAGCTGTGTATGTGTCACAATGAAGAAAAAAAAGACAAACATACAAAAAAAAAAAAAAAAAAGGGAGCCTTAATTCAACTGTGGGTTGAAACAATCTGAAATCAAAATATCATGATTTTTGGAAATCCATTCTTGTAGTGGAAAACCATAACAGAAAAACAAAGTGGTAGACATTATTTACATACACAAAATGTAAAGCAATCATTTATTTTTCTCTCTGGCATTAGTTCTACTCACAATGTTCAAAGTCAAGTCAGAATTCCTGAGAGTTCAGCTGACATGCTGTAATTACCAGATACAGTCACATTAAAATGATTTCATAACCTCTTGAGTTCATGAGTGAACATTGGTATAGTTTAATTTGGCCAGGTTCATATCCCAAGAATTTGCCCTTGAATTTCCGTGGAAATCATAGAGGAGAAATATGCAAATAAATTTTCCCACAAAGACAATAATCTACATAATTTAGGTGGAAGCAATGAATATCACAAGTTATGAGAAATCCAGAAATAGTGTTTCTTTTATTCTTTTTTTTTTTTCCTTTTAGATTACCACTGCATCTTTTCTCTGTTGTTCTAGGAATTATTGTCCTTGGAAGGAGCAAGGACTCCTTTCCCTCATTGCATCACAGGTTCAAGTATAGCAACACATCTGATGACCCCACCTTCTCCCAGTACTTATCCTCCCTTTATTATTGGGACCTTGACACTTGCTGGAGATGAAAAGAAGCAGGCAGGGGGCATAGGAAGTTAAACAATTTCTACTGAATGTTGTCTTTTGCGATTGTGACATTGGATTGCATGTGCAGGACTCCTCAGAAACAAGTGTTTGAGCACCTGCTGCTGTAACTAATAGGAAATCCTGCAGAAAAAAACATAGTGCTATGCATGCACCATGGAGAGTCCATAGTTGGTATGGATGGGTGAGATTTCCTACCTACCTACAGACTGAGACTGCTGGGATGCAAGTGCTGCTGCCTGCAAATCACAGGCTGCTTATACCAATTACTTCTTTATCCAGGATGCAAGCATCCCAATACATTAGGCATTAAAACAAAAAGAGAAAGGGTTATAAGTCAGCATGAAATGGCTTCAGCGAACATCTGCTGTAAGCTGTCTGTGTGGCAGGAGATGAATGTGAACTCTTGGAATTAATCAAGCAGGGCACGACCTTACTGAAACATTTATGAAAAAGCAGTCGCACACCATGGCAACAGAGTCTCCCTGCTCGGCTTGCATGTGGCAGGAGCCTCTTCACCCGCCCGGGCTCCCACACTTCCCTCGGGAGCAAAAGCGAGAAGAAGTGCTAACGATGCTATTGGTTTTGTGAAACACACAGGTCACCCTTGAGCAGGAGGGCTGGCCGATACCTGGTATTGCCCTTGCTCTGCACAGCAGTAGCTCAGTGGGTTGCATAACTTTTGCTTATAGGCTTCACTGTAGTCAGAGCAAAGGCAAAATAAGCTGAAATATATACCTTATTGACCTTATATACCTTGCTGGCTAGTAGGACCACTCTAAAAGAAATGTGCCTGCATCTGGGGGCTCTTGTCCATTTCACCTTCTTTATAGTGAAGTATAATGCATAGTGTAATGCATGGTATAATTTTCAGTGCCTCTTTTCTCTGGATGCCCACAGACCCCAGGGAAGGGCAGTGTCACATAGACATTTGTACCAAGCATGTAGCTCCTGGACTGTACAAACCAGGCAGGTCATAAAGTCCTTAAGCTCAGCCGTGCCAAATTTGCACCACGTGCCTTTCAGACGTGCCAAATTTGCACCCTCAGAGCTTGTCATTTGTTAAACTTCACACAGCAATTGATTTTGTTTTCATTCCAGCTTTTGACACTGTCGACTTTCACTCTTCACTGCTAAACTGAGACAGTCAGTGCTGTCTATGCCATGATGTGGGAAATATTTCTCCTTGGTATTTGACTTTCTCAGCTTTCTTATATGACTCTATGCAAGCCCTTCCATGTATTTTTATATCAACTTTCCATAATAATTTCCCTACTATCTTTCATTTTCTTCATATTTCTTTTAAATTGTGTCTCTGCCTTGAGATAGACAGGCCAATTGGCACTTACAACAAATTCGCAAATAGCAGCATCCATTAATAAATAACAGTGAATTGTGGGTAGGTGGATAGCCAGGAAAATCAAGAGACTTCGTTTTTCATTGGGAAAAAAATACTAAAATGTTATGTACATTGCTATAAAAATCAATACCAGTTATTTAAAAGTAAACCTCTTCCTAAAATACAAAGTACAGATCTTCCAGTTTATGACAGTATTTAAATGTATGTTTTCATATATAATTAGGTTAACCACTGTCCCATTCTCTGTTATGTTTTGTGCCTATTAATCACTGCCAAGTGGTACTTTACTTGTCCTCCTCCAAAACATCACTCTTTCTTTCAAAAGACCAGGCAAAGAGAGAATATAATTATATGTTTGTATTTCTTCCTTGGAGTTTTGTATGTCTTCTAAACAATGTAGGCAAAATGTTTAATAGAAATAATCACCATGTGTTTTCTCTTTTACCCCTTCTCTTGCATTCCCCATATTTTTGCACTCTGAAAATAAAAGGTACCACAACGGTACAAGGTACAACAGCACAAGGTACACAAAGGAGACACATACCAGCCATGAAGTTCTATCCCTGAACTCCTGATGCAATTGAAAGTCTTTTCTGAACTCAGAGACCAAAGATCGGTGGATTTTGCCTAGTTATAAACTCTTATTTATCTAGAAAGCCTGAATTCAAACTGCAGTCCTTGCTTTAGTAAGGATGTTAACAACATTACTCACCTCCACCCAAACACTTTTCCTCACATGGGAAACACAAATACCATCCTTTTGAAGACTGGGGCAAGACCTCTTATCAAAGACTCATTAAATTATTGCTATGATGTAAGGATAACATTCTGGCCTGCCCTGCGGATGAGTTCAGGACAGCGAATCAGTGAACTCCTAACCACCCTCATAACAGAAGATGTAATTAACTGCTGTAGGATGCCAGCAGGTGCAAATTTTGGAAGTCACAGAGATTCTCTAGAGCAGCCCCTACTGTGCATATGCCTGTAGGTCTGCACTGTTTGTATACGTAAATTGTGCTGATGAACTGCCTGGGAGAGAGCAAGGCCACCGCAGCAACTGCCCAGGCAGTTCTTGTGGCAGAATTGACTAAAATATATGTTGATAATTTTAAACTATCCTTTGAAATGCTTCCTGTGGGTGTATGAATGGCCCAAACAGGTAGATTTGTGTATGTAATATATTTTTGGGAGATAATTTAGGATAATCAATAGAAACAGATCATGTATGGGACTCACCACCCACCGTGGGGCAGGTGAGTTGTATAAATCCACAAGAACACTGAGTAAGTTACCTGATTCAGCTGAAATTTTGCAAAGAAAGGTGCATATCATCACCCAGACCATCCTGAGAGATTCAGTTCCACAAATGGATACTAAACAGTGGGCATTACACCCTCAATAAATGAGGGATTCTTTTTTCATACAAAAACTTTGCTTGTGAGTACAAAAATTGCTTGTTTGAGCAACAAAGTAGAGTTGAAACAGATTCCAAAAATTGTTAGTGAATATTTGACACAGAATGTGCTAACTGTAAAGGTAAAGTATGATTACATAATCACTGCATTAAGAAATTAGGTATAAAAGAACTTGTTATCAATTTCTGCTTCTCTTCCCTCCTCAGTATTAGGTTTAAAACTACACGAGGATCTTTATCTCGTGATAGAAATGTCATTCTTTTTTATAATCATGAGACCTTCCTCAAAAAATAACAGGAAACAAACTTCTGTTGAAAATAAAAAAGTCCAAGATCAAATATATCTTGAGAATGTGAAAATTTCAACTTTTTAAAAGAAAAATGTGCTATTTTGTTTTTGTATTATCTGAACATTTGATTATGCTCTAAAAGTTCTTTAGATTTTGAGTTAATGCCTAAGACTTATCTTTATATTTATACCAGACTTAGGACCATAAAACGACCATTTCAATTTAATTTTTTGTTTCCTATATTTTGTTACACATTGGAATGCAAATGTTGCTAAAAAATTCAGATTTTATTCAAAGACTTTTTTTTTAACTTTATTTTGTCATGCTTTTGTCAGCATGAATGACCAAAGTTACTTGAAAAAGTCCCGCTTAAAAATGTCTTAGAGTGGCTTACTTTGCTTACTTTGGCTTCCGTGAGACATTGTATTTTTCTAAGACTGATTTGCTTTAGCTCATGGCATAAAGTTATTTACCTTTAATCATATGTCATATTTATTGCACTGTTCCCTAGTGGAGATAATTAATTAAACCGAAATGCTTTGATATGGTTGAGACAAAATACTCTCATAGCTTCAAAACAGTTGATAGAAAACTTTTTAGACTTTGTTGGAGGAAATATTTCAGAAGAACACCTTTTTTATTCTGTATGAGAATGAATGAAGAAGATGGCAAAATGGCAAAATTTCCTATTTAAAGAAACTATGTTTTCGCAGTACATTCAAAAATTATTCACTGGCAGACTTTAGCACATGTAGTGGTCACAGAACATAACGTGGGAGCAAGAGACTCTTGCAGGAACACATGTAAATCCCAACAAGTTTTCCTTTAGCTCTGTACAAAATATCCAAAATACGTCAAAAGCAAAATAGTTAGAGGGTGTGGGGCAGAAAGCTTCCATTGTTTTTACTGGCAGTAAATAATACATGTAGGGAATTAGTCATCATCAGCTCCTGGTTTATACATGCGCTGGAAATGATCCTCATGAGATCCTCATTTTATCGTCTGAGCAAAAGGGTAAATCATGGCACTGTCATATTTCACACCACAAGAGTACACAAAATAAGACCTTTCCCACTCCTTTAAATGTGCATTCAAACCAGCAGTGAATCAATGTTTTATGATCACATACACTGAGACTAAAAAGGCTTTCTCTCCAGCATGCTTGACCTAAGGGGAGGAAATGAAAAATGGTGTCTAGCTTATCTGTAAGAGCCTACATAGCATGCTAATGCTGAATCTGGAAAAGAAAAAAAAAAAAAAAGCAAAACTTAAAATATGCATGAAATTCAGTCCTTCGGCTGAAGTGGGGAGAACAGTTCAATACTCCACGACCAGCAGCAGCAGTTCTGCAAGGGACAGTCATCAGCAGTAATTGTTGCAATAGGAAGTGGGTGCTTGAACTTACAGCTTGATAGGTTAAATGCTTCTCTGCTCTCGCTGGAACGTTAAAGCCTGAAGCACAGAACATTGCCTTCATTCTGTTTTACTTTCTGACAATTCTCCTTCTTCACTAGGATAAACCGTTGGTCCTCAGACGCGCTATTTATACATCCATGACGTATACCCATGCCATTGATCAGTGTCTTCACTGAAACACCTCAGTGATCGTTTAACCACATTCTAACCACAAGCAAAATGTGTATGTATGTGTGCTCATGACTCTGCTTAGTTTTAATTTAGATGTTGTGATAACCTAGGAAGCAGTCATTATCAGATAATATGAAATACATTAATTGAAATCAGTAGTACATACCTACATAAATATATGGACATATATGTACGTGTGTTTATATAAATGTATGTACACACACACATAGAAGAAACACTTAAATAAGGGACAGTTAGAAATTAATTGCAACAAAGACAAAAACACATTTCTCAGTACGCCTAAAAGCTAGCATAAAAAATATTACGTAGGAGCAAGCTTCTATCGATATGCTAGAGTTTCCTAATGGGGCTCTCATACAGGGGTCGAAAGAAAGACTGACATCAGTAACACTAGTGCAGTAAAGTCACATCTCTAAGTCATTATGCATCTTAGTTTCCTTGATATCACTAAGAAGGATTAAGGGGTGAAGATGGACTACTGGCCTGGGAGACTTACATACGAAGCTCAAAGACTGCAGCTCTAAAACCAGTGGAAAAGTCATCTTTTGGGAATAGAGGTAGTTAACACAGTGACCGTATTGGATACTCAATGCTGAGGTTCACTGGGTACTTCTGAGGTTGTAGTGGTCTCCTTGCATTGTCTAAATACCAGAGAAGAGCTCTTTGTTTTCTTCCAAACATACTTCTCCACATACCTCTGCTTCTTCAGGCTGGGATAAATCTCTGCTGCCACAGGGATCTGGGTCAGGAGCAGCAGATGTAGAGAGTTTCTGTCACAGCATATCTTCCTGCTAGCAAACGTGTCCCAGCAGGGAGAGGGAACGTTAACTACCTCCTAAATCCTCTGCCCTTTGCTGGAGGAACATGCCTCACTCCTGCGACCTGATCAAAGCATGAATATTTCCTGGTTAGTCAGGAGTTTTGATCCAGACATCTTCTGAATCTGACTCCTCTAGAGAGGTGCTGGAGATGAGATGCTTGGGGCCAAACCACGCGAACAGTTACAGTTTGAAATGGCTTATTTTGCAATTATGTTAAGTGTAAAAAGTGCAGCAGTAAAATAGCAAGGAGTCTGAAAAGTGTAGATACATTTTAGAGAGTTATAGTGGTCGTTTTGAGCTTTGACTCCCAGCAGCACAATCCATTACTTTAATGAATGCAAACTGGGAAGGAATACATAGATTTACCCATTTGATTTTAGCAGCAGCCAGATTATCAAGTTAATGCCCATAAAGCACTCTGAAAGTTCAAGGTGCTTTGTTTTAATCTGTACTCCGTCCATTTTTCCTCAGTGGAAAAACGCTCACTACCTTGTTCTTTTTTCCTCCTGGCTGTGAGTGGACATTCTCAAGGAACGTCTCAAAGCAGTTCAATCATTTCCATCTGAAGCCCACTGACAGAATGAAGGTTTGCCTCACAAGCATAGATTAGATTTTTTGTGGAGGGAGAAGTATGCAGCTATTTCTTAAGTTACTCTGACTTGATTAATGGATATACTTTGATTTTAACGGCAGATTTTTTCTTCAAATTCTATTGTAATCTTCCTCTCCCTACAGCATAGAAACTCACACAAGTATTACATGTAACTGAACAAGATTTCAGGGATTTTCTTTTTTAGGTTCTTCTTGCAGTCTTTCTGTTTCACCTTTTACTTGGAGGTGCTGCTTAGCACTCTTCTTTCTCAGTTTCTGTTCCTTATGCTGGGGCTACAGCATCCGAAGAAATGGGAGGTCCCTCCTTCTGACTCCTTTAATCATCCTCAGTGTAACAAATGATAAAAATGATAGAAAACACTACACAGTTCTGAAGGACAGACCAAAGGGAGAAAAGAAACATGATGGTTGGTATAATATTTGTGCCTTAATCACTGCTGGCACTCTGAAGAACTATAAAATAAATGGTTCTTTACAAGGTGTAAATGAGAAAATTTATTAGGACCACACATTCACTATGGCCTTATCTGAAACTCTACTGGAAGAATAGGTACACTGCCTAGGTCTTGTCCAAAATGCTGCCCATTATTTAAATATCATTAAAAATTAAGATGGCCTTATCAACTCTATTCTTTAAAAAATTAATATTCTTTAAAAAATTAATTTCTTACCAAGTCAGAAAGACCTCAACTCCACACAAAAGTTGTATAAGACACTAATACAAATGCCTAGTGTGGTGTAAATCCATTTTTTTTGAGAATATCTGCCCTTTCCACTATAATTACTGTGTCAGGAATTTTTCTATGCAGTCATTTCTCCTTGAGATTGCTCATATGTGTGAGAGCTCACCAAAATGAGTCAAGGTTGTAACATCATTGAACCATATGAGTAAAGGTTAGCTTGGGTAAGATCTGAAAAATCAAATCCTAAAAAAAGCAGGAATTAATTTACATATCCAGCTGGCATAAATTTCAGAGAAATCAACCAAGAAGCAAGGCATAGAACTAATAAAAATGAATCCCAAATGTCAAACAACAAATCTGAAAACAAACAGAAATAAAGTAAACCTACAAGCCTCCTTTGTCCCTATCCATTTGGTACTCTGTGTGTATAACACATTTAGCACTGTGAAGTAAAACAGCTGCAATTTGGAGGGTAACTATTTTACCAAAACTAGCAATAATTGCTGTTCAAAAAAGTAAATACCAGAAATGAAAAATAAATACTCTCATTGTATTTGGATGTAATCCCAGGCTGACACACTATAAATGAGAAAAAGAAGTGTCCCCTACAGTGAAGCTTTGGCTCTGCAGGCCACGTTTCAAAACAAGCTCGTCACATTCCAGACACCTCTCACTAAACTTATTGCAATTCCTTGGTTCTTCCACTTCACAGATAATATCGTTTATATTCCAGGGGAAAACATTCAAGAGTAGGAGTGTGTTAACAATTTGCTGATGGTACAAGCTTAGTAGGCATTTAAATAAGGGGAAAGAGCAAAATATCTTGTGAAAAAAATGGATGCTTCTGAGAAGAGAATTAACAGAAATGGAACAAAATGCAAGGATGTAATGTGTAAAAGCATGCATTTTTATTTAGGCATGGGAAATTGCCTTTTTAGGGGAAAAAATGTCCAATAGCTGGAACCAGATGAAAGAGAAGAGCTCTGGGTGACTCAGCCTATCCTATGAGAGCTGGATAGTTTGAAGGAAAAATACAGTAGATGAGGCATTTCCACTGCAAAGTGTATTGATTAAACCACACTTGCCACTACCAAAATCTCACATGGGACATGAGTTTGATCACCTTTATCTAAGAAAGATAATACAAACGACACCAGTAATTGGAATTAGTAAGATCAAGAGAATTGGAGTTTCTGTGTTGTGGCCAGAAAGTGAAGGAAATTGGCCTTTTTAAGCAGCAAAATGAAAACCAAAGGAGAATGGAAAGTGCAGAAATACATAAAGGAAGAGGGAAAAAAAAAGTGGAAGGAGAGGCTCAAGTAAAGTAAACATGAAGGAACATTTGTCCGTCACAGAGCCTCAGATCTTCAGATGTGCAAGAGAACCCACATGAAACTCTTCGTGTACTTCCTGTAGACTGAGAGTTGGTGCTTATTATTTATCAGCTCAATGTGTTCAACTAAGCAGTCCTCTATCGCGGTAAATCATGTAAGGAGGCCCTGGGTAGAAGGCAGTAACTATCCCGGTTCTTCTCTTTGACACATAGTCCTCTGAACAACATAGTCCTAGAGGTTAACTGTGAAGTCCCGCCTCTGTAAAATCAACATCTGTTCTTCACACATATACAAAGATATTGGGTTTGTGCTTCAGTAAAAGTTATCCCAAAAGATTAACAGAGCATTATTAGAACTTTGTTATCAATCAGATATTTAATAAATTTCTATCTAAGGCTAGCTAATGTAATTCTTGTTGATTTGAATTATAACATTTTAAAACTTGTCTGTTAATCTTATATTTTTGCAACCCAGGAGTGAAAAATCAGAGCATGATTTTAATGGTTATTTGACTCTACATTGTGACACAAAATTAAATATGATGATATGCTCGGCATCCATATAAAAGTGATGCTCAAGACCAAATTATGGAGGCCTTTCTCAAAAGGATTATATCATTGATACTTCAACTGGTAACCAGTCATCACGTTAAAACATATCACAGATTATTTTTGCAGAACACATGCTGTCAGGTTTTTTGAAGGCTGTCACTAAATACCTTTGTGCACTAACGAACTTTTCAGAAAGAAATCTCTCAGGAGGTGTAGCCAGCACAGAATAAAAAGGAAAACGGATACCCTGTTTCTGCAGCCTCTTTTGTGTCTCATCGAAAATTCTGTGTCCAGAGCTGTAACAAAGGAGGATGAAAGGAAAAACTCAGTAGAGTGATTTGGAGAAAAACATTGCCTCACCATCTACCTTTCTTTGTCTTTTTTTTCTCTTTAATCAAACCTTGAGACTAAGGAGTACTTAGTTTACACGCTTAGTTAATGACACTCAAAAGTAGCATACATTTCTGATCATGAAAATGTAAGAATAGTGCAATAGGCATGATGCTGTTCTGCTTGAAAATAACATGTGAGCCACCAGATATCTTCTGTTTGAAATCATATCCTTCAGTGCTGCTGGAACACACAGGGCTTATTTCTCTTCAGCAAACACATCCTTCCGGCAGTCAGACATAGGAAAATAGAAAATGAAAAATGTAGCCAGTTGGCCAAGATCAAATTGGAATTTTGTAAGCATGAATATAAATGTAAACTGCATTTTCAAAGGCATAGTGGGAGGAAATGGAGTACTACTCACAAATCCTGCTGTTATTTGCTTGTATGTAGATTCCCAAGCTTCTTTTAATCCATATAACTCTACATCTAAGCACTGCTTTTGGAGTCTGATCTAAAGTCAGACTCCAAAGAAAGATTTATTTTGGTGCCTGCAGTGAGGTGTCTAAATATATAAATGTCCCGGTTTTCAGAACTGTTGAATAGTTGTCCTTCCCATTTATTGTTTTTAAAACAAAAACAGTTTTAAAACTGACGCATGAAAATCAGGCCAATCAATTGCACGCCTTCACATAGTTTTAGATGGCTAATTTAGGAACACAATTTTGACCAAAGCTTGGGATAAAAATAATTCTCTGCAACTTAAAAAAAAAAAAGTCAAACTTTGAATGTCCCTGTACCTTTTGTGTAACTGTATAACAGCTATTGAAGCAAAGCCATGGTTGGGAAATGGTACTTAGCTAATTACCACCATGATCATTTACAAGATTTACAAATGGGCTGCTGTTAAATTGTTTGTCAGTATTTTGGTGCCATAGTGTGACAGAAGTTATGGAGAAAGGCAGATGACTCGTTCATCCTGCAACTGCCCTCTTGGCTCCAAACTTTTACTTCAACCATTGAAAGGGTTTATTTTAAGGAAGATTGAGAGGCACTTCTGTTAACTGGAGAAAGGAGAAAGAATAGAGAAAGAAATTATTTAGCTGTGATGCAGTGAGTGTATTTTTAATGTTAGGACTGTAGGGAGGAACAAATTACTATGACCATAAAGTTGGTAGGTGAGTGACTTGTCTTCCAAAGAGTGGAGGTTATCTGGATATAAGGAGATCTAAGCTACTGAAAGAGGATGCTTGCTGCTTCTGATGTCCCTAGAGGTCCCATTTACTCCTTCTGTCTCAGCAGAGAGAAGACCATCCATTAGTGAGAAGACAGAGGATCACACACCATAGATCTTGCACTCTTTTAGGTAGAAGTACTGGCCAAAATGGGCAACTTTTGTCCATTAGTTCTTAATAAGAAAAGTATGCCTTCAGCTATACCTGCTGTTCAGATTACTAAGTTATCTTGAATGTTAAGGCTGGATTATTACAGGAACATCTACTTGTAACAACTGCAGGTGCCAGCAAATAGCCCTGAGTTAACTTGTGCTATATACAAACAGCAAACTGCAATTACATGTGTACATTATCTTCTCTTTTCATGCAATATGTAGCCATCACAGAAGCTGTTACTTGAAAGTTTTCCGTGAGAAATGTTATTTAAACTGCCTGGAAATCTAATTTTCTCTCTTTCCACATCTTTATTTCCATTATAATGCTAAGAAAAGGCATCAAGAAGCACAAGAAGAATGACTGTCTTGGTAGACTGAATCTTTTGTTTCTTTGTGCTGATTTTGTATTTTCCTGAGCCCTTTGTAATCTTAAAATGGAATTAACCTCTAAAAGTTTATTCAGCACACAGGAAGGTAAATGCGCTTTTTGTCATCACAAAGCCATATTTATTTTAATCTGCATAAAATACTTGTATTCTTATCACTATTAATTGCATGATCCCTGGTAAGATGCCAGCTTAATATTTGTCACTTCTGATCACTACTTTGCCCAGAAAAACTCATTCATACACTTACAGAGGAAACAACTTATAAAATAGATTATAGCAGATCTTTTTTGGAAGTATTAAAATCTATAGATACAGGAAATAAACAAATAATATAATGCACAAATAGCATAACTCATTTGAATTTATCCAAGCCAATGTAACACTAAAATGCCTAATGATTGAATATCCTTATTTGCTAATGTATTTTTTCCAGTACTTTCTAGTGCAATTCCTCAAGTTGAGATTTGATGTAAATGAATCAAATTCCACACATTTACTGTTTTTTTGTCTCTTTATTGCATATTTATTTCAATTATACATTTGTGAAATAATATTATTTAACTATGTAGAGCACAACTGGAGTAACTATCTACTAAAACAGTACCCTCCTGAGTGCATGAGAACACCCTTTGGTGATGCTTGCTCTAAGACTTGCAATATTTCAGGAAAACTTACAGTAAGATGTCCACAGACGGCAAAGTTGCATCTGCTATGAAACACATCATACGAAACAACTTTTCAGATAACTAGCTTTACCTGACTCTGTCTATTTTTTTGCTAGAAGCCTGCTATTCCAGAGTGATAAGGAGAATATTGTGAATTCTTTACAGTAAAATATAATTGCCTAGAGAGGTGCGTGGTTTTATTGGTTTATTTTAAGTTGAAATGATCTCCTGTACTGTGAGTGGTGCAACAGATTAAAAACAAGAGTGGGCATCTCTTGTACCTATGCTTCTCGTGGATGCTCTCTGATAAACAGTGGCAAAACGGGTTTAGGAGGATGCAACCTATGCCCCTAGGGAAGCTGACAAAAGGAGGAGGGCATGGTGTGGATAGAGCAGGACAAGGCCCTTCCCACAGCCTGCTGCACCACAGACACAGCTGAAAGACAAACAGGGAGCAGGAAGGAATGACCTATAAAATGGTCCTGAAGTCCAAGATAATTTTTGCAGCATTTTAGTGCTATAGAACTGGTCCCCTTAATCTCTTTCTATATATCCTCGGATTTCAATTCTTCTATGTGAGATATGAGGAGTATTACTAAATTCTCTGTTGTTTTCATAGGCCATAAAACAGGTAGGTGTCCTTCACACTATTGAACAAAAGTAATTAATTTATCTGAATGAAATACACACAGAAATACAACTTCTGTTTCCATATATCAGTATCAAATTTTTGTTTCCCACCCATGTAGAAAAACTGAGAATAAACCCTTTAGTGTAGCCTGTTCTTTTACTATTTATTTTCCCAGTCTTCATATATATCTTAATTATTTTGTGATAAATATAGGATTAAAGGCCCTCTAAGGCAAACAGTGTCACCTCTTTGCTCCTGGGAAGAACATAAAAGCTGAGGGAGTTCTCATGAAATAAGTTGTCAAGTCATCCATGCAAAATAAAATCAGGATTTTCTGTTCAAAGATTATACTGTGAAGAAAAGGGAGCTATAGACAGTGGCAGGACTTTTCCAATAAGTTGAGAAATTTGTGCCTTAAGATGAGGAGGACAGAGTGAACCTAGTTATATCAGTCAGTACGGCAAAGACTAAGTATTAGATCTGATGAGATAGGGCTCTAAGGAGACATGTATCGGAAAAGTTGTATTTGGTGTGATTTGGTCATTGTTTAAGCACCTGCCAAACTGTTTTTTTCCTTATAGAATAATGAGCTCTTAAAAGAACAAAAAGGTGGAAAAGGCTGGATGAAAACAAAATCGCTCACATTTCTGTATTTGAACTGCAGATTGCTCAGGAAATATCACATTTTAATTGGACTGGAGAACACCTGAATATGTCCTATTAGTGAATTCTTACCATTACACTTGCTTGAATAAACCATTCCTCCCCATATGGTTTTCAATTCCCTAACAATGACAGTGGTTAAACACCCCACCTCAGATGTACATGGGTATGTGGAAACCTGCTCAGTTCATCTTTAATTGAAACTCTGAAATAAGCCACTTGGCACTAAGAGGCTTTGCTAAGCTCCCAGACTGACTCTTGAATTAGCACAGCTGACCCTGCTGTACTTAGCTGCTTGCATACTAACTAGGTGATCAATTTTCTTTTATTTTAATGCTTAAAAATGTGTTGTCCTGCTGCAGTGTACTCTTGTTCTTAGTCTTTCATGAATAATTAGCAATCAAAATGGAAAGGTAGCTATTTTTTCAAAGTAACTTCCCCAACTCTCATTAATCATCTGTGATTAGCTGCAAAATCTCGAGGGCTACCATTATTCTTTGAAGTTCCTCTTAGTATCATTTGGCTAGTCCTTACCTGCTGAGCATGATAGTGATAGGATTGACATGACACGTTTCAAAACACTTTCCCTACCATGCTTTCATTCACAGTGCACATGCACATGCATGCATATACACGAACACTTTGTATTTCTGAAATTCAGGATTCAGGAGCTTACATAAAACACACTACTGCTGCAACAGTTTTCTCACTTGATTATATTCAAAGTGCTGCCCAAACATTAACTAACTAATCTTCACACCAGCTTTTGCAAGATAGATAATGTGGGAATTATTTCCCATCTTGGGAAAGTCAGATGTGCAAAGCCCTGATCTGGTAATGTACTGAGCATTATCAGCTGCTTTGGACTGCACTGGGGATTAAAAGAGGGTGCACCTTCTGGGAAGCACTTTTTAGTTCACCAGATCAGCCCCCAAGGGCTTATTACATGGAACTTTGAGAGTCTATGGTATTTAGTGATATTTAGATAAAAAACACTCGCTGCCTTGAAGTTCTTGTTAAGAACAATATGTACCTCCAATCACTCCATACAGCTAGCTATTTCAGTAGAACCCTAAAATATTAACCAAACTCTTTTGATGGCCTCAAGATGTCAGGAATTAATTTGGGATGTCTAAGTGGGACTGTGTAAGCTCCCATCCCTGTTGTGCTTTGTGCACTGAGCTACAAGCTTCTCAGCTCCCCATCCAAGTTTTCCTACCTCTCCGAGCTCCCATGTGTCCTGCCAGTGCTGAGCAGAGAGGAGGAACCACCTCTCTTCACCTCCTGACAACCTTCTGTCTCATGCAGAAGACCCATGGTCAGCTCATGATTGTCAGGGCCTCTCCTGCGGAGATGCTCTCCAGCTGCACTGGTGCACCGAGTTATCCTCCGCACAGCAGGACTCTGCATTCCCCTTGCAGAATAATACTGAAAGGTAGACACAAACGGGCACGTAGACCCTAGCGAAGAAGGTCTTTTTCATGGCAACACCCACACACGTCCTTTATAAAGAACAGAGAAACTCACTAACAGTGAAATGAAAACAAAAAATGAAGGAGCCAGCAATAACCCCTCGGGCTCAGATTTGGCCCGAGTACAGAAAGAACCGTACTTTTTACACACACACACACACACACACACACACAAAAGCATGCATGCACAAACACACACAAAAAGCCATTTGATTTTCCTTTCCACTCTTGGTCGGTTCCAGGAGCTCCTTTGGAGAGCTTCAACAAGTTCACAAACTATTCCAGTGCAGAGTGGCTGGCAATCAGCTGAGGTTTGGGCACAGGGCATGCTTTAATTTTGTCTTAAAAGGGCACTTTTGGGGAGCAGCAAGTTGGCATTTGCAGTAACTTAATTTTGAAATAATATTGTTATATTTTGAATTCTTTTGCCTATATCATGTTTCTAAAGTGCAGACATTGTCTGTACTAAGTATAACTATAAATTTACTTACAGAAGTCTTCAAGTAAAAAGAACGTAGACAATGTGTAATTCTATGAAGTATGGGATGAACCTGCCAAAAAATAGCACATTCTCTTAAGTCTGTTATCTTCCATGCAAGAATAAATCTTACTAATTAATAATAATGCTAACATTTGTTTATCTTGACCAGCGTTGTAATTTTCTACATTTGTAGAGAGAGGATTTTTGATGCATAATAAGATATAGAGATCTGCTCGGTACCAATGTTAAATTAAGACATTTAGATGCAAATTTTGGTGGATTTTATTTTTCAGGAAGATTTAATGCAACTACTTGGTTATAAGGAAATACTTGTCAGCAAGCTTTCCATAACCAATAAGGAAGACAACACTTGCACTGCAGTCAAAATATAGGACATACTTCCACAAACACTAGAGAAAAATAAGGGTGGAACCTGCATAATATTTTTTCACTTTTGTTTAGCTTGGGAAGTCTTCAGCTGGGGAAAAGTAAAGCTTGGGTGCCTTGGCTCCACAGCCAGCCAGGGGAGACTTTTGGGCACCTGAGATCTGAAAGAAGTTTTTAAAAAGATCTAGCAAATCCGTGTTTCATATGGGTTTGTGAATATCTTTATATGCATGGATTCTCTGATGTCTAATAGTTTAGAAACTCAATAGAGCTAAAACATTTGTAAATCCTCTTCTGTGTAATTTTCCTACTGCCTTATATAATCAAGACTGATCCTACAGCTTTTCTGGAGGGATTAATGAGATGCTTCTCATGTTATTTTTGGAATATGTTTATGAAACTTAAGCTTTGGGGCTTCTGCTCTACTGAGTGCGAAAAAGAACTAACAAATAGGTTCCCATGTTACTGCAGAGAATTTCTGGGGAAAGGTACAGAGGCTTGGCCTGGTTACACAAACCTCCACCATTTATAAAGTGGATGGAATAATGGACAACCAAAGCATCACACTTGTTCTGATTTCCAGACCAGTACAGACCACAGTCTAAACTGCAATTCTGGATGTTAAGAGACTCTCTGCAAGGTGCGAAAGGAAAGAGTCTTGACTTAGCTTGACATTATTCAAGCCTAACCCTGAGGGCAATTTTCAGAGCATCCTTTTATCCTTTTCAGGATGGAAAACGACCGGTGAACTAGGCCAGTGCAAGAGCCACCAGGTTCTTGTCCCTGCTGGTGAGCGGCACAACTCAGGATCCCCCAGCAGCTCGCTCCGTCTGTCTCACCAACATACAGACACAGCACCTGAACTGAGGGGTCAGGCTGCAAATGTGATTCTCTCAAAAAATAAGTGCTAGCAGATGTGGTCCCACCTGTTATTTTTGTGTCAAAAACATGCACAGAGTAGGACTTTTTAAAGTATCTTGGTGTCTTTCCCTCCTTTTTATTCTTTTCCTTTTTTTTTTCTCTTGTATGTGTATACCTCACTGTGCAAAAGGGTCAGACAAAACTCTTTCATGTTTGACGGTTCAGACTCACACCTCAGACAGTAGTTCTGTCTACATACAGGCAAATCCAGCATTTCTGCTGGCAAAAGACACGGCCGCACTTTCCCTGTTTGCTAGAATACCAGGACTTCATTCAGAAAATTTATATTCTGAATTCTCAGATGTTACCTCTTGAAGAAAGCAGTCCAGAGAAAAGCTTCAGGTGCATCTCCTATACTTGAGTACCTGCAACTTTGACTTTACTTTGTTTCATAGTAAGATATTGGGCTATACTACTAAGAAAAGGAAATTGATTAAAAAAAACAGAGCACTTTTCCTTTAAACTCATTAGAATGAAGCACTGAACATATTTAATATGATCTCTAGTGACCCAAATCCATAAAATCTCCATCTTATTTAAACTAAAATTAGATAAAAATAATTTATGCATGGTTTTCTTCATAGCATGCCTCTTTCCATTTCATACGAAGTAGAACTGAGCTAGTGGGAATTGAAACCTGTTCAGAAATATTTGTTTGTAACCTCTGTCTGATAACTGAATTCTGTCCAATGTAGACTCAGGTGAAAAAATCTACTGCTTTTAATCAATGGCAATATCAATTATCCCCACTAAAGTCCCAGAAATTGAAAGGCGTGTTTGTGGAAATAAGGTATCAAAAGTGTTATAGTTTTATGAAGAGATGACTGGAGTACTTAAAGAAATGTAATGAAAATACGAAAAAAAAAGTCTAATTAATATTTGGAGGAGATATATTACTAGCTGGGAAGGAAAGGGGAATTCAGACTGATTTGCCAAGTATATACACACATTCACCCTGCACAAATCTTTTGATAAATTTCAAAGAGAAGAACCTCAGTGAAGAGACAACTGCCTTTTCCTTAAATTATCCCAAAGAGTTTATGCTAGCTAATGTGGCTACTTATTGCTGTATATAGACACTTCACGACTTTTATCATAGGCTAGCTGAGTTTACTCATAATCCTGGCTGGGATACATAGCTGCACAAACTCCTATGCTGTTGTGAAACACTTTTATGAGCCAAAATGTCATAAACCAAATGAATTAATGAACATGTCATAGTTAGGCTCTTGCTTTTGATAGAAGCCATACTTCTTGAGAGTCAAAACACAGCATGATAGGATAAGAAAGTCTGAGTAGCTCCTAAAACAAGTATTCAGTGTCAAACCAATACTTCTTAATGACTATATAGTGTTTTCATTCCCTCTTCATGAAAAAGAATAGTATTTTATAAAACAGAAATAATATATGTCTAATCTACATATGTCTTAACTCTACTGTTTAACTTATCATCATCCAGTAAATGATGGATGTGAATAAATATTTGGCTCCCACAACTCTCTTCGAATGCTTTGTCAAATTTCTGCTTGTTTCAGGTGTGGAATCTGTAGCTATACACCACATAACACCTCTCCAGTCAAAAGGCAATCCAGAACAGGCCAAAAAAAAATGCTGCTATAGCCATTTTGTTAATGCTAGACTGAGATGCGTTTAGACAGGAGGTAACAGGAATCTAAATGCACAATATATAATACTTCAGAATTAAGAACAATATTGAAACTGATGTTTTGTATTTAAAAGTGATAGTGAGGCAACCCTGGTGATGAGCATCACGGAAAGAGTTAAAGAGCATGAGGCAGGTATTTCTCTTTCATGTTTTTGTAAAGTGCTACAATTAATGAAAACAACAAAGGAATGAAAGTGATAATGAAAGAAAGATGAGAAAAATAAGGAACGAGAACAATCATCAAATGTGGAAAAAAAAATGCTAAGTTCCTGTCTCTCAGCTTCTTTTCATCCCCTCAGAAGCCTCTATCTTCTCTCTTTCTGCAGTGTAAATGCTAAATTGGCACTTACAGCTCATTTTTGTCTTTCTGTATGTTACTAACAATCATTTGTTGATCTAAGACCACATAAAGACATTAGTGGAACTAGACAAACACTTTGCTTTCTACTTCCAAACAGCAGTAGAACAATTCATTTCCATTTAACTACCACACATAGCTCTTGCAATGTCTACTAATAATAAATTCCCTCTGAAGTGGCATTGATCACAAATTTACATTGCTTCTTAACTGATTCGACATGACAAATGTCACAGACCAGAGTCTCAAAGCCATTGCTTTTGCATATGTACAGCTAAATCAATTTATAAGGCAATCCATACTACACGTGTAGAGAACAAGTTATTAACACAGTATTATAACAAAGTCAATCTTTTCAAGAAGATTTAGTCTTGCTGAGCACAAGTATGCAACTTATTAACTTAAAAGAGGTGCACTGACTTCTTTTCTTCCTCCTGCATTACCACTTTCCTAATCTTACATCTCCACAGTGAAAGTCATGAAGACTAATTGATTCATTTTTAGTTTAGGAGAAAATGTCCCCAATTGATGTTTTTAGCTGTCTTTTTAACAATGTTAAATGGTTTGAAACTGTTGAAGTGAAAGACTTTTACTGCTTGCTGCAAGTGAATAGTGTAAACGGTATTGATCTGCTATGAAGGGTTTACAGTACAGAACCATTCAGTGCATTATTTAAAGTGTAAATACCTATTTGATTTATTTTTTATTTTTTATTTTTGGCTTTCCTCCAGACATTTGTAAGATGGCTTTTCCTCCTTTGCAAAGCTTTCTTTATAATTGCCAGAGCCATTCAGGCCTTTCCTACAGATGGGAGTTGCTCCTCTTTTTTTTCAGTAAAGGTTGATTCCTCTTGGGGGGAAAAATAAATAGAGCAGGGGAGGCAGGTTTGTTGCTCCTGTAAGTGATGAAACTGAGAACTGAGCACTGAGGAGAGGAAGTGAGAAAAGATTCAGAGCTTCAAAGTTGGAGTCAGATGCCAGGAGGCAAAGCTAGAGATACTAGAAGGCAAAGCCTCTTATCTTCAAAGTCTGCTACATCTCTGCTTTTGATAATGCTCATCTGGAAACTCTTAAAGGGACAACCCCGAGATCACAGGCCTGGCACAAGGCGCCCTAAAGGAACCCCTGGGACTGGCGCTGGAGCATGGGGAAGACGAGCAGTGTGCCGGGGAAGCCAGGAGGATGCTGAAGCCTGAACCTGCTCCCCTCTTGTCACAGCTTGTTCAATGCGAGGAAGCAGGAGGAGAGCACTGGTGGCTCTGCATACGTGTATTTCTTTATTAATAAAGCTGTACATGCAAAAAGACAGAAAATGTTAATGACTGTATGATTAGCTTACATTATTCTATAGCTTTTTTACTATTATTATTACTTCTGCAGTGATTCACTGGCCTCAACCAAGAAGTCAGTTTGTCTGTGATATTTTTTTCTTAAATATTTCAGATTGTGGGGTAGATTTCAGAGCAAAGTATTTTGACCTCCTTCACAGTGGCACACAAGGAGACTAGGCTTATCTTCTGCTGGGGGAAAAAGAATAAAAGTTGAGGGCTTTTCCTTCCCTCTGATGAAACTGAAGGTTTCCTCAGTGCACCTTGTGCAGAAGACCTGTTCTGTACAAGATTTCAATGTAAACTGACAATAAAAGAGATGAATTAGCATAACTGACTGTTTCACTTATGAAGATTAAATAGCTTTTTATTGCAGATGTTTGCCAAGGAAAATGCTCCCCAGTGGAAGACTATAAGCAGTTAAGATAGATTTGATGAGGATTTTAATTGCTGTTACGCAACTGGTAATGGAAAGTTTTTATTAAATGTCATGCAAAAGCCAATTGATATTTTGAAGACAGAAAGCTCTTGATAGCACAAGGCTTGGGCATTTTCTAACAGTATTTCAGATGTGAGGGAGGTACCTTCTTCATTTTTGCTTCCATTCCTGTTTTATTTTAAAAGAAAATTTGCTTAAGAAGGTCAAGTCATGTTACAGTGAAGTAAAGGCAAATACTTAAAACCAGAAAACCTGACCTAGATCTTTTTTTTTCTGTTGAATGGAGTTGAAAAAAAAAAAGTGATGTGGACACTTGCTCCACTCCCTCTTCAGAAATGACTATTACAAGTGCTCATTTGAGGAAGGACACAAGGAAATTCATCTAACTAGTTCCTGTCATGGTAATTGGTTTTGCACAGAAAGCACCTAAAGGCAGGGCTATAGGGTGTTATAAGTTTTCTGAAGCCTTTCCTTTGAAGCTTTTCCATTTTGCATGAAATTATTAAATATTCACCAGCTTGCTCACCAGTAGGAGAAAGACAGGAAACATGAATGCACAACATAAAGCCTAGCTCTAAGAGACCTGAATTTCTTGCTCCAATGGTTATTTCGATTCCCTGCTCCAGTTGGTCTGGGAGCTGGGACCCATGTCTTCCTCCTCCCAAGTGAATGCAGCAGCTCTTAGACTATAACATCACATTTAGCTTCTCCTCTTAAATAATTATTTACTGGGCTTTAGAGGTGGAGAAACAACATTTGAGTATGAGGGCACTCTCAGGGGAGGGACACATTCCTTCTGTCCCTGTGAAACCACAGAAGGATCCACTGCTGTCCCCCTTGCCCAAGGAGAAAGGTCTAGCCCCTGGATTACCAAGATGAAAGAGAAATGGACAATGCCACCTGTGGCCACTCCTGCCATCCAAGCCCAGTGAAGTAGGAAAACTCTCTCAAAATTTGCCTGAGGTAACAGGGATAAGAACCCTTGTGCCATCTGTGTATAAGTGAGGAGCATAAATGCTCAACAGTGTCATAAGCTGTTAATGTCCTGAGGACAAAAAAGAAATGAATGGATTTAAATTCCTTTGGGTTGGGGTTGTAGCTGAGCAGGACACTAACTTCCTAACTGAAAAAAAAATCTGCCAAACAGCAATCAAACATTAGATAAAGTCCTTCAACAAAAAATACTATGGTTACAGAGGCTGCATCATGCTGGCATTTTGAGGAAGAAAATATAACTTTAAACATGAAAACATTTTGGAAACAAACAAAAAATCCTGTGATGCATCTTCTAAGGTGGACACTTTCTTGGTAGGCAGCCCTAATTGTTGCAATAGCTTTTAGGTGTTCTAATGCACTGAAGTGAATTATGCACCATACTGCTTCTGAATGACACAGCCATTTCTGACTCCATTAATATGGAAGATTTCAGCCAAATGCTTTTAAACGATAGCTTCTCTTTATTTGTAATTTCAGACTCTATTGATTTCCTTCTGTTCCCTTCATTATGATTTCAATTGATTACCTTGGCAACTGCAATAACAATGATTGCACTTGACACTGTCTGAGACTCTCGAGATGGAATTTGAATAGGAATGGTATCATTTGGGAAAAAATGTCTACAAGAACCTGCCATTAACAGTACACTTACACTTTACTTTTATTGACTTCCTCTCTTTCAAACAAGGCCTTGTCAGGGAATCTGTTGCTAGATATTGGGTAGGATTTCAGTGACTCCTTGAAGTAAAAGATTCTTATTAACAAATAGAGTAGATTTTTTTTTTCCAAACACTGTGACAGTTCAGGGAATCCTCCCACTCAAGATAGGATATTTTGTTCCCTTTGTAGCAGGATTGCTGTCTTTGTAAAGAGGGCTCCTGGCCAAGGCTTTTTTATTTTTTTTAAAACTACTTGTATTATGTCCTTGTACATGGTAGAGTCTAAAACAAACAAACAAACAGACGAACAACAATAACAACAACAACAAAAAAGAAAAAATCAGACACAGTTTTAGTCACATTTTTGGTGCAATTTATACCTTGGAGGACCAATGGTATATGTAGGTTTTTTTAGGGGAAAAATGGCTTTTGGTTTATTTGGCATTGGTCCTCAGTTCATACATGCACTTATTTTAATGTTGTTAAAATTTTGTCCTAAAAATAGCAAAAATATCCTTTCTATGCAAGTATTATTTGTATTTTTTATTACTACTGCATTGAAGGTCTATTTTCTCATTGAAGGAATGGTGGAACGTGTATTCATCTCAAAGCAAATATCACAGGGGAAGAGGAGGTAAAGCAAAAGAGGAACATCCTTCCTTGTATATAATTATAGTATTATAATTATAATATTATATATATATTACAATATTATATTATAATTCAGGTTCATGAATACAATATTCCAAAGACACAGCTTTGATTTAATCTTTTTCAGTACTTCCATGACCTCTGATTTTGATTTGATTCCTACGTCACCAACTATGTGTTCTGATAAAAGATACTTTTATGAATGTCAGTCATTTTACACTATATATGATATCTTTCCCATTTTTAAATGTACTATTTGAATTTCAAAAAGGAAAAAAAGAAGAAATGAAAGAAACGACAACTTTCGCGATAGTTCTTTTTCCTTAAAAGCTAGAAAAATAAAAAAGACGGTGATATGCAGCGAAGAAGTAATTGTATTCACCTGCCCTTCTGTTACCACTTGTATACTTGGAACCACACAGCAGTACGCTTCCTCCCCAGCCAATATTTAATAGAGAAACTACTAAGATACAATTAGTGACTGCTGGTAGCTTTAAGTCATAGGTTACAGAAATGATCACTTTTTCTTCAGCAGGATAGCCCTCTTACCCACATCAAAAATGAAAAACAGCCTTTCATCCATTGCCCTTATATGATCAGAGAGGTAAATAAACCCTGGGTAGCCCAGCCCAATCTTTGATCAGTCTTTATACCCATGAACTTCAACTACACAGAGATTCTCAAAAGTGACTCAGTCTGTTTATTTATATCTGGTGCCATTCTCGGCAATGTAAATTTTACCCTGACTCAAATGAAAACATTAGACATTTTGTTAAGGAGCTTTTGAAAATATCTAACTCAAGCTGCTAAGATACACCCGAGAAGAAAACAAGAAAATAGCTTTTGAATAGAACTAAATAATTGTTTTAGATGATTCACAAAGTGATTTGAAAAGATTATTTTTTTAAAATGCCATCTTGTCGTCTGACTTACAGTCATATTTACAACAAAATCAGGAGAGGTGGGTGACATCTGTCATTGGGTAGGAAAATAATTACATAGTAAACTATATAGACTAAATTGTATAGAATGATTTCACCATCCTACAAGAAAAAAACAAGTAATTTTAAAACTCAGATACAATTTCTAGCCATCCCACTTCAATATCACATTATTTATGGATCCCAAAATTTCATCTGGTTTGACTGTGACAGCAATTTTAATAAGTGACCAGGCATCTAAGGCTCTAAGCCATAGTGTTAGACAGACAACAGTAACAAGTAGTTATTCAATGCTGAATGGGGTATTTATGACTCTGAAGTAACAATGTATAGAGAAATGCAGGCCTATTACAACAGCAGCAGGTTGGAGGTGATGCAGGATGAAGAGCGCAGTAATTGGATGATAAGAGATGGGACACAGCCATGTCTCTGGGACCCCGCAGCTACAAATATCTCACCAGTGGTCACTAAAGGAATTGCAGACCTGGCAGAACAAAATTGGTTTTAGCAGTAAGAGAACAAAGAAACATACATAAGTGAAACATTCTATACGTGGTAAATTCAGACATATTATGGAGCTACAGAAAAGTCAAGAAAGAGGTAGATGTAAACACATGTCAGAATACATGTAAAAATGACTCCAGGTGGTTGCAAGAGGGAGGAAAAAGAAACCAGCACCAGCATCAACACCTCATGACTCCTGGTGAAGGACTAAAGATGCTGACAAGTCACCGTAACAGACCATCACCAGCACCAAAATGAGATCGTCGACCTTAGGGCCCAGAGAGGAGGGAAGGGCCAGCCCAGCATTAGGAAAAGGTGGAGTAACTGTGTACTGATTTTAACTATTCTTTCTTTTTCTGTAAATTGCACTTTGAGCAATAATGATTAGACTCCTGTGATTTCAGATATTATAACAATAAATTCTTGGTTTTACTTGTATATAAAGTGTGCTTTTTTCTTTGCCCTTGAACCAGACTTTGAACACAACATCACAGAAAACTTTACTACAGGAAATAAATAAAATTACAGAAGTTATGTAAGACAGTTAACTGGAAAGAACTATCTTTCTGCTTTTCTTATCTTTTGGCCTTTTTGTTTGTTTGTTTTTTTCTTTCTTTACTTCTCTCCTCCTCTTATTCTTTTTCTAATGTTCTCTTTTTGTCCTCTTATTCCTTTGAGTCTTCCTCTCTTTTTCTCCGGCTTCTTTCTCTCAAGTTTTAAAGTCTGATATTTTGTAGTCTTTCTTTTCTTCATCTGCTTCCCCTGAGAGCATTTAACAGCATAGCTGCATGAAGTCTCTGGGTAGAACAAAGCCAATATACTTTACAGGACTGCAGCAGAATAGAGTCCGAGGTCTCTAATTGTGGAAGGTGAAGTAATTCCTCTTCTTAGGGAATAGAACAGTGACATTTCCTACTTGGAAGATTATCCAGGCCTGGATGCTCTTTTGCTTTCTTTGGAAACCTTTGCTGCCAAGATCTCCCATTCACTTTCTGGATTGACCCCTGTTTCACTTTCCCAGGATTTTTATGGGCATGTCTGTGTTCTTTGGCTTCGAAATGGGACTGAAAATTCTCCAAGTTACCTCAAAAGCTTTGGTAGAAAGTAGAGATTAGGTGTTTTAAAGCACAGCAGTTCTGTTTGCCTAAACTTCTAAATTTTCAACATTTCAGTATATATAAGTTAGCAAACATAAAAAATATGTATTTTACAAAAAGATTTGTCACTTCACAACCCAAATTAAACCAAGCTAGCTCTTCATAATGGTTTCATTATTTAGAAATTATAGTCCTTTGTAATCCTTTTTTTTTTGATAAAATTTTAGCAATTTGACTGGAATTCTGTGCAGATCTGTTTGAAGTAAATTACTACTGACCTCATGCTGCAAAAAAATAACAAAAATGTGTTTATATATACATATATACAAGTACATGCATATATATGTATACTTGAATATATGTATGCACTAATCATAAATAGATAGTTTCCGATCTCCTAAGCTCTAGTTATGTCTGCCTCATAAAGGAAGTACCATTCTGGCACATGTTAGAGTGGTTAAAATTCAAGATTTAAATTTGCATGCAGCTATGTGCAATGTCTTTAAAGACCAGATAGTAACGCATACACTTATTTGAAGAAAAGACACTATTTTAGAAGTCCTGAAGACATTAGTGAAAATAGTTGAAAGAAACATATCTTTCAATACAATGTATTGTATTGAATCAATATATCCAGACTTGGCTTTTAGAATATTGCGACAGAACAGTGCTATTATTTTCCTAAATGCGATTCTTGCTTGACAGTTTAATCACAGTGTGTAACTGTCACACATCTCTACGACCAAAGAGATAGATGGAGCATTGTACGTAACGCAGTTTTCTTTTTTAAAATAGAGAAGTTTTCAAACTCCCCTAAAGAGAGAGCTTGTGCAGATAAAGATTTTTTGGTTCAGGCTCATTTCCACTTTATGGTTTCTATTTCTTATTCTCTTCCTAAAAAAGGGCAAATTATTGAGTTTCATTCTAACTTGCCAAGTCGCTGACTACAGTGGAGAATATCACTTCTCTGAATAGCACTATAACATTTAAAAAGCAGCCTACAGGTGTACTTTATCTAACATTTGGTGAGACAGAGGAATCATAGTATCTCTTCATACTGACTTCTATATCTTACCAAGAATTGAAAATCAAGCTGTTTTGTTTTTCAGTTAGTTTTTCTTCATATTTTTCTGTAATATGATGATACATTGCAAATATTGTCAGGTGAATAAAGTGGTATTTGGTTTTGAAGGAAAGTAATCTAAAAAAAGAACAAAACAAATAAACTTCCATACTGGTAGAATTAATGGCAAAATGTTAAAAATTCTTTGCTTGATAGAATGAAAAGGTTATTATGAAAGTGTAACTCCATTACAGGGCAGTATTTGCTCTTAGCTTGTAAGTAAGTGCTGTGGCTTAAAATGTATTTAAGAAGCTAATGGAATTAGCTGACTATAATTAGGGCTGATGGGAACAGCAGATTGAGGTTGGCACAATAAAGTATCTCATTCAGTTGGGCAGTCTTCTAATGCTTCCTTCTGTGGTCAGGAGTTGACTAATCAGGTATCTGCATGGACTATGTGTTTCATATAACGATGTCATGAACTTTCTTGTAGTAGTTCCCCTTATGAAACATACTCAATTATGTGAAAAGCTGGGAATCAAAGAAATTAATCCTAAAATACCTCTTTAAGGAGCTTTAAGAGATGAAGAATTATATTTCCCTCTGGCTGCTTAGTTTGGAGAAGTAAAATTGCTGGAAATCTGTAATTGCCCCTACCCTTTCTGTTTTCTCTTCAAAGAGACTTCTTAAATACTTCATAATGTCCCTTTTTGAGATCTCAGTCAGCTATCTTTCCCTGTCAAACCATCTTTCTCTGTCAGGAAAAAAATCTCAAAAAAAGACCCTTTTTCCCTCTAAAACAAAGAAGGAAACAGAAACACACTTACCGCTCCCAGGCAAGCATAAAAGCAAACATGAATATGTTTAGCACTGCCCTTTCATTGCTTTGATTTTCTTTGATTCCAGCCTTTTTCTAATTTTCAGCTAGATCTTTTGGTCCACTTAACAGCACTCCTCCTGCTTCATTGGCCAGTGACTTGCTCCTCCAGACCCTCTGCTATAGGGGCTTAGATGGGGCAGTCTCCTCCAGATATTGACAGCCTCCTGGCCTGCCATACCTTGTTAAGGAAAGGAGAGAAAGGAGACCTCAAGTGTGTGGTCAGGTGTGGGACAATATGTGTCTCCAAAACACATTTCAGAGGTTTGTAGATAAGATCGACCAGCCTCCTACTTTCATCATAAGAAATTTTGTCAAGGGAAAGTTTATCTATCTATCTATCTATCTATCTATCTATCTATCTATCTATCTATCTATCTATCCATCCATCCATCCATCCAACCATCCAACCATCCAACCATCTATCTATCCATTCTTTTACCCAATTAAAGTGATACACTGGCAAGATACATTGAGTTTAGGCAAGGTCAGTGCCAATCTCGACATTTTTGATTGGGTCAAGACAAGATAAAACCATGTTTTAAAAGACTCATGGGCCTCTAAGAAGACTACCTAATGCAGGTGAAAATAGTTTTAAAATTCTGTACAAGCTCTGAGGAAATTGTCTGCATTGGGAATCATTATGAAGTATTCACTTGTATTTCCTTCACAAAGTACTTAAAAGCGCATTCTTCCTACACTTTTACTGCCATAAATTCAGATCAGCTCTTGTGGAGCCAAAGACATTTCCATATTTATAACAATTTAAATGAAGTAAAATTAAACTTTGCTATTTGTTTAGGTACTAATATTTTCAGTGGAATGAAGATAAACATATTCTCTGTACAATATGGCTTTCCACATTGAGAATTAGACTAATTGAAGTAGGTGCAAACTAGATTATTCAGAGTGAATAAAGCTACCTCACATTTCTCACCTGAAGCTTTTACTAAAGATTCATGTTGACCAAATCCTCTCGCAAATTTATTTCAATTTTGCTATATTTTCCTGAAAATCAATCTTTTCCACAATCAAAGACTTTATTAAAACCTAAGTAATTTAAAATATCTTTTTCCTTTCATCTTTCTGCCTAACAGCTTCATTTTTATGAACAATAACTGTATTGAAAAATGACAAATCAACAAAAAACGGCTGACAAAATACAGTATGATACACATCCTCAGTCTGCACTAAACCAGACTTGTTCGAGGCCCTAACTAAAGAAGCAGGATACACCTGATGTGCATACTTTGTTTTCAGCAGTTATAGCAGCTAGTGGCCTAATGAAAGGTACTACCTTGCTGTAAGAGACATATTCCCTTAGAGGGCTGTTTTGCTGACTAGTAACTAACACACAAATATGTTAGTTCACATGTGAATCACAATGTGTGTGATTCAATCAATCAATTACAGATAAAAAGAATGTTAATTATTATTTAACGTTAACTAACTTTCCTATCTGGAACCATATCACCTGTGGGCTCTGGGTGGCCCCTCAGTCATTTCTGAGTAGTTCACTTTCTCCCAAGAAAGAATTGTTCATCTGCACGCTATTAAGCAACACATTTTTAAAGCCCACTGTAATCAAAAGGCAAATTTTTCCTTTATCTGACTGGCATCTGCTCATACAAGAACTGAAATAAACATGACACAGAACAGGGAGGAACAACTTTTTATATTAGAAATATTTCTTTAAGATTTTTGCTCACATGCCAGATACATTTGGTATTTTTCCTTATACACAAAGTGAATCAGTTAAGAATTCACTAGCCACAAGTTGGTGCCACAGTAGATTGTGAATGAGGAAAGGCAGACACAAAATTCCTTTTGGTGCAATAAAAAAATTCAGTATTTTTCTAGTAAGCTCCTGAATAGTGTCTTTAAAAAAGGGCTTGCGAGTAATGAGAGGTTTGGGTAACCTAAAATCTCTCCCAAGCAAAACTAAGGTACATTATAGCCATTGCGGTTGCTGGCTGCTGCACACTGAAGAGTGGATTTTAACAGCAACAGGTCAGCAGGACTCAGGTCTGTTCACCTGGGTGAACTTTCTCATCCTTGATATACTGTAGGAAGTGAGAATTTGTTTTAAGGCAATTGTTCAGGATTCAGGCAATAAATTAATTACCTCATTTAACTGACACTGGTAAAGAGACTGGACTGGGAACACCTCCACATCATAAGCATCATAAGCACTTGGTATAATCCTGAGTAATCCAGAAAATAACTGCATCTTCCTAGGAAGGGAGTGACTAAGTGGTGGTGGTTGGATATTGCTCTGACCAGGAGCATACCCACGGTCCGGGTATCGTGCACTCTGGCTACACACTTGTCTCAGTAATGGTTTCTGTAGCGGGCTAAAGGCACAGTGCCTCCTCATCAGCAGCTCGTGAGTGGGCAGTGACAGCACGTAGCGCATGGGAAGCAGGGCCGGTGCTTCCTTGCGTGCCCGGCACAGAGCAGTTCTCTTTTCTCAGTCTGCTCTGCATCATTCTCTTAGCTCAAAGCAAATGTAAATCCCATCTGGAGTCCTTCCAGCCAAAATATTTTGGATGGACTCTAAATGAAGTGTTTCATTTCAGTTTCCAGGGTTGCCTTATTTTGTTTTTATTTCCTTATATTTTAAAATTAAGACAAATTTGTTCCTGAAGGTTCCTTGCCTTGCTTTGCCTCTCCTCCCATCCCCACTAACACCTTCTGTTCAGCATTTTCCCAGACCTCTTACATGCTCTGTTCGAGAAATAACCTACTTGTCAAAAAATTATACCTTTGATTGCTGGCGCAGCATGAGCTTCTCTTGACGATTTGTTTCAGTTATATTCAGTGTTTGAATATCCATGTTTATTATTTCCCACCAAAACTGCCAAAAAGACTTTTTAGTGATATAGGATATAGCTGTGATTACTTAGAATTCTTCTGTAGGAATGCTGCAGGAGGACATAGTTCAAGATCCTTCATGACAGGAGCTAAGGCCACTGTTGTACGCTGCTGTATTGCCTATGCCTTGTAAGATTGTTTTTGAATGACCTTTTGCAGCACATTTTCTCAGCTTCATCATACTGCCCATAAGCTGCAGTTTAACTCTTAAGACATCTGACATTTGTCTTTATTGTGCGGAAGAAGCAGCAAACAGTTTCCAGGTATACGCTTGGCAAGGAAAATCATAAATTTGCTTAAGGGAAAAACCATTACAGAGATTCAATCATCTATTGCATAACAAGTGTATATTTCAGGTAGAGTGAAACATTTATAGGGTTACTGAAAGTATAATGATTAATAAAGTACAAGTAAAGTCAAATAATAAAGTATTTGGCATATAATAGTTCACTGATCATATATGGTATAGGATTTTAAATATATTTTAAATATACTACACTTCCCTGCCACAAAGTCCCAAAATTGTATTACTTCATTTTACATTCATTATTTCAGGAATAGCCAAATACTTTTAATTAATTGATACTCATTAACAAAATATTAAATGTACTATAAAAATGTCTTTTTCTGATTAAGATAATAGTTAAAATAAATCTGGCGCATCAGAAAGTTCAGATTACATGTCTCAGGTGGCCTTATTTGGTTACAGTTATGACCTCATACTTCCTTCAAGCAGTGGAGAATAGGAAGTCTTCATATTTCATACATATCCACTCAAAAGAAGTAGATGGGTCTGTTCTGATATAATGTGCAGATTCTTAAATTAATCAACATTGGAAATTCTTCCATTTTCCTGTTTTTTTTCCCTTGATGTTCGTATGTTTAGAATTCATTAAAATGTCTTCTGCCATATGAAAACATTGACATTTATCATGATCAGTCACTGTATTGATTAAAATTAAAACAAATCTATTGTCTGTACAATAAAAATTATGTGTGCATGAATCCAATATGTTTACTAAGGGTAATATTTGAAACATATTAAATATCCAAATGTCTATTCAGAGTTTGTGTACATTTACTGCAAATACTTTACGGCAGAGTTTAAGTATGTTTTGCTCAAAAGAAACTAATAAAATCTGATAACCAACTGCAAGAGAAGAGTGCAAAAGTGTCTAACCTATGAAGAAAGTCAAGCTCTAAATGAGCTCCTACACAAAATATGTAAACATGACGACTATCACAGAGGATAAAGACTAGCTGAAGGCACTGCTCAGTCCAAGGAAACCCTGACTAGTTCAAATTTACTAGATTAATGAAGTATAAGCTGGAAAACAAAGAAATAACATATGAATTTTGTCACATAACTTCTGCCAACTTCATACTTTTGTGACACATTTGGAGCAGGAGACAAGAAGGTCACCAGACACTCTGGTGACAACTGCTGGTGATCTTTAGAGAAAGTCACAGATGGGGCTGAGGCCACATCATTAACAAGGACAGCAGCAGCCTACACTGACTACCTAACAGAGAATATAGTAAATAATGCAAACATTAGTCCTTTTCCATGGAGGACATATCCACAGGCATCTGACACCTTGTCAAAGGCTGGACATGAGGTGGAACCAAGATACAGCCGTGCTGAGCTGTTCAGACTGCTGGACATGGTGGAAGTTGGAAAGAGTGTCCTGTTCACAGGATCCTTGGTGTCATGTCACAGTGGTCTGGATCAGGGGCTTCGATCTGTGTGAGCAGGAAGTGTTCATGTCTGTCATGATATAGAAATCTGACAGGAAAATTGCTGTCCCATCCCACTGAGGAAATGCATGTCTGATATATGTCACTTGAGTGGTGAGGGTTTTGTCTTGGGGCCGCCCCACAGACACTCCCTATGACTGCAGTGTACGTTTCACGAAATCATTGTATGTTCCAGAAGAAAATGCATGATGTCATTTCTCCATGAGGCAGAAGAACTTCCTATGTTGAAAGAAAAACAGATTTTTAAAAGAAGCATTGTTGGTACTTTGACTGAATGTAAACTGTGCACTTGGCATGAGAAGAATTTGAGAATATCAGAGATAAAGATTTATTTCTGCACAGAAAAAAAGGCTTTATGGTGAAAAATGCCCATGTAGAGGACAGTAACTTGCAAGAACAAATTCTTGGTACAGAAGAAACGACATGCATGTTCTATGTCATATGGAGAAAATCATGAACAAGTCAGTTGTGAACTTGTATTATGACCGATAAAAAGAAGGAACATCACCGGACTTCCTGTCCTGTGAAGATTTTAATTAAAAGGAGCTCCAGTTCACATTTCAATGTTTTACACAAGCACCCACCAAACAGGAGGGGAAGAGAGAAATCCAAATATGGCTAAAGGCAGGAAGTTATACACATGAAGTCATTGAAAACGCTCAACTGATGCACAAGAGAGAATGGTATGGCAGATGGCAGACAAAACTCTTCTTCGCACAATGTTTTATTTTTTGAACATTATAACTGAAAATGTAGCCAGTACAACTGTTTATCAAAAGCGTGCAGTGCCTGTAAGAAAAGACAAGTGTGATGATAATTCTGACTGTGCTTGTTTGTGCCACTTCAAAGGAGGAGAAGAGCATTGTCCCATCGCCAGGCACCACTGCCACACAGCTCTCCTCAGGATCAGTCTTCTTCCAGAAGAGGGAGGGCTAGCATCTGGGAAACTTCACTTCAGCTGTACTTTCTAAAAGGAAAGAATAGAAGCAAACACTTATTTTCACATCGTGGAGCTTGGCTTGTAAGCAATTCTGGGTTTGCCAATAGTAACAAGCATAAATGTAGAGTCAATATTGTAAAGCAGGAAGAAGTGAATGCTGACATGTTTACAGCATACCAGACTGTATTTGAAGGACTTGGGTGTGTTCCAGGAAAACAAGCCATAAAAACGAACTCAAATGTTATACTAGTAGGAAAGTACTAGGGAAGGTAATGGTGGCATTATAAAGGAAAAAGAAAAGACTGTTAAGCTCTATTAGAGAATAGCAAGACAGAGAGAAAAAGCAAGGACCTGTATACATTGCATAAACTCAATGGCAATTGCCAACAGTTCTGAAAGGACTGAAATAAGAATATGTCTGGTACCTTGAAATCTAACTGTGAATAGAGTATAACAATAGTCTTGACTAAATATTGCATAAAAAATGGCAAAAAGTTTAGCAAAAGGAGAATTATTTATCCATTTATAGATTAGAAGTTGTTTCTGCAAATCTGTCTGGAAAAAAAGTAAAAACAGAAAGGATTTTGTAACTGTAGACTTTTCAACAAGCTGCTTAGAAGAGTCAGATTTGTTAGACAGCCCATTTGGTGTACAGGAAGCTGATGTATAGCCTGGAGTAAAACAGCAGAACCATGAAGTATATTACATTTGTTTATCTTAGACCAGGAGAGCTAATATAGGAGAAAATCTTTCAAAAGATTCAATGTTTTAGTCACATTTTGCCAAAGTAAAAATTGAAGCAGCATTGAAAAAAACTCTTAAAATGATTTTGGCAGCAAGTAATACAGATTTGCAAGGATATTTTGAAATAGTACTCTGAAGAATCTTTATAATAAAAACACTTAGTCAACAGTGGTGTCCTTGCAAGCTTTCTGCAGATAAACATAATAGTTTATAAAAATGTCAATTCAAAAGAAAATACATGAAGTACTTTCTTGCTTTTAAATACCTCAACACAAAAAAGGGTTTTTATTTTTTTTCTCATCCTACAGTGAATTCAGATTTTAGAGTATAATCAAGTTGAGCCAAACTTGCTAGCAGTCTAAATTACATATTCATTAGTACTTCCTGAACAAATTGCATATGCAACATTGGTAGCCCAATAGCATAATCCAGTAAGAGAAAGGGACATGTTGTAGGACTGTTTTGGCTGAAGTCATTTTCATCAGTAAATCTATAAGAAAGACGTGAATAAAGAAATGAATTGCAAGCCACTTGGGGCATTTTTAGAAGCATTTTGATAAGCAGTGCTTTACCAGGAATATAGAGATAGCATGTTATTTTACTACAGCAATAACAAATGAAAGCTGGATACTGTCCATGAAAGTGTTTAAAGGTAGAAGATGTCTTTCTGAGCTTGCTTAGTGTATATTTGCATTACGGAGAAAGCCTGACCATAGAAGTCACATCATAGAGAAGGTGTGTGCAAACAGATGGGGCTTATCATGGTATCTCCCATGGCATCCTAACTCATCTGTGATCCTTTTTTCCCCTGGATGCGTGCCACTGTGATAGAGAGCAGACATTGGCCTTATCCACTCAGGCACAAAACATTGCAGAGGCTGAGAGACACCACATATTAAAATACCATCCCTTGAAAATTCCAAGCTGCTTTACTAGAGCTTCAAAGGATAGAAGTGTATATAAGAAAACCTAGTGTGCTCAGCTTCCAGCTCATTTTCATAGTGACTTTGTCCAGTGAGGACACATCTGTTACATTTATATGTGCCATTAAACAATTTTAGTATGCTGAATTAGAAGCAAAAAGTGTTATCAGCGCAGAGGCTCTTGCGCGTCCCAGGACAGCAGTGACACTGACGTGTAGACGCCCCAGTTCACACTTCACCGCTGTTCCCCTCCTCCCTTTACCCCTCCCCGTCACAAAGAATGTCCTAGAGCCTGGAAGCTCTTGTCATCCTTGAGTAAAATATTGTTTCGCTCCTATCAGTGGCATGTTATCAGGAATTAGTAGTAAGCGCATTAAAAAACCCTTATACTATTTTCTGCATTGGCCCACATCAAAGTTGTAGCACAAACAACTCCTCCAGTTGCTTCATTCATTTGCCTAATTGATTCATTGCAGTTTGGGATTTAATATTCAACAAAGCCATGGCCAAATTTCTCTCTTCTGTTGCAGAGGTGATCCCAGATCATGATTTCAGCCCAATGTATACAGAATTTTCAATAAACCTTCATTACTTTCCTCTGCCATCAGTTTCACTTCGCTGTCACGTCATTAAAATAACGCCTGCCTGCTAGGTTCACAATGCAATCTTCCAGTACTGTTGAGCTTTATAATATCACCTCACACAGCATCTCTGGGCTCAACCTACCATAAGGTAGCTCTTTAGCAACATTTTTATGGGATGATATACAAGAATGCAGAAGTTTCAGCAAGGGTGAAGGGACAAAGTGCCTACAATAATGATATTAATGATCTTACTAATGTATTTATTAGTCAGTGTGTAGAGTAAAAATGAGAATTGATTTATCTGTCATTATCACTTCCTCCATCAACCTGGTTCTACTGCAAAACAAAATGTCAGGTGCACTAAAGGAAAAGTAGTATTATGGAGAAGGAATGATGTGCAGCTTGCTCATGCTCCTCCTCTCTGGTATTTTGTATTACAAATCAGCATGGTACTCAAGCTCTTGACAACTCAAGCCCTAGCAGGACTCTAGGTAAGTTTCAAGAGTATACGTATGACTTGGGAGACTAAATGTCTCCTAAGCAATGTCAGTGCTTTTTAAAAGTTTACTGACACAACATTTTCCTATGTCAAATCAGGCAGGATTGCTTTACACAAACTATTGCCCTGTTGTTTTTCTGTGCCTGAAAGTCAAACGCTTTGGATAAAGCTTCTGGAAGGATGTATGTAACACTTCACACAGCCCATTGTGCAAGAGCTTTCTCCTCTGGTTCTCAACTGATAACTCTTCTTGAAATTGCTCCTTACATTCTTTTACTCTTGTGCATAAAACAAGTAGGAGTTAAAAAATCTCTAAAATTGTATCGTGGAGTAATTATTTAAAAGAAGCTATCTGTTGTCTCTTTAGAAGTATTTCCCAGTAGTTCCAGAGGTTAACGGTGTCGCACCAAATTGAGACATAGAGTGATTGTATCAATATTAATAAGCTCAGCTGAAGCGCCACTGACTCCAGCGTAGTTTTGACACCATGCAACCTGACTAATAAAATAAAAACTAATTTTAAAAATAATTTACCTCCTGGAGACCTTTAAATGGATTTTACTAATGAAAAGCTAATATGGATTTTTCTTGATAGGTGAAGCAATTGAGACTGTGGAACCATGTATATGTTCACAAGGGCAAAATGAAATATCAAATAAACTGGTTTGTCTGCTTAGAAGTGATTTTGAACATTGTCCATCAGTGTTTATACACAAGGGTTTTCTACAACAGATTAAGCGGAACAAAACATGAGTTGTTTATATAGCAAGATGATCATTAACAATTGTATTCAGCAGAAAAGATGTTTCTCTAATGATCATTGTTGTTGTTTAAACCCATAAAAGAAAAGATCTCTTTACTTTCTTTTCTTTCTTTTTCTTTCTTTCTTTCTTTCTTTCTTTCTTTCTTTCTTTCTTTCTTTCTTTCTTTCTTTCTTTTCTTTTTTTCTGTTGGTGCAGAAGTAAGACTAATTATTTAGTGTAATCTTTAGATGCATCCTGTACAGATCCTCAACCTTGCTTTGCCTGCGGGAATCCTAATTAAGCCAAAGGAACAAAATCTCCACCTTCACTTTCCAAAATTACGGCTTTGTATCCATTGCTCATATAGCTCAGATAGTAAAATTCCTTTAAAGGACAAAAGGACAAGATTGCTTTCTAAATATTAGTAAGTTATAAAGGGGACTTAGTCATAAGAGGAAACACATGCTTTATACTTTTTAGGTGTTTTGTGGCTGTACGAGTCTTCTAAATGCACAAAATCCTAATGAATGCGATAAATTCTTGAATAGACACCAAAGCTGCAGGTTTTGCTTTTTATAATCTCTTAAATTTTTATAAACTCTTATATCTGAAGATAAGATACTTTAACTCCTATTAACCTCTCATTGCCAAAATGCTCCCAGTGAAGAAGGATGAAGAACCTGCCGCAGGTTTAGACCCATGTGGTCTCATGGTGCCTGATTACTAGTTACAGGATCATCATCAGTGCCTACAAGCTGAAGTCTGGTACCTGCGAGCATATCCGCTGGCCTGTCAGCTGCTGAGGATTAGTAACTGCTAGACATATATCCAGATGAATTGGGTCATATGAGAAAAAATAATGATTTGATAAAGGTAATCACTAGACAAGAAATTGAAAGAACTGTAATTACGTCAGACACATGACAGACAGGTCCTGTTGCTATCATCATCTTTTCCTTTACATTCAGAAACTTTGTGTCTCTGTGTCTATCATTTCATGATAAATTGGAAAGCTTTTGACGTACTACAATTTTGTTTGTATTACTCCAGGTTAGGTAAATAGCTTGTTCCTGTATTTTGCTATTTGTTGGGAGAAATGTGTGCTTCAGCATTCTTCATTCCTCTGTCAGGAACAGAAAAAGGGCTTTGAGCAGTTTTCAGACAGATATAGAAGGGCTGAACCCAAACTTGAATTGTGATCCTTGCAAAACAGTACAGTGTAAATATGCTACAGAGACCTTTGAAACTTCTGGGACTGTTGGAACCACGATGTTCTGGCTGTCAGCTCCGCTCTGACTATCCTCTTAAAGCTGTGCTAGATAGACCTACTACGTGGGTTTTTTCCTCTCTCTTTTTTTTTTCCGTCACCTATTCTTAAAAAAAAAATCTAAAATAATGTTCACAAAACACCGATTTTCCCCCCACCAACACAGAAGGACATCTCAGCAACCTTAAAGAAGAGTGCTCCTGCGAGCTCCTGATTTGAAAAAGAGATTGGCATATCCCTGAGTATCCATGTCAGCTTGTCCTCACCACTGATACCTCCTCAGTAACCAATTAGGTTACTGTCTACTTCCTCTCTTTCCCCCGCAACATATAGCTGCTGTCACACTTCTGCAACTCTTCAGGCCTGCAATACTGAATTCATGTTTTTGTTTTTGATCCCATCTCTGGTGCTCTTCATTCATATATTTGTAGACATTGTCTCCTGCTCATCTGCAGTTTGGGAATACATAAATGTCAGGATCAACACCTACAGAGAGGAGAGAAGAGCGGAACAGAGCAGAGAATGGATAGCTCTGCAATGCATACTTTCAAATACTTCATTAATTTTCTTCTGGAAATATCTGTGAATCAGTCAGCTCTGCCACTAGTAAATTACCTTCTGACCTATTGCAATGCTTACTAGAAACTCCTAAAGGATTTTCTTCTTTTATAAACAACAAGTCTGAATTACACTATTTTATTGACCATTCTGAGGTGCACTTAGTAATAGTATAAATTCAAAAAAACATCATTTGCCACCATGGTTCATTTTTCCATGAAATCCATATTTGACCCTAGGAATACTACTATGCATCTTGTCTGTTGAACAGTCTTTTCTTACCTAACTCTAATATTATGTGTCATGTCCGCATGTATTCCTTGAATCAACAGATAATTGCAGCTTCTCAGGTTTTCAAATACTGTTATTTGACTGCGAACTTGTGTATCTAGCTGGCCTTTTCCCCTCGCCTACAGTAATTTTGCCTTTTCTTATCCCCAAAGGCTCCATACATTACTATTTTTCAGTGTTACAAGGAAAAAAGCAAAGTTATTCTGAAAAGGACCTTAGTAATAAAGAAAAAGTGCTCAACAGACTGTGATGACACTGAGCTTGGCACAGTGGTATCTAGTTGAAACAATTGGTGAAGTGGACTGCATAGATGATCAGAGATCACTTGAGTCAATACAAAAGACAAATGGCTAAGAGGCGGCATAGCTTCTCTCTCTCTTTCTCCCCGCTCTTTTTTTCATAATAACATTTTCAGGACATATTGTAAAAAAAAAAACGTTAGTAAGGCATTGTTTTCTTATTGGCAACTTTACAGTGGTCTCATGCTTGTCTTACTGAAAACAATCTGTCGTGCCTCTTCTTCCCAAATACCACTGAGTGGGCAGAAGCTCCTTTCTTTTAACATGTATGTACCTTTGGTGGCGCAAATAAATTCCTGTAAGCATCTGCTCATAGTCCTCCAGCTTGATAAGAACAAGGAAGGATACTGGAAGGATATTACCTGAGCATTTTCCCATCATCTCAAAGAACTACAGATAAAATGAGTGGACTGTCCATATTAAACCATGGGTTGTACCAAAACTTTTTAGCTGAACTAAGTGATGTCGTAAGAAAAATTTTATAGTAGACAGTTGCTTTCATAAGTAATCTTCTACAACATCTGAGTTTCTAGTTCACTCTTCATCAGAGGAACAAAAAGAATGCGAAGTTATCCATATCATACCTCAATAGAGAGGGATGTTCAGGAAACAGCCTGTGCTTTGCTCTTTTCTGGGCAATGCTTTTAACCTGGCTTACTGCATTCCAGATGAATACCAGACTAGGTTGTTGGCTACTGAGATATCAGATTTTTATTCATTCATTTCTTTTCTGGCTGCCTGCCTTCATTCTTTTTCCTTTTCTTTCTTCATTTTTATTTCTCCCTTTTCTTTCTTTTGTTCTTTTATTCTTTTGTTCTATGTCTTTTCCTTCCTTCCTTCCTTCCTTCCTTCCTTCCTTCCTTCCTTCCTTCCTTCCTTCCTTCCTTCCTTCCTTCCTTCCTTCCTTCCTTCCTTCCTTCCTTCCTTCCTTCCTTCTTCCATTTTTTTTTTGTTGTTTTGATCTGTCTTCTATTTACTTTGTTATCTCTCCCTTTTTCTCTCTTCTCATTCTCTCTTTTCAATGTTTATATATGGAATTCTAGCTCTACAATAATTAAGGCCTTATGGACCCCTTAAAACTAACACCTCAGAGAAAGAGTAATCTTTCATTTAAAAAGGATTTCATTAATAAGTTACTGTAATTTGTGCACACATAATCTCCATGACATTTAGGATATAAAATTAGAAAAACCCATCTATCTGCTGACTTATACACATAGATCTATGTGCGTACATTTAAATGTCTGTATACATATACATACATAAACTTGTAAGTATAAAGTGTGTTTTTACAATTTGTATGTAAGTGTATAAATAAGCTGAGTCAGATAGGGAAAGCATTTTTCAACTTGATCAGGTTTTTGCTGAAGAAATGAGGTGTAGATCTTGGAGGAAGAGAAGTTACCAGGCTATGAACAGCATCTGCAAGGAACAGAAGAGTGGAAATAGCCTGTCATACTTTACCTATTGTAAAGTGTATTTACAATAAATGCTATACATAAAGTATAAATATTTTGTATTTTACCAGTATGTATCAGAATAAATTTTCTGAAGACAAAATAAAGCTGTTTAATAGCTTAAAAATGAATTACTCATGATCATATTAACAGAATCAGTATTCCATGTCATTTTCCACATTGATCATCAGAGGAATCATCCAATGCTTTTCATAAAACAAAAAGCGTAATGAAAAAAAAAAACAACCCTCAAAACTCACCTCCACCTACAAGCTTTTAGAAAAATCATCTAAATCCTTACCACAAAGGCCAAATCAGTGAAATTTTAAAAGGCCTCCAAGTGTTCAAAGCAAATGATGCATATAAATGTAATGCAAAGGGATCGCCAGGGAACCACCACCCGAGCTGAAGGACTGCAGTGAGTAAATTCCTTCCGAAGTAATCATGCACCTTCTGTATATCAACAAGCGTCTAATCCAGCTTGGTATAGCTACAGGAGAAAATGCTGCTAATGTCTTGTAAAAGCAAACAGCACATCAGAGTTGTCTGCAAAAGACTGTTTGTAAAAGATATAGGTTTGCCTATACATAGAACTGGGCAGGTATATCTTTCTTCTTTCATGAACATAATATTTAGGAGACCATGAGCCTTTGTGGTCTGCTCTTATTCCTTTAAAAAAAGATGTGAGTCTTTCTCTCAGTTTCTGTCTTATGCAATAGCAGTAATACCTACACAAAGATCTTTGAACTAGCAGATAGATTTTGTTTTTTAGGGGTGTTTTATATTTTTGGATCTGTTTTGTTTTTTCTCAGTTTTTCTATAGCTACTGATAATGCAAACATATTTAGACAAGTCCTTTGTCTGAGATGTCACAGACAATGACATTTGTCCTGGAAAATGGTGATGTGAAAAGGGGTGAGTGTATGTCAACACCATTCTATTTCCATAATGATCTGTTCACTTCATGTAATTTCTAATGTTTTTAATATAAACCATCCAAGAAAAAAAAGAGAAAGTGTAGAGCACAAATCTGGCAGTAGGTCCTCCCCTTTCCAAAATGATATGATCTGAGAAGTCAGGCCAGGCAGAGGATATACATATCTGCACTTTAATTTTTCATTCTACAAACAAAATGAAAATTCACTTTCCTCCTTTTTTGTTTGCAGTGCGGATATGGAAAGATTAGAATATTCAAAACTAAACTAATCCTCTTATGCTCATATTTAATGCTGTGTTAATGGCTGCTCATAGTCATTTTGGAAGAACTCTGCTGTGTTTGTTACCTTTCTAGTTTGCAAATTAAACACTGCATCTAACAAAGTGCCCTCTGCCATCTCATCCTTACACACCTCCAGGTTACCTTCAGATAACCAACCTCCACCCCTTTACACTCTCTCCACAAACACTCTCTTGAGCCAGCAAAGCCAGCAAAGTTTTTAATTGGGCCTCTGCTTGAAAACTGAAGCCTATTGAGAATGAAATTCTCAATGAATTCTTATTGAGAATAAGAAAATTGTTAGTACAGAGGACAATTTTTAATTCAATTTACTGGTCACATGTGTCTGCCAACCTGCTGCTCAAAACTGACAGTGTATTACAGGACAGCCAAGATAGTGCAGTTAGAATATTTCATTTCAGTCTGCTTTAACTTCCACAAAAAAAATTGAAATTTTGAATAAAATATTCCCAACAGCCTCATCATAAGATCTTTCTTTAATCCACTAACCCATGTCTATTATTGTTGACGATTTATGATCCTATTTTCTTAAAAAAGACTAAAACTCTGAGTGCTATAGACTGGCTCAACCCACACAGCTCACATTGCCTCACGACTAAAGTTCAGGTGAAAGCCCACTTGCTTTCTCAGTGGCTAATCTGTCATCCTCCTATGATTTTAAATTTGGGGATGTCACAGCATCTTTTGAAGCAGCATAACTGCCTGTCAGGAGCTGCCAAATTATCATGCAGGCTGCAATTCTGCTTAGCGAAGCGTTTGGCTTCCCCTTCATTAACATTCCAGATAAGGAAACACCTTCACTTCTGATTTGCTTAAACTACACCAGCAAGCAGTGCTCTAAACTCTTCAAAGGCAGCTGCCCTTAACCTTCTGCATTTCAGTGCTGTGCTTTTATCACTCTTTTCAACTGAACATAAAACTTCCTCACTATTCCATTGCAGTCCCAGTGTGGTTTTGCTGGCCAGTCCCAATGTGGTTTTGACATACAGCAATTCAGCTGCAATCCTTCTTGCTCTACACACGGATCCACGAGCCTTCTGTTTAAAGCAAGTCTGCAGTCTTGCTGGGGAGTATGTATGCACCTGTGCACGCACATGAAGACACATACAGGTATATCATAAACTCAGAAATAATACCTGCTGAGATCATTGGGCTCTGTGCTCTGGTCAGGTTAGAGTCAGCTATAGCAGGTTAACCTCAGCTGTGTGCAATTGGGATGTGAATATTTGCGAAGACGTAGACTTCACCACCACTGTGGGTAATCTGCTGCACAATCTAAGCATTCACATGGCAAAGGAAAATTTTTCTTATATTTAAATGCCATTTCCCATGTATAAGTTTTTGCTCTTGGCTTCTTGTCTGGTCACTGAGCAACACTGAGAAGCGTTTGCCTCCATCTCTTTACACCCCCATCAAATATTTACACACAGGGACAAGATCCCCTTCAGTTTTTCTTCTGAGTCCCAGCTCTCTCAGCCTTTTCTCATATGAGAGATACTCTGGTCCCTTAATCATCTGAGTAGCCCTTTGCTGGACTCATCCCAGAAATCCAAGTTTCTTCTATAGAGAGGAGCTCTGTACTGGCCCTGGCACTTCAAACATGTCCCACCTCTACAGAGCAAAGTGGAAGGATCACCTCCCTTGACATATTGGTAATGTTCTCCTTAATGCAGTCCAAGAGGCTATTGGCCTTCTTTACTGCAAATAGTCAACCTGTTGTCCGCCTTCTGGCAGCTAACCTGCCCTTCTGCATGGAGTTATTCCTCCCCAGCTCTAAGAGGTAGCACTTTCCTCTGCTGAACACTATGAGGTCTACTCACAGAGCTGGCGGATGTCGTAGCCAAGCCACTCTCCATCATCTTTGAAAGATCCTGGAGAACGGGGGAGGTGAAGGAGGACTGGAAGAAGGCCAATGTCACACCAGTCTTCAAAAAAGGCAAGAAGGAGGACCCAGGCAACTACAGGCCGGTCAGCCTCACCTCCGTACCTGGAAAAGTGATGGAACGGCTCATACTGGCCGCTGTCTCCAGGCACGTGGAGGACAAGAAGGTGCTCAGGACTGGTCAGCATGGATTCGCTAAAGGGAAATCATGCTTGACTAATCTGAT
>VWPW01084855.1:408692-456026 GCA_013389825.1 Crypturellus undulatus | reverse complement strand
GACGACAGGTTGACCATGAGGCAGCAGGGTGCCCTCGTGGCCAAGAAGGCCAATGGCATCCTGGGCTGCATTAAGAGGAGCGTCTCCAGCAGGTCAAGGGAGGGGATCCTGCCCCTCTACTCAGCCCTGGTAAGGCCACATCTGGAGTACTGTGTCCAGTTCTGGGCCCCACAGTACAAGAGGGATGTGGAGCTGCTGGAGAGAGTCCAGCGCAGGGAGACTAGGATGATCAGGGGTCTGGAACATCTGCCCTATGAGGAAAGGCTGAGGGAGCTGGGCTTGTTCAGCCAGGAGAAGAGAAGGTTGAGAGGGGACCTGATCTGTGTCTATAAGTGCTTCAAGGGAGGCAATGAGGAGGATGGGGCTGGCCTCTTTTCACTGGTGGTCACTGACAGAACCAGAGGAAACGGCCACAAATTGAAGCATAAAAAGTTCCATGGGAACTTAAGGAAGAACTTCTTGACAGTGAGGGTGACAGAGCCCTGGAACAGGCTGCCCAGAGAGGTTGTGGAGTCTCCTTCTCTGGAGATCTTCAAGACCCGCTTGGATGCAGTCCTGTGCCACGTGCTCTAGGTGGCCCTGCGTGTGCAGGGGGGTTGGACTAGATGACCTCTAGAGGTCCCTTCCAACCTTAGGCATTCTATGATTCTGTGATTCAATGATTCTACTCCTTTGGCAGGCCCTCAAGGACCCTTTGAATGGCAGCACAACCATCTAGTGTATTAATCATTCCTGTAGGCTTATGAGGGTATACCCATTGTCCAGGTTATTAATGAAGAAGTTCAACAGTATTGGACCCCATATTGATTCCAGGGTGACATCACTAGTGACTGGCCTCCAGTAGGACTTTGTGTCACTGGGATAAGCAATGACCAACAGTCCATCTCACTGTCCACTTATCTAGACTGCACTCAGTCAGTTTGTCAATGAGGATGTTATGGAACAGAAACCTTACTAAAGTCAAGATAAATATTACCTGTCGCTCTCCCCTTGTCCACCGAGCCAGTCATCTCATCACAGAAGGCTATCAGGCTCGTCAGGCGTGATTTCCTCTTCATAAATCTATGTTGACTGTTCCTAGTCACCTCCTTGTCCCTTATATATTTGGAAATGGCTTCTAGGATTACTTGCTCCACCAGCTTCCTAAGAGATCAATGTGAAGATGACTAGCCTGTAATTCCACATATCTTTCTTCTTGCCCTTCTTGAAGATAGAGGTGATATTTTCTTTCTGAAAGTCGTCAGAAACCTCATCTGACTCTCTCAGCCTTTCAGAAATAATTAAGCGTGACCTTCCAGTGACATTGCCTCGATCCCTTATCATTTATCTCAAAAGATATATGCAACACATTTAGATATTTCTTTTCAGAAACAAATCAGAAAATATGTGTACTATCCTGCTTCTCTCACTGAACAATTTTCCACACTGAAGAAAATAAAATTCTAGGAAAATTCCTGCACCCAGGAAGCCAGTGTTTGTTATAGAAAGTGGAAATGATTTACTGAGTAGAATAAATGCCATCATAAGTTCTTCCTTAGTGCTATACAATATCTGGTGAAGCGGATAGTTCTATTGTATATTGTAAGTCCAGTTCAAAGTCTGTACACAGCGATATAACCTTTCCACAGTTCCACTGCTTGTTCATGCAGTGTTTGATGCTTCTCCTTCTGTCAGTATTGTATTGTCTATACAAGGTCCAAACCCAGCATTCATGTTGTAATCACTACAAAGAGACAATCTGCTTCATGGCAGAGCAGCAATGAAAGTGCCAGAACACAGCAGCTGGAAGACAGAGAAGACTTTGATCTGGAGACTAGTAGCCCTTGAAAAAGTTGGCAGAGGAGTTTTATTTTAGACATAAGTGCTGTTCCTGAAGGGCACCTGTATGTTTGATGTTACTGAGCTACTGCTGGTTGATATTCCTTTTTCAGATCACTGTTTTTTTCATAAGAGTATCGTCTGGAGTCTTGGTTGCCTCAATCTTTTGGACCATTATTCAGGTCCTAAACCTCAAGGATACCTTATACAGCAACTGATGTGCCTCCCATGCTTTGAAACATCCATGCTGTATGCTCTAGATTCTTAGCTATGGAAAGGCTGTGGTAGGGCAAGTTAGCAATAATAGTTCTGAGTAGATGTAGTTGAAGCTACCAAGGATGTTCTGAATAGCGAAGAACTGGAGCATAAAATGGATCTTTCTATTACTCTCAAAAGGATTCTAGATGGCAGTTGTGAGGAACTGCTCTTCCTTTCTAAAGGCAATCAGATATACGGGCCTAAAAGAGGTATGTCTTCACATCTCCTGAGTGATACACTCTCATGATGCTATAGAAACTTGCAAAAAAAATCATAATAAAGCACGTATCACATAGTTTATGACTTTTTTTCAGCTGAAGAAGTTATCACTTTCAAACTGTAATTAACATCACACCATCTTCCTGTTCACTACAGATTTTTCAGTTCCAACATATCAACAAGAACAATATTTTCCTACAGCTTTGTTTTGCCTGTAGATTTAAAAGGAGCAGACCTTGTCTCTTTTTGATCACAAGTGCAATCTAAAAAGCTGCCATGCTGCAAGAATCAGAGAGGTTTCTCTTTTTTTTTTTTTTTAAGTCATGATATTTCTAGAGGTAATCTAAAGGTTAAATAGAGTTTACAAGGTCTGATATTTTATGTCAGGGAAACAAGCTACTCTATATATGCAGGAATTAGTAAAACTTCACTTCTATGCCCAGATTCTCTGATGTCTAATTTAAGTGCCAAGGCTGCCTGAAGTTTTCTTCCTGATGTTAAGTTATTAATAGGTTCCCTACTTTGTGTGGATACCCTGATTTTTCATAAGGCTTAAGTGCATTCTACAGTCTAATAAAAGGACTGTCAGAGTATTCTTCCTTTTGCCAATTTTTAGTATTTCTCTCTTTGAGCCTATCACCCTTTGGCAAGGTTCAACCACATTTGACAAAAGATTCAAAAAGAAGAAAAGGAAGAAAAGAAGAGGGTGGCACACATAACATGATGGGGAAAACAACTTTAAACTTGAATTGAAAATTTTGCCTAAGGGAACAGGGTTGAAAAATGCTACATCTCCATTTACTCTTCTAGCTCCAATTCAGAGGGAAAAGATGATACAAACAGCAATGCTGTTCACATATGAGTTGTTTCAGGAGCAGAAAAGAGGAGGGTTTTTTTTCCCTCTTCTTCTCATATTCCTACTTCGGTACTAGTGTCAGCTTCTGAGAGAAGAAACAAAAGACAGAGCAGGCCCTGCTCTCATGACTACTTCTAAATAATTGTGAAGGGTCTTCAGTGCATATGGAATCCATATGAACAATGCACAGGCTCTTTGGACCACGCATGCACAGACAAAAGCATAAAAAGGTGCTCTGCTTTTTGCTAAAGGTACTCTTGGGTGTGCATGAGTGGACAACCCGGGCTCGACCTTTCTGGTGCTTGACTGTATTCATTACACAGCTATTCTCAGTGAAATGCTTGTGGAGCACCACAAATGCTTGCCCCCAATGACCCTGGGCCTCTCACATTGTTTATCTGTGTTCCTTCTCCTAGCAAAATCCAGTTTTGTTACACAGATATATCATAGTCCTGACCCAGCCCTGTCTTTCAGCTGCAGCCTATATTCTGCAGCCTATCACGCTGCCAGCATGATATGGATATTGTAAAGTGTAGGTATATTACATGTAAACTGAAAGCAAAGTCTCCTCTGAAAAGAGGAGAACTTGTTTAGAGAAAAATTCTTAAGCTTCCTTCTTAAGCTTCCTTCCTGATGTTTATCTTGTCTGCTGCTTCTGACACTAAAATAGGAGCTCTGGTCCTATACTGCTGATCCTATAGATTCAGGACACTCCAGGGACCCTGATAAGCTCTTCTGCAGCAGAAGCATGGAAAAAGTCCTCCAAACTACATATAGGAGAGATTCCAAGTATTTCTAGCTACTCCCTAGTGGGAATTAAAATCTATGTAGAATCAAACAACACTCAGATAAGCAATGACAAAATAAAGCTGGAATGAATACTTTTCAATATACATTATTAACAGCAGTTTGAAAGATATTCAAGGCTTTTACTAGATTGCACAACTGCTGTGATTCTCCACGTGCCAGTTTTCTGAAAACAGCAAGACACAGGAATCTTTAGCAATTAAAAAAGTAAGATACATTTAAAGGTTGTTTTAATCTCCTTCACATCCAAGTTGGGCTTAGTGTTTCATATTAGAGAAAATAAGTTCAGTATCAGATCAAACCCACCTGATGTATTTTAGACATATATCTTCAAAAGACAATAATCACTAAGACCAAGTAAACAGGCTGATTTTTCCCAGTTATACAAAGTCCACTGATTCGATCTCATGTAGACAAAGGCAAATATCTCTATAAAAAAATAACCTTAGTGCCCTACATAACCCTTTTATGCCTATGGCATTGTTCATAAGCAAAACTGCATATATTCTAAGATTAGACCTTTCTATCTTTCCTGCATTAAGGAACAAAGCTTCAATTATAATGATGGATTGAAAAGAGATTTTGATTTTCCAGTGTTAAAGTGGCTGTGACTGCCTGACCTGGAAATAACCATGATTACAAAAACATCCTTGTCTGAAAATGTAAGGAAAAAACAAAGCATTTTTTGATTGTCAAAGCATGTTTCGGAAGACTTTGAACCCTCATTTTTATTAAATGATACAAAATTTAAAAGACTGAAGGAAATAAGGAAAAACCTGAATCCAGACTAACCCTAGCTTCACTTAATTAAATGTTTCTCATTCATCTCAAGAAAGTGACCATCAGACAGGCCATATCCCATGGGGTACCTTCCAAGTGGGCATTTCATCCTTTCCAGGCTCAGATAGCTCACATCATATGTTTTTGGATATAGCTCCAAGCTCTGTGGAGCACTCCCCACAAATATGGCATGGGATGCCCACCCCCTAGTCACCCTCCTCTCATTCTCACCTCACCAGCTGAGAGGTGAAGTGAACTGGGACCCCTTCCATAAAATCAATATTCATATGCAATCCATATATAATATTTTTATGAGGTAGAAACACTTACTACTAGCCTAGAAGAATCAGCTATTTCTGTGCAGAAAGTTTTGACTACAGTTTTAATTTTAGTGTGTGGTTTTCTACACAACACAAATCCCACTACATTTTAGGGGATCATCTTTCCTATTTTGTGGTATGTCAGAGGGCTTTCCTGGCTATGACTGCTCACTACCTCTCTCTCTTCTGACTTACAATACCAGTTCCTAAATTAGCTGTTTGGGCCAACTGAGATAAAGTGTAATTTTTTTATGTGTATTATGTGTGTTTTAAGTGTATTTTTTTAAAATGTTGAAAAAAATAGATAAATAAAACATTTCTTTTGTACTTTTACCAGGATGAGATCTGCATGTTCTCTCTTTATGCTGTTAAGAGCACTTTCCTGGATCCTTTCCTGGATCAGCCCTTCAGCTGATCTTCCCCAAGAGAACCCATCTTGGTGGTCAGTGAGCTGCTTTCTCCTCTGAGGCCCCTCAGAAACTACAGTCCCATTCTCTTGCTTTTCCCACCTGCAGCCTATTTACCTCTAACTAATTAAGGAAATCATTCTACAACAGTGTCAAAACTGAAACTGTTTTATCTGTCTGATGATCTGTTTCCAGTGTTGCTTTGGTAAACCAGATGGCACTGCCTGTACTTACCTGGATTTTTAACAAGTCTGATTCAGTCAAGGATAAAACATCTATCCTCTCTTCCCCCAGCAGTTCCCAGAAAAACTCAATAGCAGAAAGTCTATGTATCAGTGTTCAGTATCATCCACTGAGCCAGATATCTTTATGTAAATCCATATGCTAATAAACACATTGTGATAAAGTTCTCCATATGGAGTAAATGCATGGTCTATAAATTGGGTTAGACTGAGGTGATACAATGATGGGCAAGGAGTATCCAAAATCCTCATATCAAAACACTCACTCAACCTTCCCTCCCAAATATATCTAAGACCACTGTAAAAGTTCCTTGATCAAGTGTTGTTTGTTTTATTTTTTTTTTTCAGGATTTCCATCTTCCTTCATTGTTTTGGAAAAATGTTCTTAAGGTAGTTACTCTTATCCCATATTCTTATTTCCCTGGATTCTAACAATTCACTTATGGTTATCAGAATCCTTTTTACTCTCAATGAGGCTCAACCTGTTGATGCCATTTGCTTATATTTTGCTACATGTGGCTACACAGATTTGCTACAACATCATCTTTCGTAATCAGGTTGCGTAACTGTAGAAAATTTCCTTTATTGACTGATTCTATGGACTCATCATGGCCTCGTAGTGCTAATTCTTTCTCTCTTGGCGCAAAAGATAATTACTTCTATTACTGTCCTAAAATAACATATTTAATTGACGGTCATTTTCTGAAGATGCCCATCAGTTCAATGATACCTCAGTTTCCATGTGATGAGTGTTGAGTGCATAATTTATTTATCCTTGAACCCCCTGTCCAGTACTAAAGTCTGATGATTAGTAAAACACAGTTTCCTGCTCTGTTTTTTTTTCAGCATGTGTTAAGTGAGGCACAAGAATGTTAAGTAATCTTTCCACAGTAGAAGAGCTGTGAGCACAGATGTACTCACTCTGATAACTGCAAATACAGTAATTGACAGCTTTGTCCGTGGTTTCACAAGGGCAGGGAAATCTGAAATTCTGTGTATCACAGCATGGCAAAAGTGGTGAGGGATGAATTGCCCAGCAGATGCTCCAATATATGCACAGGTACTGTCAGGCTCTAAGTTCACAGTTCCTGCAATTTAGTAATTACTACACAGAAAACTATTTAGATATAGTTGCAGTTTTTATCCTATGTTGCCTCAGAGGTTTTGCTTGCAAAAAAACCCATCTATTCCGCTATAGAATTTCATATAATTGTATGGCAAGTTACTGTTTTGAGACTTAAAAATATTAATTCCACAGATTTCCAGTATGATTTTATACAAGACTTCTATTTCTTTCCTACTCAGTCTGTAATCTGCAAAGAGAGTTGGGTTGCTCTGATTTGTTTTTTCAGCTCTTGGTACATCAAGATTTTTTTAAATTTCTTTTCTGCTTTTCCTTCTGAGATATATTATTTACTTTTAAAATGTCATGTAACCAGCAGAAACTACTATTTCAAATTCATTTTTTTCTTCATTAAGTCTCTGTGATACCAGAAAATAGTTTGTTCAGATCTGATATACACCAGAAAAATTAAAAAGGAACCAACAATGATTAGGAGTATTCTTATAGGTAAGACCTTTGTGTCATTTTAGATAGCATGCATTTATCCTGTTGTCCCGATTCACTGTGAGGGTAACATTTTGATATGATCCAAAGAGCAAGATTAAGACACCAACAGGGTCAAATGCCATAAAACCTTGTTAGCTTTATTCTCATAAATGTGATAGGACAGAGAGAAGAAGAAGGAGAAGACGAAGACAAAGAAGAAGAGAAAAAAGAAAGATAAGCAAGCAAGTGGGAGAGATGCAACAGGATTATATTTACCACCATCACCAGTCCAACTAGGTTTCATTTGCTCTGTCTTGGTGCAGGTCTCCTGGTGCCTCGGTGCAGGTGATGTCCTGGGAGGAGACGAAGAAGGAGGAGACAAAGAAGAAGGCTGTGCGTGCTGGTGCAGGTGATATTCAGAGGCAGAGGGCTATGTGTCCCAGAGAAGGAATATGTAGTCCTTTTATGTTCCCCCTTCTCAAAGAGTCCACCCACTTTCTTGTAGTTTTCTGGTACGTGTTGTTTGTTGTATGTGCTGTGTGCTTTTGGTGTTCCTCTTTACCCAACTCGAATGCAAGCTGTTCTGGTGGGCACTGCTGAGAATGTCGTTGTTCAGGTCTGGAGCTCACCTTCCCAGAGACAGCATGCTGACACCAAGTAGATAGCGGATATTACAGTGTTCCCAGAGAAGAGATGCCAGGGTTATGAGGTGCAAATGGTGAGAGATAATGTCCTTGTTTGGGTCTTGAGCTGGTTTTCCCAGGGACAAGATACCGGGACATTGTTCAAGTAAATGGTGTGTCAGCAATGTCCAGGCAAACACAACCCATAACAGTCTCTTACATTTGTATGTCTCCTATTCTGAAGTCCTGTAATAAAGGACCATTAAATAGTAAAAGTGTGGAAAAATTCTGCAAAAAAAAAAATAACTTCATCATGAAAAGAATACCTTGAAATACCATTTTCATTTCTGAACTTATCAGGGAAAATAATAGCTCATGATAAGCAATCATAGCTATTTCTAAATTTTGTGATGATTTAACTTATTTTTTTCTTTACTTCCAGTATATTTTGATGGTTCTTATAATAAACTGGACATTCCTTACGGAGTGTATAAAATTTGAAAGATAGTGCTGTCACCTGAAGAGACATTAAATATTTCATGGCTTGTTTTGCAGAAGTGGCAAAAAATCTGGGAGGCCTGCAGATAAAGAATATGGAAGAAAATGTCACTTCATTCCCAAACTTGGACCATTTCTCACATGACATGTAACCTTAGATGCCTACTTACACTTTGAAAAGAAAAAATATTGTAATTATCCACAAATATACAGAAATCAGGAATTTGTGTTTTTAAAATAAAAACCTATTCTGACAAAAGAAACTTCAAAGGTTTGAAACTGATATGAAATGTTTTGCTTCATTGAATTAACTGATCAAAATGAAAAAACAAACAGGATCTCTTTGTATGGATTAGTTACTTTACGATGGAAGAAGTCTTTCTGTGTTTTCCTTCCTTCTGTTTATTACAAAGCACTGGAATGGATATAGTAGTTGTATATAGGATCTAGTATAGATAGTGCCATAGCTAACACATAGCTGGATAAAACAATAGGGCAGACTAGACTGTTTTTGGCACATCCATACTTTTGTGGAGTAGGCATAGAAAGAAAATCCTTCAGAAAAAAAAAAGGCATAGATGTCATCTAATTTTCTCTTAATCTGCTTTTGGTAAGTATAATTCATTAGAATTTATTCAGGACTCTGAACGTGCAAAGCACTTCATCCTGGCAAACTGTATTGAAAAATTGTAATGCAATCTGAGAACATGAATGATGGACACCTTTTCTCCTTCTTTGCAACGGGAAGTGCAGAGCGTGCTGACATCGGCAGGCTAACAAGCACATGTGAAATTTAGCCAGGTCCTGGAGTTTCAGCTGGTGACTCAGAGGTCATAACTAAGCTGTAAGCAGTATTCATATGTTTGTGAGACCTCTGCCTTTCTTGTTAGGTGAAAGTCCACGGGGAATGCACAGGAGCTTATATTATAAGGGATTGCTAGTACAGCTTTGCAGGGTCAGCTGGAAACAAATTTCCAACAGTCTACAGAAAAAACTTATTAACAAGCCCAGCTCCAGAGAAAAATATTTTGCCCAATTAATGCCTTCTTAATAAAACAGTAGCAGACCAGAACTCAAATTTGATATCCTTCGTGTCCTTGGATGCCAGGAATCCTGCCAGCAGAGCAGCTGGTTTTCCTCCAGCAGTAATGAACAAATAGCGCTGACAGAGAAACATTCTTCCTGCATGTATAACATATCATTGATACCTTCTAAAATGATTGTATGACATGGCTGAGGTGAATAGAATAACGAGCATAGATCAAAAGTAATTATCTTCTGAACCATGTCAGGGGACACTGGTGGACAGCTGGCCCTTCTTTACAGCCATTCAAAGCTGTAGATTCCCAGAGGACTCAAGTTTGTCATTTTTGGTATTTTTGTGAAAGAAGAAATCCTACAATACAAAGTGTAATGCCGCTACCTTTCAGTGATACCAATTCCTAAAAACTGCTTTCTGCCACTACCTGGCAGGTAGTGGACTGTCTCCTAAGTTGTCAGAGTTGAGATCTGGGTGGTTAACAGCAGGTCAAGAAAGGTGAATGCCTCAGGTCTATTTGGACAACATCCAACCCATCCCTCAGTTGAAGAGATTTTACTTCTGTTCCCAGTTTGTTTTGTAATCTCTGATACTCTTAATGGCTCTTGAAGAACAGTGTCACTTCAGGTGTTTTATCCCTATTTCACCTTATTCAAGCAAGGACAAGGACTTGCAATCATTTACAAGGACAAGGACACTGTCTTTAATATGTATATCACCATAATTTTTGCCTTCGCTATTTCAATAACCTCTTCAATAGGCCTGAAACTTAAGCTACAGAAAATACTACTCTTCATCCTTTGAAAGAAAGAAACCCACAGATAACTAAAATCTTTTATGATCTTGCCCAACTTTCAGTCAATTGCTAATCTTGTATTTAGGATACTCCAGACTACACCTTCTGTGTCAATCTAGGGAGAATCTAGTGATTTACAGCTTAACCGATGCTACATAGGTGTCCCTCTCAGGTGTTTAGGGAGAATACACGAACAAGGAGCTACCTAGAGTGAAGTCTGTCCTGCAGGTTTGCTTAAGGCTCAAGCATCTGTTCACATGCACCCAGCATAAGCCAAATAATACTGGTAAGGTCCCACAGGAGAAGACTGTAGGTTAAAGAAAAGTTTTTCTCCCTGTTGTTGGAGCGGTAGCGGGTTACAAAAACTTCTGGCAGCTCAGACGTGTGGTGGCTGCTGATTGCTGAATTGCCAATGTGTAATGTCAGCCTGTGGGGATTTCCATGACTTCTGATGACTCTGATTGGAGCTGATTTCCCAAAGAAAAAATATTTCCCAGCAATAGCAAAGTAATGTATCATTCTCAGTGCTGATCTCACACTCTTTGGCAGTTTAAGTACACAACTTTGGATGTACTCCAGCTGTGATAACACTTGAAATATTATGAACAATGCCAATCTAATTTGTCAATGAAAGTGAAAAAGTAAAGTATGAAAAAGCACATGGAACTAACGATTGTAGGGGTGCAGACACCAATACCCTTATAAATATTCCTTTGTAATATAAAATTCATGCAGTAAAGGACGGATGACATAATTATCAACATGATGGTGGCTCTGTAAGTATTACAGAAAATGTAAAAGGGAAAAAAAAAAGTAACATTTGTCAATGTCACATATTTTGAGCTGAGGCTCTTAAACCGCTGGAGAAATGACCTCTGCCAATCTACAGCATTACCAGGGCTGGAAGGTAAGGCTTGCTGAGTAACATTCTGTTCATTTTAAAAAAGGAAAAAAAAAGATTGTAATCAAGAAACCTTGAATGAAAAGGTACGCTTAAAATTATGATTTTTTTAAAAATTAGTGTTTTAATTCCATGTGCAACACTGTCAGTTGTACTATGAGAGCAATAAGATGTTGAAAAGGCAAGATTCTTGCTCTCCTTATAGCAGGATCATTTTCCACCTTTATTTTTAATATTCTGGGAGATATATTTATTCAGTGGATGGAAGATTTCTGTTATTTCTGAAGTTTATTTGAGACTTGGGGATAAATGTATCTTGGACAAGTTCATTTAGGGCATGCTCACTCTTCTGCTGGTACTATCCATTCCGTAGATGGTCTGACAACAGGCCATCAAAAAGATTAAAACTTAGAAAACCTCTTACTGACATGCTTTTGGTAGATTTTTCCATTACATGAAGGAGGTAAGCAAATTAAGTCCCATATCATTGTAATTTGCTTACTGTTTTTAAGCATCCCCTAGATGAAGAAATCATAGACCCAAGTCAGACAAAATTGAACCCAGTCCCACTCAGTTTCAGTTTGGCCTTTGTCTACGACGTAACCTATGCTTACCTAAAGCAAAAGTAGACTTAAATACTTAACTTCTGTATATATGTTGCTCAGGAGTTTTGATTTTACTGATAATACAATATGGGTAACTGGAATGCAAAGACAGCTTTTTCCTCATCATCTCTATATAAATAAATGGAAACATGCAATTACAATTGTAATGTATATCCAGTGCACTGGGAGAAAAAGTAGGGCACTTTACAGAACCTGCTTTTTTTTTTCTTTTTCTCCTTCCACAGTGATACTTCAAGTAAGATTCACGGATACATTCCATGTTTTTTTTTAATGCTTCAATGCTTCTAGAAAAAAAATGAGACATAAAACCTCCCCAGACCCAAATTCAAAAGCTATAATGTACTCAGTATCATTCTAGTGTGCAATGAAATACTTAAAAAATGAAATAAATCATCTTCGCATATATATACACAGATCACAATATACACATATAATTTGAAAATCATCGGTCAAATTTCATAGTCCATCAGCAACTGGTGTTCAGACTCTACAAATTGCTTGGTGAGAAAAAAATAGTAACAATAGCATCACCAATGTCTTCACCAGCGAGGACTTCAGGTTGTCTACCATTTTAAAGAATAGCACAGGCTTGAATGCATTCTGGTTCCTCATTATCTGGGTTAGGAGTACTTCTGCTAGCATGCACACTGGTTTTGATTAAAGAAATAAGTTTGCTGTTCAGATAGATAGCAATATTATTTCTAAAATTTTAACATCGGCACGTTTGATATTCATAGAGAATGTCCTTTCTTATCAAATTTTTACTAAAGTTATCACATGAGAATTAAAGAAATCAGAGTTGCTGTTATTTACTGTTCACAGTGCATTGGTGCACTTCTGTATGCTTGTATGCTGGGGTGAAAGTCTTGATGTGAGATGGGACTCTGCCAGAGTCGTTATTCCTGTTTATTGAGTAACAAGCAATTGAGTATAAGAACAAAAAATCAATATTACTGGCTGGAATACAAATTCAGCCTGATCCTAAACAGGTCTTATTAATACAAAAGCATCTTCCTCTTTTTTTTTTTTTTTTTTTTTTGCTCTTTTTAAAGCAAGACAAGGTTCTATCTGCAGCAGCTCTGTCTGATTAGCCTTATTTAGACTCACTTGTCTCAGACAAAATGTATGTATGTCTTTAACTGAGAAAATTCAAATTAAAAGTACCAAATCCCTGGGCCTTAGAACTGCTTTTGTGATTTCATTTAGATATCACCTATTTTTTTATGATCTCTATTTTGTGCTAATTAGGACCACACATGTAATTGATTTTGTGATTTGTCTTGTGAGAAAAAAAAATCAAATTAAAATCTACTGTTATTTCTTGTTTTCAATACCAACAGTAATATATATATATATATATATAAATCACTGATAATACAAAAGGAACACATTCGCCATTTGCTGATACATTCTGCTCAACGTCTACCAGTCCTTCTGCAAGAAGAATCCTAGAGGAAATAAAGAATTTGAAATAGAAAGATATGAAACCATGTAAGTCCAAGTCTTCTTATCTTCCTCTTACTTTTTTTTTTTTGGTGTGTGTGTGTGTAGGGGCTCCCCTTTTATGTCAACAAACTATTTAGAACAATAGCGTATGACATATGAGAATATTATTGTTATTTACAAAAGTCATTGAAAAATAACAGCCCTAGAATAAATCTGAAAGATGTACTTTGACCAGTGGATATATATCTAATGACTTCTTTCTGAAAAGGCTTTGATTATAATTTTTCAGAAGTTTTTGTTACGTAGTTAGACTTGTTTATTGCTGTGATAATGCTCTTATTAATCCTCCAACAGTCAAATTCTTCTGAGCTGGGTGTGACCCATCAGTTTGGAGCTTGTAAACCAGCTCAATTTTCTCTGAATTGAAGCTAGTCTTGTACGGAAATACCAGAAGATGAATTATCAGATTTCATAAACTAAAGTCGATCCATAGCTAAAGTTAATCTCTTAATAACAAGGTAAAAAAAAGAAAGAAAGAAAAAAAGAAAATTCCCAACTCCTAGTAGATTATGTTTCTTAGATTTGCTACTTATCAGTTGATTTTTAAGAGCAGAATCAACATTCACAGTATTTATGTAAATAAGAAAAAATCACGAGGCTTGCAGTTCCTAGCAATGCTTCCCAAATTAAATAAATGTACAGAAACACAAGCTGTCATAGAACGTATCTGCATTTCAGATTAGCAAGCAGATACATATACTCCACTTCCAGTGGCCAAGTACTGACAGCTTAAAACATGAATACTTTGTGAAGGGGGCTTTAACATTTAAAGCTTAACAATTACAATTTAAATTTGAACTATGTAGTTCCTTGTATGTAGCCTGTATTTACTTCCAAAAAATACAAAGTTCTTAACATTTTCGTTTTGAAAGTTTCATCTGCGGATCACAGCATATGCTGCTCCTCTTTTGGGCCTTGGATATCTCTTGCTCAAAGAATATCTTTCTAGGGAGCAGTGGAGGCTCAAGTGCTGGAGCCATCTGTCCATGGGAAAAAAATACTTGCTTAACCCTAGGGAGAAAAAACTAGAATGAAATATTAGCCAAAAATTCAGGTGCAGCAAGTAAGCCTGATATATAAATTTCACACTGGTTTGCTTGCTGGTGTGCCTTCGACAGTTTGTATTTCAACTAATTGTTTTTGGCCTGATTTGCTCATACTGCTTTTTCTCTTGGAAGTTGTGCTTTGATGAAATGATTAATCCTTTTTAGGGGCACTTGTGTTTTTTCATTCTGGATTATGCTTCCAAGTTTCCATCTTTTTCAGAGCCAAATGCTAGGACTGGAGCGAAGACGCAAGGAAATTAGGCCATTTTTTGCTAAAGCAATGATGTCCTTGGGCAGTCTTCCCTCTACTAGCACACTTGGTCTTGTTCTGATTCATTTCATCCCTTATGGGAAGAGGCATTTTCCTTAGTCTTTTTATGTAAGGTCATTTTCTTGACAATTTTTTCCATTTACTACAGAAGACAATAACAGGAATAGGAAAAAATCACATCTATCTGAGTTTATCCTTTTTTCTTTTTTTTTTAATTATCGTAGCCAATAGCCATATTCTCTACCAAGTTTCCTTCTTCTAACCTAGTCTCACAGAATCTTTCATCCTCATAAACAGAAGAATCATTTCTCTGGTCCTCCATTAGTCTTTCTCTGAATCCTATGCGTACTGTTTCTCTAGTACTAGTCCTTCGCTTCCACTAGAAATCTCTGGTGTAAATATCACAGAATCAAAGAATGGTTGAGGTTGGAAGGAACCTCTAGAGATCATCTAGTCCAACCTCCTTGCTCTAGCAAGGGCACAGGGTTGCATCCAGGAGAGTTTGAAGATTCTTCACGTTTGAAGTTCTTCTTCACGTTTGAAGTTGAGAGTTTGAAGTTCTTCTTCACGTGGAGATGGAAATTCCTGTGTTTCAGCTTGTTGTACCTTTTACCCCTTGTTCTGTCACTGGTGACCACTGAGAAGAGTTTGGCCCCATTCTCCCTACATTTACTTTTCAGGTACTTATGCTTATTGATCAGATCTCCTCTCAGTCTTCTCTTTAGGCTAAACATGCCCAGCTCACTTAGTCTTTCCCCATAGGGGAGAAGCTCCAGTCCTTTAATGACCATTGTTGCTCTATGCTGGCCCTCCTCTAGAAGTTCTCTGTCCCCCTTGTACTGGGGAGCCCAGAACTTCCCCCAATACTCCAAGTGTGGCCTCACCAGAGCTGAGGAGAGAGTCAGGATCCCCTCCCTCGACCTGCTGGCAATGCTCCTCCTCATGCAGCCAGGATCCCATTGGCCTTCTTGGCCAAAAGGGCACATTGCTGCCTCATGGTTAACCTGTTGTCAACCAGGACTCCCAAATCCCTCTCCACAGAGCTGCTTTCCAGCAGATCAACCCCTAATCTGTCTGGGTGCCTGGAGTTATTTTTCCCCAGGGGCAGGTTTCTACACTTGTCCTTGTTGAACCTCATGAAGTTCCTCTCTGTCCAACTCTCCAGGTCCCTCTGAATGGCAGCACAGCCCTCGGGAGTGTTGGCCACTCCTCCCAGTTTGGTGTCATCTGCAAACTTGCTGAGGGTGCCCTCTGTGCCCTCGTCCAAGTCACTGATGAACAAGTTGAAGAGCCCTAGGCCCAGTACTGGGCAGTCCCTGCAGGACACCACTGGCCACAGGCCTCCAACTAGACTCGACCCCGTTTATCACCACCCTCTGAGTTTTGCCATCGAACCAGTCCTCAATCCACCTCACCATCCAGTCACTTACACAGTCAGAAAATCCTATTTTTTGTGCATCACACTGTAGACTCACATTCAATTTTCATATAGCACAAAGCATTCTTCTCTTCTTCATAAAGAACCAGGTAGAGATCTTGAATTTAGAAGAAAAAATGTTACTACTCCTTCAATTTCTAAGCTTGACATTTAGAACACTATTTTTTTTCTCCTATTCTTGAGATCATACTGTTCTTTCTGTATGATATTTAATTGTCCTTAAGGTTTTAGGGCCTAAAACTTTCTGTTATCAGGAAATTTCATTAACATTCACTTCCTTTTTCTTACAATCTCATTAAAATATTGATTGAGTTTAGTCTTGAAAGCAATCCTTGAAGAATTTCTCTGGTAACCCTCTACACAGCTCTGATATTTCCTCTGGCGATGCAATATGCAGCTGTTGTTGCATCTGTAAAATCCTTAATCCACTTATTAGTAGACTCACCCTTTTACCATCAACAGTTATTATTTTTTAAAGGGGTCCTGCAGTATTTTACTCTTTCTAGATTTATAAAATCTATCGTACATTTACAGTACCTGTTTCTTCTGTAATTGATAATCTTAACAAAAAGGTTAGTTTTGTACACTTTTAGCAGACTCCTGCTGTACTTCATCCAATTATTTTTCAACATATTTTTAATGTTTATTTCCTTCAACTCAAGTTGTATTTTTTTAAGTAGGTTTAAAAAATGCGTATAATCAAATACCATTCTCATGAAAAGGAGATCAGAAATAAAGTATGACAGTTTTAGTATTTCTTGACTTTTGAATGTCTGACTATGACAAATTAACCTAGTATTTTGCTACAAAATGATATATTAGTCTTTTCTAAAGCCTATGAAGGACAAAGATGTATTAGACTAATATGTTAGCTTGTACCTCAATTCAAGTTTAAATTAGGAAGAGAGTCGAAGTATAGGTTTCAGCAAGATCAATACTGTGACCTGGGAGCAGCTACGGGTTTAAAGTAATTTGAGATACATAAATTTAGTATATGTAGGTAAGGTGCTCATTTGCCAATGTCCATTTTATTTCATAATGTAGTTGTTCATAAAGACCACAGATAAACCTTAGTAAAATGAGTATTTTAATGAATGAGTGAGACACAGTCTTTATGCTCGTGTACACTCACTATAATCACCACACTCTCCTGAATCAGCTTCCACTTAAAATAGTTATTATGGAAATAAATTTTTAAATGCCATTCTGGTTTTCGATTTGTAGAAGAGTATTTATGGTAATCCAATTATAATTATTGCTTTCTAAAGAAGACTTGAATACAATTAAGAGTAAGTATTCTTTTACATGGGCTTTCACTACTATCAGATATTTAGAAGTATATCTTTCACCAGACCTCTGATCCTTTAAAATTAAATCTAGTAAAATAGATCACACAAGAGCTTCATAACTGAAATAATCTTAGCTTAATCGCTTTTTCCAAGCTCAATTAAAGGAAAAGATGACAATTACCTCAGTAGTGTTAACTGTTTTAGCTCCCTTGAAGTATCCTAAAACTTTGAAAAGTGACTCAAAGTATGTGTGATCTCAGAAAAGATGACTCTCAGAAAAGATTACTTTTTGATGTAATCTTTTCCTCTATTGGACTGGGCTGGTAGACTGGTACTGTAGAATTATGACATATAGATTATTAGGAAGAGACAGAGCTTCTGTACTGCTGTAAAGCTTTCGTGTATACAATCCTGGCTTTGGTAAAAATACTTGAAAACCAAATTAAAAGTAGAAGATAGTCAAAAAATAAGCACAATATGCTTAGCGTGAATGTATGGGGAAAAAAAATCCTTTCTAACTTTTCAAATATGGGTGCTTAAAGATTATTTTCAGCCAATTTATGTTTTATTAGTTTACACTTATCAAATTCTAATCATATAGGATTTATATAATATAGGAAAGGTATCACAAAGAAAATGTTTATTTTCCATTCACTTGCTCCTGCAATATGTCTTAGCCGATATATTATTAATCCATTCCGAATACTGTATCAAGTAACGAGATCTTAGTTATATTATAGTTTGCTAGACATTGCATTGAAATCAGAGATTTTTTGAAGGCCTTTAGAGAATAGAGGTAGGGAATACTACAGAGTGAGATTCATGTGAACTAATTTTCTGTGAAAAGCTTGCTGTAGATGAGACTGTTAAGACCCTAAGTCCAAATGTCAGAATAAGTAATGGTACTCTCAGAATAAGTAAGGGCTGGTCATCGAGCTAGAGGAAAAGTAGATTGCAGTGCATTTGTTTATTCCTCAATACCAGTTAACACTGCTGATTCCTACTCATGTCTCAATCTCTCTGAACAATTTAAAAGAATTCATCCTAAAAAATTCATCCATTCATTACACAATAAAATAACTGGTTACATTATAACAAGCACAAAGAAATGGAGATTGCCCTTCAGTGAGGCCAGCAGCATATTTATTTGTGAGCAAAACTCAAAGGAAGATTAAGCTATTTTGTACAGAAGCAAAGTCATGCAAGCCTAAAATATCTCAGAGGACCTCTTGCCAGTAAAACACTCTGCAGCTTCATCGTTACAGTTTCATCATTAGCCACTTGCCAAGGTGCTGCTTTTTCAGGACAAATCTCATAGATAATGAGTGAGAAGTGTAGAACTGTTTGATTCAGACCTCAGTTCTGCAAAGTGGCTAAACACATTCCTGACTGTAAAGTTAGTAATGGTAAGTACATTTAAAAGCAGTATTTGCGGGTATATGCCTGGATGAAAGCCAGAGTACTGGCCTGAGACTGTGCTTCCGTCTGAAGCTCTCCTAATGAGCTCTGCCTGAGCATATATCCCTGCATTTCTTTACAGGTACCTTATGCATTATGTAGACGTTAATGCAGTTTTCCTAGACACCAGCAAAATATACCAAGCTAACAGTTAGGTGAGGAGATGGATTGAGGTGTCCCATTATCCAAAAGTTATCCGTAAGTTATTCACAAGTAATCTCTCTGTCCTTCCTTCTTCAGTAACTCTTCATCAGTTGGCATGTTTCAATTCTTCAGCCATCAGTTTTCTTATCCTTGACCAAAACCAACATTTCAAATTGCCATTGCTACAAAGCATATCTTTAAAACCTAGTGCTATTCTGTTTCTAACGCTAGGACTTGCAGCCTACTTCACCCTATTGCCAGTATTCCTAAGAAGTACTTAGTACCTCTAAGAGCTTTCCACAGACATCAGCTGCAGAATTGCATCCTCAATATTTTGCCTATTCTCAACTCATTGAATACACCTGTGCACGGCAATATGCTCTCTGTAACTTCCAGCCTAAGGGATAAAGTAATTACTGCAGAAAGACAGAAAGGGTGCCTCAAAACAAAGCAATTCAGTTTCATTAGTTATTCTATCAGTTGTAACGTGCCGAAATGGAGGTCATGAAAAGATACAGTTGCTGTGAACCCAAAGGCTTCCCAGCCTCTGAGGAAGGAAGGACATCATCAACAAGTTTTAAGGATGAGAAAGCAAAGCCAGCCCTTCCAGTCTTGCTTTTCCTTGCCTCATACATTTAATGTGGAAACACTCATCAGTTCAAACTGTGCTCTAACAGCCTGGTCTGCACCCCATCAGATGCTTTTGTACCATTATCAAATGTTGTACCTTAAAGCAATGAAACATGAAAGAAATCCATATCATAACTGCAAATTGTTTTGATAAAAAAATGCAATTGTTAATTTCAGTTTTATTGAGGCTGGAAGCATAATAGGAAGAGATATATTAATGACTTCTCTTCCTTCTCTTAGAATTAAGTCCTCTGGCAAGATCCAATGGAGACATTACAAACCTCAATTTAAATATGGAAACTGATTCTGATGAGAATTTGTTGTCAATGGCTGTTTTACAGCCATTGAGACATTCCCTGTTTTACATTCAGTATTTTTACAAAAGCGATGTGCCTGGACCAATATCTGTCTATTTCTTTTGCATGCACAGCTGAAAAGAAAACACCAAGTATATTCTGCCTTTAAAGAACAATTAAGAAATGTGACATCCACTACTAAAAAAGTGCCAAGGGATTTCTTACAGATATTGCTTCAGGAAATTAAGCAACCTCAAACAATCAAGAAAAGGAAGAAGTTTTGGAATTTCTATTCCCACAAAAATCAGGAGAAAACACATTAATCTTCTTGCATTTTAACCCTGATATAGTATGTTCTTCTTAAAAAAAAAAAGAAAGAGTTCTTAAGAATCAGCTTTCCAGAGAATCACCATCCCCTAAATACAGCTATGCCAAATTTATCTCTACTAACAGGTTTGGTGGATGAATTTACCCCATGGATTAGCTAAGCAGATGAGCAATACTTTTCTTCGCATATGTTCCTTTGAAAAATTGAGACATAACAATATGGGTAAATCTATGGGTAATTCTAACACCTAGAGAAGAGAGGAAGCTAAGTAGAAAAGGAGAAGGAAAGGAGAAGGAAATGAGAAGGAAAAAGGAAGGGAAGGGAAAGGAAGGGAAGGGAAGGGAACGGGTAGGAGAGGAGGAGAAGGAAGGGGAGGAGAAGGAAGGGGAGGAGAAGGGGAGGAAAGGCAAAAAATCACATTAAATCATTTTGAAAATTACTTAACGGGCACCAAGAAACCAGACACTCACAAGATCTTTCTGCAGTAAATATGGTACCTTGTCTCTAAGATGCCCTTAGGTGAGCCATACCAGGACTGAAGAACCTCTTGTTCTTCAGTATAGGGTAAAAATACCTCCTCAGCCACTGTTCTTTGTTCATATTTGTGATATCTATCCTTCTCTGCTCTCTTTCAGGGAAAGCAGACAAGGACAAAAGACCCATTCTAGAAGATACCTCATATACTTTTTGAAGTATTTCTCTCTGAAAATATAATTACAACATATGCTGCTACAAAAAAAAGATGAAGCTCCACCTACTTAACTCCAGTGGTCAGCTAGATTTGCAATGAGCAAAGTTATGAGCAATCAAGCTCATAACCGGTATCGAGATTCCTGTCTTTTTTTTTCTGATAAAGTCGCAGACATCTGACTTGGCACAGCCTCCAGTCAGAGCAGGTGGAATTCACCAACTGATATGACCTGACTTTGAGGGCTTGGAATATTGGGCATGAAACAGTATGATGAAGAACAATTTGCTGAAGCATCACCCTTTCCTCATTTTATTTGAGGTTTCATTGCAATACACATTCTGCGAGGAAGTATCTTTGAAGGAAATGCTATAGGGGTGGGACCACCACCGCATCAATGAGGTCTAGATCTAATAACTACATTGTCTAAAATGCTATCTATCTGCTTTGTATGCCTTCTTTCTGCAACAAAAGTGTGGAGAAGGGCTCTCTACTCCCCATATTGTCAATAACTTAAAAAATCTAACAGTAACTATAAGTTTTACAAATAAAAAAGCAATCTAAAACTTGTACTTTATTTTGCCTGTCACCAATTAACATTTTTCTGAGACACTGCACCGATTTTATTCCTTATACAAGCAGACATTCCTTTCTAGTAGTCTCAATCTAGATCCTCAATGCCTCCCTTCTAAGAAATGAGATTTTTTTCAGAATGGCCATAGAAATTATTACTACATAACTGTGAATTCAGATCTCTGACATCATGATGACAATAGTTTCCACAGCTCGTCTCAAACCAAAGCACTGGAAGAAGGTCTCCTGTCCTGTAAATCTCCATTTCTTGGTAGGTATGGGGTAGAAATGGAGGAGTCTGCAGTCAGCCTTATTTTTTTCATCTTTTTAAATATTGTTCAGTCTTACATCCCTACTCAGATGAAGTTTGTTTCAAACATCTTTTCCCTTCTCTGCTAACTTTTAACCTTCTGCTTCTTTGTTGTGTATTTATTCTGCTATACTTATCGCAGTTTATTAAAAGACTACTCCAAACAGCAAGATAATGAAAGGACAGCAAATAAAAATCACTCTTTATTTTCTGGGCTTGCATCACTTTTAAAAAGCAGTAAATAAAATATGAAGACTAATATTTCACTCATCCTTCATTTTACGTCCTTTTTTCCATCTTCTATCTCTTGTTTACCAAGTATTTTATCTTATTTTCCTTTTTTTTTTTTTTTTTTTTTTTTTTTTNACATAAAAGATAGGCAAAAGGGGAAAAACTAACAGCTTGCACTCTCACCACCACCCCACTTACCTACATATAATGACATACTCTAAAGTCTCTTTTCCCCCTTCCTTTCCAGGTCCTTTTGTTTTGTCCTCTTACGTATATTTTCCTCCTATTCTCCCCTAAGACACAGAAACTTGCATTTCCCCTTTACCTGGGTGCTAACAAGAGAAAGAACCTCTGGCGTTTTGGCAGCCCACAAGCTTCCTCCTGAGGACCTAGGGCACAAGAAGGTTTTAACATACAGTTTTGGCAAAGGGTTGGACACTACCACACAGAAAGAAAAGTAAGAGTGGAAGGAAATGCATCTGCCTCACCAAACCCCCCTGGCAGATATCCACTGCATGACACTTTCTGCTGGCTTGGCATTAAGTGCTGATAACGTACCCCTTTTTTTTTTCTATTAGAATAAACATTCCTCTTCGGATCAAGTGAGTGCCCTCTTACCTTTTTGACCTGTTATAAGTGATGATTTTTCTTTCCTTCACAGTAACAAAGAAAATAATGATGGATGGCAATAAGAAATCTGTCAGAAAAGGAAACATGAGCTTACCATACTTTTCAGTGTGAAATGATCTGATTTCCTGGCAGTCCTGACCTCAAGCACGCAGGGTGGGTTCTGGATGATTCCCTATAATTTAACCTCATCTATACTCTCTTTCTGCCTTATACACTCACTTTAAAAGGTAGGAAAAAAACATTGTACCAGCTGCCTCTGGTTGACATAGCCACTCTGTTTGTAGCTGTTGGCTGATTTGTTTAGCTTCCCTAAACGAACTGGGGTGTATTGAGGGGTTTCCTTTCCATTCTACAGGAAGACAAGCAAGAGTAGGAAGGCCAGAGACTATACAACTGGGCACTGTAAGCCACTGTTACCTTCTTGAATTAAGTAAGTACAGTTATATAGGGGTAAAATGTACACATACAGATCTACACAAAGCACAGGCTTCTTCAGAAACTACTGATAAAAAGGAAAAGGAGGAAGTCCATGGACATACCATGGATACATTTTTAACATAGTGAAGAAATTGCTGGCCAGGAGATCAGTGGCTTCTATTCTATCTCTTTGTGCTCAGGGAACTTATGATGTTTGTATATACAAACCAGAAAGGTCTCAGACAAAAAAAAAAAGGTTCCTGTCCTTAAGTCTTGCAGTGCCATCAGTGTGTCCACATTCTTCCAGGCAACATGTGTCAGAATTGCCAACTATGTTTCAGTTCTATAATCTATTTATTCACCATGTCCCAGTGAGAAAGAATATGGTTTCTATTTCAGAGCTTTCACTTCTGGCAAGGGAAAAAAAAATAGCAAAACAGAAAAAAACTTTTCTTGATTCATGGACAAAGATAAATTGAGACGGAAACTATAGCTAAAGAATTACTGTCAAAATGTGAAAGCCAAGAGTCATTTTTTTTTTCTGACTGATCATGCTGAGATGGAAATATCTTCTGGAGCCTAAGGCTTATTAGTTTAAGTATGGAATAGTGATTCTTAATCTTTTCAAGACTAGTTGTTTTCTTCAAGGACTAGGTATGCTCTTTCCCTTGGCAAATGGGAGTCTTCCTTTGCTCCCTTTGTTACTTTTGTAATTGTAAGCTCCAAGCAGTTATAGAAATAATTACTGCTTTAGCATCATCTTCTTTTTTATATATATTCTGCAAAATGGAATGTCAGAACAAAGTATTAGAACTACAGGGTGAAAACCCTTTCGGGAGAGATAAATAATCCTTTAGTGGGTGGTGGGAGGAGTTTTTTGTTGTTGTTTTTGGTTCCTTGTGTAATTGGTCAGCATTAATAAAGCTGCTGGGCACTTAATACACTGCTTGCTAACTTTCAAGATAAAAGCAGCATTTCTGCAGACATCACAACCATCTTGTTCTGAGGCTTTCTGAGCTCTCTATTTAAATTTGGCAGAGTTTTTGCTGTTATACAAGTAGTACAACAGGAGAAAAAATAAAGCAGGAAGAGGTAATGCTACCTGTGAGTTCCTGGCAGCTTTGGCAACAAACCAGTTGTGAAGTCAGGAAAGAGGAGCTGACAGCTGGTTTCTGCTGTTGGAGAAGTTCACTGCAGAGTTAATGACACTTTCAACTCTGCACCTGCAATCAAGCCCAGTGTTGAAGGTAGCTGTATGTGTACAAGGTTGACAGTTCTCTGCATTCCCTGCAACAGATGAACTGTCAGGAGAGTAGGAAGCATTATAAATGAGGCAATGTGTTTTTGAAATACAATGTTATTTTTAAAGTAAATACCAAGCAGGGGGACTTGGACAACTCTGGAGACAGATTAGTTATGAAATAAGGGGCCTTCTAACTTTGTGTCAACAGTGAGAATCCACTATGTGTGAGCAGAGACTGAAATATTGTTCATGTGTTGCAAATTGTTTTTTTGAGTTTATATGAGATGCAGCAATAGCCTTTTAATTATGGAATTACATTTAGGTTGAAAGGGACATCAAAGGTTGTTTGGTCCAACCCTTGTTTTAAACAGAACTAGCCTTAGAGTTGCATGAGGTTGGGCTATACCTTGTCAAGTTGTTTGTTAAATATTTCTACTGACAGAGATTCTACATCTTCTCTGGGAAATCTGTTTTAGTGTACAACCTATCTCACTAGGAAAACCTGCACAGTCTCGAGCTGAGTTTCATTTCCCTTGGGTAACCATATCCTGATTCTCAGTGGGAAGATCTAATGTACAAAGAGATTGACCTCTCTTACTGATACATCAAAGTGATCATTAAATATGCTGGTGGACTGTGTGCTGTCTTCCACAACACTACTGTAGCTCTGGATAGCCTTTCCCAAGCTCATCTTCTTTTCTTGGATATCCGTATATTTGTGATGGGGAGAGAGGGACAGAACAGACCTTTTTCTTTTTTCCTTTCTTGATCACTAGCTCAGGAAAGTATCTAGAACATAAAAAATCCTATTGCATGAGCAAAATTTCTCCTGTTTCTGGGGCATAATCTGTCTAATTTAATCTGTTCATCAGTCATAATATAGCTGTTTTGAAATCTTTAATGAGAAGTATCCTCAGGGATAAGTTTTCCCTCACTTTACTGGAGAATCACACAGTTTATCATTTGAGTATTCATTGACCGTATTAGAATTCAGGCAAATATTTGCATATTTTAAATGTCTGCATGAATACTGAGATCACTTGTCAATGTCTTCGCTGAATTGTTAGTCAGGGAGACTTGTACACATCACTTGAGACTGAAATTGAACCGTTTGGGTTGCCATGGTTACAGCTGTGGTGAAGACAAATTTGTGCAGCTCCTGTCTTTCTTGAGGGAGTGGGTTGAGCAAAGGCAATTAACAAATAAAAGTTAATATGCACATGAGGATAGGGTCAGAAATGAAACAAAGCTTTATGTGAGCATTTCATTGTATAGGTGAAAGACAAAATATATCCATAAAAGTTAATAAATATTGAGGGTTGCTTCCATCGCACTCCCCTGCACTAAATTTATGATGCAATTTGTATCAGTCAGGCTGCGGTGGTTGGGCTGGTGCAACCAACAGACTTTTTTAATTGGGACAGTCAGATGGCTTAGAAGAGTGTGATGAGATGGCAGTTTCAACTCCCAGAATTATTGCTAAGGTTTTTCTTCTTCAATTCAGGGAAGATACGGCCCAAACTCACAAAAGTCCTAGGTCTATTTGCTCATGGCTGGGGACACCATGGGGACACCATGGCTGGGAACTGCTGAGGAACATGATTGCTCCCCTTCTTCATGCAGGCTGGGGATAAGAGGACAGGGAAGATGAAGTCTGCAAAATCCTCCATGATGAACAGGCTCTTCAGAAGCAGTGTGTCCCTCTGATTCTTGCTGTTCTAACCTACAAACTAGACCTAGCCCAACTGCACAAGTTAACCTACTTGAAACCCAGCTGAGACACCAACCCTGAAAATGCGTTGTGTTGCTGGCAGCAGTACACCAGGAGAACTACTTCCCTTGCTTTGGGAAGGAGGCAGCTAACAGGGTCTTCCAAGTCCCATGTCACTTTTCTGAGATGTTTTCCTTCTGTGGGGAAGGGAGCCACAACCTTCTTCAGTGACCTGTCCTGCACTCTCTCTTGACTTGGGTTCCCAGTGATCTATTGTCAGCATTTAACTGGTCCAGGTCATCTGACAGTTCGATATTATCAGGTTAATATGGGATGAGGTGGCATGACCATGATGATCTCCACTGACACAATTACAGATGAATGTGGCCTTGGCTGCTTGTTCAGTTCCATGATCTTCACCAACTCCTGGCACAGGCACCTTAGGATTATTGCATACAAGGGAGGTAGGAGCGGGTTGTCTCTAGGTCTGTCAGGATCAGGAAGGTATGAAGACACATATATTCAGGCTCATAAGAAATATCAAAGCCCTCCAAAGTGCTCCTGCTTCCTTTTAAAAGTCTGTTGAGTAAGGAGAGAAGAGGGGGAAAAGAGGAAATAGGAAGAAGATTTTACAGGTTACAAGAGTTTACACGTCACTCTACTGGAACCTAAACAGTCTTGGTCGTTTGCTCGGTGTTTGATTTCTAACTAAAAGCATTGTTACCAGACAATGAATTTTGAATCTAACTACACTATCACTTTTTTTTTTTTGCTGGTAGCTCTTCCCTGGTACCAGAGCAGTGCTTCTCGTTTACAGCAGGGAAAGGAGGTCAGTATTAGGCCTATTGTAACCTAGAACAACTCTTTAAAATCATTGGGAATATATTACTTGACACATTTATTCCTACTTGTGAATTATTTATGAAATTGTCCAGAAATATTCCAATGTCAATATTATTTGTAGTCATTCACCCAGTAGATTACTACGCAAACTAATTTAAGAAGATGAGTGTTTTTGTGCAGTGTTCACTACTGGTCTCACTGCTTACTCCATAGTACTCATAGTACTCCATAGTACTGTTACCAATTCATGAAGAACAAGACCATCTTCAAAACATCAGTGCTGAAGAGCTTGCAATATTACTCTAGTATGTGAAGCATACTAGAAGTTCTTATCATTAAGTTAATTTGGGAGCTGAGTAATAATTCCTTATGATCATTAAATGTTTTGAGCCTATGATTTTTTTTCTGAGAAATCTATAGGTGTTTATATATACTTAAATTCTGAACAAGCATTGGGATAAATGTGTGATCTTATTAACAGCACTATTTCCACTCTCCTTTCTGGATTGCATTAACTTGCTCTAGTAATTATGCCAAACTATACTGATGCAGTGATAAATATTTAGATCTTATAGACTCTGTGCTATTTGTGTAAATCAAGTTTTGTGAGAGATTTAATGTCCAAGGTGGTTTTAAGGGGAAAAAAAAAGGGGAAAAAAAAAGAAAAAAACCCACTCTCCTAAGAACTAAATTCATAAAAAAAAAAAAAAAACTCTGTTACAGGATGCAGGATTATGATTAGACAAATTTAAATTAAAACCTGTAGCCTCTTTTCCTGCCAGTACCAATGGTTTTAATTTATTTCTTAGGAGGGATTATGTAAGATATCTGATAAAATTAGATTAGACACTTTTCTTCTCCTGTCTGGTACAGGATGATAATGACATTGGTAAAACTGAGGACTCTGTGGGTACCCAGGCTCGCAGAGCGGCCTCCTCCCTCACATTCCCCAGAGGTCTGGGCTCAGAGGGGCAAGTTGGGGCTGAGGAGAGATTTGGCTTTTGGGGGGATATAGCAAGGGACTCAGGGCCAGAACTCAGACCTGGGAGTAAGAAGCTGCATAGAAAACATGAGAATAGGGTTTGACTGCCCTCAAGGAGCTCCTAGACGGACTTTGGGGGCAGAGGGATTTTCTGACACATGCAGATGCTCCTCCAGCAGCACCTGCCCATACTCCCTTTCCAGGGACTCCTTGGAAATACCTATAAACTAAATCTTTTCCAAACTCTGGTAGACAGGAACTGGGGAGTATTTTATACAACTTTCTTTTTCTAAGTCTTCAGACTTTTTTTGGCTTTGGTTTTATTTTCAGGTGTGGAAATAAAGTCAATATGCTGTCATTTTTTATGACATTGCATTACTATCATAAATAAAAAGTCCTATTAATACAATAATTTCATTTTCCAGTTCACTGGCCCATAGTGTAGCTTATTGCACTTGGGTATTTAATGCAAATAAAGAAATGTATTTACTTTGATATATTTTAATTCTATCAAGAGTTGTGGTGACATTTCAACAATAAGAACTGGTGCATGAGTTGTTAGGCCATTGGTCATAGGCCTTTCTCTTCCAGATCAGTATTAAAATCCAGTCCAGTCGAGACCGCTTAATCTCCAGAATGGATTTTATTCAGAGGCTGATGTGCAATAATCTACATAGTATTTTTTTTTTAAAACCCTTGCACTAGAACAAGTTGCTGGTCCTCAAGGTTAATACTGGGGGTGAGAGCAGTCTTGGAAGTTTTGGAGGACTGTCTGGGGGCAGTTTTCCTTCCTCAGCCCAGATTGAGCCTCATTCTGCTCATTATTAGCAACATGATCACTGGTACTGTGACTATGGCATTTACCTAACTCTCTCTCAGCCATTTTTTGGAAAAAATGAGAGCAATTGCACCTATATCCGGAGAACTAGCAAAAGCAAGGGTCTAAATGCAACATTTATAAAGTCAATGGATCAGCAGTCCAGCCCTTCGACAGGTTAAGGAGCTCGTTTTACAGAAAATACTGAAACTGCTAGTGAGAAGGCACTTTTACAGTGCTAAAACCTATTAATCTGGTTGACTAGTGTACACAGACATGTAAGGAGGGCTTTGCTTTGGTTTGCTTTTGTTTTAGTACCCAGGTAGCAATGACAGGAGCTCTGTCCATCACTTGTGGAAATGCAGATGTTACAGATAAAACCAACCCAAACTGGCCTGACTGCAACAGTAGCAGCGAGGTTGTCTCTGCTGAAAAGACCCTAACCCCGTGTTGATGGAGCCTGCAAGGACAGCAGTGACATGGGCCTTCATGTTCTGCTTTTGGCCCTCCTCCGAAGTGCAGAGGCTTCAGGGAAATGTGTTCGGGATTGTTTCTATTCAAATTATGCGGCAAGGTATATCCTAACTGGTAGCTCTGAGGCAACTTGTTCCCATTTCCCTGAACGATGTGAATTGCTGACAGCCTGATCAAAAGCACTGCCCATTGCATGGCTGTGTATATGCGTAAGCCTGGCACACGAGAAACTTGTTAGACGACGTGTATCTGACACGGATGACAAGGAAAAGGATTTGTTTACATATGCGAAGCTAAAGAGCAGATTTTATGATTCACTACAGCAAGAATTTCTCCCTTTAGTTCAAAAAAAGAGATGGTAAACACTTCTCATGGAAAGAATTTGAAAGTGAAGGCTGGGGAGAAGCTGAGAGTGCAATGATAGGAGCCTTCAGATTTGCTACCTGTTAGCGTTGCTTAAATTTTAAATCAACGTGAAATCAAACTGGTAGCAGAACTGTGACTCCCTTCCCCCTCAAATTCTTACTCATATCAAAAGCAATTCCAAAAAACAGACAAGAGTAAAGCTTTTTAATGCAGTTATCCTGTTTGTAAACATATATATTTTTGTTCTTTTTACATAAAACATCAGAGCAGGATTGATTGATGAATTCCAAGATTTGTTTTCAAATGGAATTTAGAGTAAAATGCTGAACATAAATTCCTCAAACTGAATCCTCCCTCCCCTCTTAAACAACCTCTCTCTCTCTCTCGCTGCATTTGCTTCACACCCACTCTATTTGCAGAATTACTTTTTATTATTTTTGTCTACTTAGCTCCCATTCTTCTTTTCTTTTTTTTTCTGTGCCATTTCTCTACATCAAGGAGAAAAGATTCTCTATAAAGTCTAGTCATGGTCACAGATCATAAATTTCTGTTGTCCTTGCCTCCTTGCCTCAGATCAAGTGGGAATAAGGGAAGAAGAAAGATTAAATCAGGGGAAATGTTTCTAGCTCTAGAAAACAAAAACAAAAGCAAACAAATAAATAAACAAACAAACAAAAAAACAAGAACCCTCCAAAACAGAAATGTTGGTGTTTAGCTTGACTTTGAGAGCACTTGATTTTGATCTGATGATCTCCAATGTGGCCAACTCACATGGATCTTCTGAAATTAATAAACACTCTTTATGGGTGGTATCTATAGGAGCTGCACACGATTTCTGGTTATAGCAGTAGCAGATTTAAATATCTACTCATAAAAAGAAGACAGCTAAGAAAAGAGGAAAGAACTCTCTTATTACATCTGGTGTCTGTTTCTATATCTCAAAAGCTATTTTTTTTTTTTTAAGATCATCTTTACTTATTTGTCATGGGCATTTCTTTCCTCTGTCTTTGCTACAATGGACTTTTCATATTTCCATTCTTCATCAAGGTGCCTGGGGGGATCATATAATAGCTTGAATACATGGAGAATATCTGTTAATGGGAGATATAAGAATGCTGGTGCTTTTCCAAAACCATCCCCCAACAGCTGAAAGTAATTGAATTCAAGCATTGTGAGATGTTGAAAGAACTGGGAGGATGAACAACATCTAAGACCTCTAGGTTCAGCTAATGAAATTAGGAATCCAGGCAGCAGCCGTAGTAAGATTCCATAGCATTCTACATACAAATGCCTCATTTCCCCTACTCCCCTCCACTGCACTTTCTTTCTTTCTTTTTTTTTTTTTTTAATACATGATGATTTCTGTGGCAATTTGATGCACAGAAAAATGAATGCCTGTGATGGCTGAGGTGGCTGATTAAATTCTAAAGTATTTAATCATTTACAGAAGACTGTTCATTTCATTACGGTATAAGGTAACAAAGATCATAGTTACATTTGAACAATTTGTTCAGAGAAATAACGGTTCCTGCTGACCTACCATAATCTTTAACATAGGTTTCCTTCATTCACTTTTACCGCAATTAAATCAGCTGCAGATGTTTTATTAGCATGCTTCTGACTATGGTAGTTATATGTCTTTGATGGCTACTGTCATTTTCCCAACTTCCTGTTACAGGGATGTCTTGAGGATTTAATTTATTTTGGTCAGACATCTGAGATATGGTAAGATATAACCTTGACTTATTGCTACTCAATAGCTTTATTCATGATCAGAAGAAAATATAAAAAATATAAAGATTTGCTGTGAAACTTTTGAAGAGGACAACGGCCTGGTGGAGCTGTAAATGTGGTTGTTTGACAGATGATTACTAAGTAGAGTGGGACAGCAGGGGCATTTGTGATCTGTCCACATGAGTCATATCGAAGAGTTCAATAAGACTTTGAATGTATATAAAGGGTATATATAGCCTGATAACAGCCAATAAAGGTGAAGTTTAATTCAGATTCAGTGGAATACTGTATCTACTGCTTATGTCCGTGCTTTATAATTTACCGGGAAAACAGGGTGAACTCCATAAGTACCACATGAAAACAGCATTCTGTGAATCTTTAATGAAGTGTATGTCCCAATCAGGTTATCTTTCAACAAGAAGACACCAAAAGGTGCTATGCAAGAAGAAAGGATGAATCTCACAGATCCTTTCTGAATAAGAAGGAAAAAATGCAGAGTAAGATCTAGTGTTATAAAACTGCAGAGAAGAAATATGTTGAGGGTTTTTTTTTTTTTTTTTTTCTTGCACTGTATTCTTGTATAATGAGATATATGGCATCTCTCTCATCTATGGCATATACTGGAGGACACCCAGCCTTACTTAAAGATTTTGTCTGAGAAGTTTTCCATCAACAGTTTATGAAGAGTAGGAATTACATGAAACCTTCTGTTATAAATTAGTCTGGTGGCCAGAGTAGATATATTCTTATCTTAAAGGGAGAGTCTGCACAAAAACCTTTATAAAATCTTTCCTAGCTGATGAACATTCTGAGTATATTTAAATAAGAGGAAACATCTCCATTGATTGTCAAGTCTCAGTTCAGTATTTTCTGGTCATTTTTCTGCCTCTTCTGTCTCTGGAGGTGAGTGTTTCATTTGCATTGCTTGATTTATGTTCTATGTTCTTTGCAAATTAACACTGGCTGAGCTTCACAAAGGTCACTGTTCAAATCAGATAAGCATACAGGTGTGTAGATGTTTATTTAAATCATAACCTTGGGAGACTAAAGCTTCTTGGGAGACAGAAGGCTGAATTTTTTAGAAATGGATGTTTCCAACAATAGCCAACACATCAAGAATGCCTACGTACCAAAGTACATCAGAAACCACAACCATCTTTTCCTAATGATAAACAAACACTCTATCAATGGAGATACAACACTAAACTCTGACACATACAATATTAAACTCAAAAAAACAAAACAAAACAAAAAAACAGCAAAAAAAAACACGCTAATAGTGCAGTTCCAATGGACCTGAATTGTTGGGAATGTTTTTAATGTGTGCTATCTCTCAGGGGAAATGTGCATCTCTGAGGGAAAGTGAGGAATGTATTGACTGTTGTGTAGGATCCAGATGAGCAGGACAGGGTAAAGAGCTGTGCATACCAATGATGCAGATGCACTGCTTTCAAGCCAAGCCTGGAAATGCCCTATAACTTCAAATTTCTCTTGTCTCTATAAGTGAGGAGATGTAGGACATAGCTCTGCGCTGGGTGTTTGGTTCTTTTGTGGCCTTTGAAATCCTTTCTTCAGGTGCTCACCTGGAGATGTGCCATGCTGAACAGCAGTCTGGATTCAGCCCTGACCAGAACATGTAATTTAGGAGTATGTTTAGATTATATGAGTGGCTAATGATTTCTTCAGTCCCACAACTGATGACATGCAGGAAAAAGTGCTCCTGATATATTATGGTGTTATTCAGTCCTATTTCCTGAAAAACATCATCCATCAGGCTCACAGGCTTTATGCTACATCAGAAAAGATCTACATCAGAAAAGATCATATGCTAAAACCGTGATTGTGATTTTGTTAGCAAGGATTGCAGAGCTATGAAATAGTTAGATAAAAAAACGGATAAAATGGAGAATGTGGTACAATATTGCACAATGTAATTAGATGTATGTAAGGTACTGACTTCTGTTTCAGGTATGCATCATTTAGTCTGTGGATAATTCTTTCTGTTTTTAAAACTTACATGGTAAATAGAAACACTTAGGCATGCCTAACTAGCATTTAGTGACTAGCATAACTAGTCTAAAAAGCAGAGTATATCCAGAAGCTAGGGTCAAAAATGTCACTAAAGTAAAAAAGGCATTTCTTGCTAAATACTTTTCTCTTTACATATATGAAAGAGCATTGAAGAAAGATATAATATGATGAGGCATTTCTTGAAAAAGATTCGTGAAATCATTTCCCTTCCCTCTGACCCCCAATTTGAAACTGTTTTTTTTTTTGTTGTTGTTGTTTTGTTTTGTTTTGTTTTTAAGCAAAGAGATAAAAATCCCAAAGATAATGAACCTAGAAGATTATTTTGGTTTTAAATAGGATTCTGATAGAAAAGAGATCATATCTTAAACAGCACAAACTTGCCTCAAACTTTGACCCTGCTATTTAAGTTCTACAGGAAATATTGAAGCTTTCATACTAGCATCAGAGTATGTCATGAAAAAAAAAGGTTACAAAGAAAACAAGACAAGAATTGCAAGTGGAAGAATAAAGTAGAGAGAAAATCATAGTTTTATAAATACAGATAAATAAACTCTTTGTCTAATTCGGTTAAAAGTAATCATCTAAGAGACACACATTGATAGGAAACCATCAGTGAACATTGGAATTAACTTCTCATTTTCAAGAAAGAGATGATCCAGAGAGACATTTCTTGTGGGATAGCTAGGATGAAACAAAGTGCTACAGCTATCATATAATGCCCAGTAAGACTCTTATTATTTCTCTGTAGACAATGCTTGTTAGGGTCTAGTTTTAATTAATGTTCTGACTCTGAGGCCTTCTGGCAAAGTAATTAGCTTTTTAGCTACCGACCTCCCCGGTTTTGTATAGCTATTTGACATTTCTTAGATAGACAGTACTTCAGGAATGGGAAAGTCTTAGCTAATATTTTAGGAATTTATGGAACCTTTTTGTTAGTCTGGGTTCATAACTGTTGGAAAGGAAAGTTTTTTTTTGCCAGTACAAAGGAAAAAAGGGGGAAAGGGGACAACAGACGCCAACAATCACCACATGTCTGAAGCATGGAAGATCTTTTTCCCGGGGTAATAGGCTCCCCTTGGTGAAAGAAATTGCAAATTACTGTTAGTTCATATGGCAGAAAATTGCAAATGCAAAAGGAAATAAATATTTTCTTCTGTAATAGATCTTACAATTGCCTATGAGGTTGGAGGGTTTAGTACTAATAGGAGGCTATTAAACAGAACCGCAGAGTTAAATTATATCATCAATTCAATCTTCTTTGACAGTTGACAAAATTCCTATTAATTTCTGTTTCACATTTCAGATTATTCACTATCTTAGGGTAAAGATTTTTTATTCTTTTTGCTCACATGATGTAAGTGCTGTGATAAAGAAAATATCCACTTCAGGGAGGACTGTAAGCATAGACAATTCCATGAGCAAAGACCTCAGATAAGATTTGTCAGAGAATACTGAAGTACACTAAATAGTATTTCAGCCAAATGAGACTGGAGTTGTTCTTATTCTGTGCTTTTAGGCATGACTCTCATGCTCTACCCAGCCTCATAGATCTGCAGGAAACTGCAAGGAAGAAAGGAATTATCTGTGAACGATTTTCACGTTACCACCTGTGCTTGTTCATCTGCTTGCTCTTTACCCCTTGTGTCTTTGAAGTGCCATAAAGACAATGCACACAGAAGAAAATCCCTTCCCCGAACTTGCAATACACACAAGATACTTGCAATTTCATGCAGGAGACATCCTTGCTTCCAGTTCCTTGTTTCTAGCCTAGTCCCTAATCTTGTGTAGTCAAGGCTCATTACTCCTCCTGTCAAAGGGATCCTTTGCTGCAGAGTGCACCCCGCCTCCACCAAATGGAAATGAAGTGCAGTATAAAAATAATCCAGAAAATCATTTAAGTTGGAAGGGATGGATCCTATTCTTAAAGTAAGCTTTCTGTCTGTTCCCAATATCACTCCTCCACAATTTTAAGTGAATAACTACCCCTGAGGTTTCTTTTCCAAAAAATCCTCTTTCCTTGCTCTCTGTCACTCCAGTTCTTGCTTTTCTGATACTTTTTTTATGAGTAAATGCTTATTTTGGATTTTCATCCATTTCCTCTGACAGTCAGGAGCATGCACTTCACTGGAAATGACTTGTTTTTCCAGATCTTATTTGGATCCCATTTTAATTGGCAAAGATATCTTCTATATTATTCCAATTTTTACCTGTCTACATCTATTTTTTACTAAGAGAGAAAAGAATGTTAATATATATTCTCTACTTCATTCTCAAAATGATATATACAATCTGAAAGAAAAAATGCAGGATTTGTTTCAGGTATATTAAAAAAATATAAAAATGTTATTCATTTTTATCTTTATTTTATGTTTTATTCAGAACCAGTACCTCCTTATGAACATCTCTGGACAGATGGCTGTAATGGTATGTTCAGCCTTTAAATTAGACTTTTTTTTTCCTGCTTGTTTGTTAGTTTGTTTGCAAGTACTTTCACCAATCCTACTTTCGCTGAACTGGAATCCCTCTATCATCCTCTGTGAAAGCAGAAGTAAAGCACCCTTGCCTGTCATAGCTGGCAGGATGAGAGGGGTTATTTTTGGCCTGTTTATACTCATGTTATCTGCCAGTCACAGAGACTATAAGGTGATCACCTTTTCTTCTCTATGAAACACCACATCCTGCCGCCAAGGATATGGGGCAAACAGGATTATCAAGCTGCTTGCAGGTTAGTATTAGTATTTGAACTGGTTGTTAGATGATTACTGTCTTAAGTGATCAGAAGATCTTTCTCCCAGTTAGATTATATATTTCTAGAGAAAAAAAAAAAGAGAAAGGCAAAACAAAAAACACAACATCCCTCCTGAGCATTAGTTCCTCTCCAGCTCATTCCTCTAGGGGATCTGTTTACTCCTAAATATTGCACTGGTCTTTCAAGTTTCACCTAATACAATGAAGCCAAACATGCACTGATGATCCTCTCTTCTCCAAGCATATTCTTTTGCCCTTACTTCTTCAAAATCAATAGCAGAACTCCTCTTGACTTCAGTGAATCAAATAATATCGTATTTTTTCCTGTATGTCTAAATTTAACACAACACATAAAATTTTACCTGTTTTTGTGAATCTCTAGTTAAAGCTGACAAGCTAGTTTAAGAAATCTCGACGTAGCTCAATTATGAAAAGGCTGATGCCTTCAAATTTTGTTTCAAAATGAGAGCTTGAAATTAGCTATATGAAATATTCATGAGCTGAAAAATCCCTAGGAAAGTTGAAAATATCAGCCTCTGTTTACCAACTGTCTGGAATTTCAGAAAAGAGTGTCAAGATCAGGTGTGCTAGGAACCACTCTTCCACATTTGAATGCTGCATTTTCATTATCTCCAAGCACAGACATGCAAGACAAGCATGTCTGGCCTAATGTGCTTTTGGAAGAGTGAAAAGTCCCAGTGGAGCAACAGTTCAGTGCAGATACTGTTGCTAGCTTCTCAAATTCCTGGATTATGCTACTTGTAGTTGCTACACATGTGTGGATCAGAGATCAGAGCTTACCCATTGTGAAAATCCATTTTATACCCATATAAAAGAGCTTATTTCACAAACGAACAAGCCAAAGGTTTAGCTCATTTGAATACCTGAATGAGATCCAAAACAGATTTAATTGAATATTCATTTCATGCAGCTTTAGCCAACTGAGTTGCTTAAATGAATTGATCCCGTGAGTAATAGTGTATACACATGTATGGACGTAATGACTGAACTGACAGTACTCTCCAACAGTGTCCTGCATAGAGAAGTAAAAGGATGTCAAAAGACTCTGATTCATACCCTAGCAGGCACATACTGTTTTACACTGCTCCGTTGGAGCATCCTGTGCAATATCGCTGCTACGAGCTCTGGGGAGCAGTCCTCCTTCCCTGCCAAGGTACCAAGGTACGGCCTCCTTGACAGCACGCAAACCCGAGGCGCGGTTCAACAGCAGCTTTTTCCTCGTTAGCTTTCTGATTTAACAGTTTCTCACTCACTGCCAGCCCAGCTCTGAACCCTGGTCCTTGCTGTGATGGCAGGGAACGTTTGCAGCCCTCACTGTGGGCTGTGTGGTCATGAGTGCACAAAAGCATACTTGTGGCCTTTTCCCCCATCAAGCCAGTAGGAAGACAAGGTCTTCTGCAGCTTAATTTTAACTAGGGTTCTTGATCATTGCAGGAAAAAAAAAAGGGGGGGGGATTTAAAAAATCTTCTGTCTAGTGGAGGAAGAGAAGGAAATGCACTTCATGGTGGGGCTGTTGTTCGCTGTTATCAGTTTCCTTTCTTACCTTATTTCTTCATAGCTCTTTGATGACTAAGCTTCCCCCTTGTATCTTCACCCTGACTACTCCCAGTCGCTTTCTTGTTCTTCAAACGACTATTAATTAATTAACTGGAATAGTTGCTCTGTCCCCTCTCTGGGGATCAAGGTGAGGCTGACCAGCCTACACTTCCTCATTTTTGCCCTTCTTGGAGACAAGAGTGACATTTGCTTCCTTCCATTCCTCAGAAACCTCCCCCCATCTCTGTGACCTTGCAGAGCTCATTGAGCTTGCAGCCCAGAGGTGACTTCAGCCAGATGCCTCAGCATTTGGCTCAGAGCCACAGTATTCGTGTATGTTCTGCCTATTTAGGTGTTTTCTTAAGTAATCACCTTCCACCAACAGGGAGTCTTTACTGCTGCAGACCTCCTATACATCAGTTCCAAGGAAAGCAAACATACGTCTAACCCAAATTGGTCTCCTTGGAGCTTCCTAGCAGGCAAGTATGAGAGGTCTCAGCTGTTTAGGTTTTGTGAGTTTCATATAAACCTCAGCTGACCTAGTCCCTAGAGGGCACTTATGCAGAGGACCCCCTGGGAAGATGGGCAGGTTTACATCCCATCCGTGTGACAGTGCTCTGATGAATCCCCAGAGCACAGGGACCAAAAAGGCCAACCCTGCTGTACACACCACTAGTAGAAGCAATAGAAATCTTTGGGTCCCCTGGCTTGCTCATCCAGTAAAGTGGATCAATTTCCAGAAGAACATCAATATAGCTTAAACAATAAAGAAAATTAAAAAACCTCTCCCCCCCGCCCCGCCCCACATATAGAAACTGTACAGAATTTACTCATAAAGACTTTTTTTTTTTCTTCATTAAGGGCATTTATAAACAAGGATTTTTGGTTGCTGCTTACCTGTATTATACCTTATCCATGTCTGGGGCTAACTTCAACAACTGGAATTCCCTTTCAGCTTCTTTGGAGAACTCCCAGCTCCTCATGACAAGAAAGTCTGCACATAGCTGACCTATGCAAAGGGAAATATTTTCTAATATAGATATTTTAAATAACATTCTTTCTCTCCTGTGAGAAACATCTAGGTTGGATGTTCTTTTATTTCTCTACCTGAAACCACAGGATAGATAGACAGTTAATCCTTTCCTCTGAAAGAAAGAAAGAAAGAAAGAAATCAGATGTTAAGCCTCACCAACATCTAGGTTTGGTGCACTAAACTAAGATTGTGTTAGAAATGCTACACCTACGAAATCTGCAAAACACCAGATCCACATTGCTCTGGGAACTTGTTTGTCAGAAGCATTCAACGGTGAAAGAAAACAGTGCAGATGCTTTAATTAAGCAGTGTAAGACTTCAGCTTGCATTAGTCTTGATTTTAGCCTCTGGACATGGCTTCAACTCAGGCAAATGCTAAAAAATCTTGGTCTTCAACCCCAGCAAAACATATACCTCTAAGGAAATCACTTTCAATTTTCCCTCTCAACCGAACAGGCACAGAGCCAGACAATGGCCAATGAACAACTGAGGAAACACATCTAAAATATCAATTTTTCTTGAAACCAAAGATCATAAATAGAAACATAAAAGGGAATGAGAGGGCTGAAGCATGCCCCACTTTCTCGCACTCATGGATGAGACAAGAGATACTTTTTTCAGTCATAAAAATCTCTCTTCAGTTGGAAAATCACTTTAATGAGCAATTGTGGCAAGTAACATTGAAAATTCTGGGCAGATGATGGGTTGCAAATTAGGCAAATCATTTCAGTCTTATTTACAAAAAATTGAATAATTTCTGCCAGAAATAAACACTGAGTGCTTATGCTGGATTAATTCGCACAGGTAGGAGAGTAAGGCTAATATGCTTAGCTTACCCAGTTCCAATAACTTCACTTTATGCTTGAACCATTAAAAAAACCATGGAATTCTTCTGATAAAGGGAACTTTGGCAAGGGTTTGACACACATCTGCTCTTGGGACCAGGCGGAAAGGAAAAAGGAAATGTAAATAAAACTGATGCTACTAAGAATCCCTGTTTGCACAGATGAGGTCTCCATGAGGAAAATGTGAATGACGCACAAGTTTTCTGAAGAGCACCAAGAGATCTCCTAATGCAAATGTTAGGAAGCACGGTATGTATGTGTATTCATATATTATGCATATGGTACATGTATATAGAAATGGTGCTAGATTTCCTGTTCTCTTAAGGTTGTTACAGGAGACCCATTATGGGCTGTGAACATAGAGATACAATATTGAAGAGGCTGAGACGCATCCTTTGAGAACTCCATAATGTGTTCAGACGTGTGTTTTGAAGCAGTATAGATTTTCTGAGTCCTCCAACCCTGCTGTGGAGAATACATCCCACACTGCTCAGTTGAATCTGATTTTATAAAAGTTTGTCGTTGTCCAGAAGTAGGCTCTTAAAACCTTCATGCCTCAATGGAAGCTTTCAATGGCTCTGTGATCATTATACACCGCACATAGCATCAGAAAATGCACTCAGGTCATTCTTTGTGGGAACTACTTCTTTTCCTATCTTCCTCTGTCTTGGAAGAGGCTGCAAAGCTTCTGGAGGAAGTTAGGTACTTTGGTTGATGTTCATGGAAGTCAATGGGTAAAGCTCCCTTCAACTTTTTTTGAACCACATGCATTCATACTGCATATTGCCATAAAGCCAGCAAGTTTCCTGGTTCTTATCTTGTTTCCTCCCTTCTTTAAAACAACATTTATGTCAAGGGCAGTTTTAATATCCTATTAAATTGATGGAGTGAGGGAGTTTTGTTTGCAAAGCTTGTGCCTATATTTAAAATTTCACTGCTCTGCCATTTGAAGGGGTTTGTTTCAGCTCGTTGATCTTGAATTTATATCATTTGATTCCTTAGCCTCCCATAAAATAATCATTTTGTACTATTTTTACTAGTAATATATAGTGAATGACGTAGGTGTGTATTGTGCTTAAAGGCAAGTAAAACCCTTGCCCAAAGCAGATTACTATCAAAATAGACATAATACTTTGATATTAATATCTCCGTCTTATAGTTAAAAGGGAGGCAAGGTCAAAATATAAACCATGTTGCAATAATATGAAAAAATAATAGAGCAGATGCCATCAGCTGATATTATTTCATAATATCTCTCTTCCCATGGAAAAAAAATCTGATAATAATTAAATGTTTGAATTATATGATGCTTCTATAGGCAAGTTTACTTGTAAGCAGGAGCTTCATCATAGTGTGACTGACTTTTCAATATCTTCTTGATAAAACACTTCCAATGTAAAAAGCAAAATCTAGTTTTGCATTTATACAATATATTGCTTGGAAAAACAGACCTTTATGTAAAGGAATACATTTTTCAGCATATAATTACCCTTTAGGCTTTTCAGAATTTACTCCTAGCAATTATGACATTAACACAATCACACAAAATACTTTTACTTGTTTAAAAACATCAATTTTGTAATCAGGCAAAGGAGTATGACCAGCTGGGTCCTTGGAAGATATTGGCAAGAATTACTAATGCAGCTAAAATATTTCTAAGGAATAAACTAACAGTATTTCTAATTTCAGTCCTCCTAATTTCAGTCAATGTTCACAATTTCAGTTTGAGTATTCCTAATTTTGAGAGAGCAAAAAATCCTATCTGTGTATTGACTGCCTCAGTTTATTTTCTATTACTTCTAAATAAGTCTTTCATATATTATATTGATTCAGGCATACCAAAGATCCACATTTTTTTCTCATTTATCTTTAAAAAAGCATCTAAGCATCTCATATATTATAAATATATATTTATCAAATATATATTTAATTAAATACATTTTTAATTCATCATATTTTTAGTTTGAATCCTATGACTAAGAAGCTAAAAATAAAGTCCTTTCTGTTGAAAATCAGAATTTGGTACATTTCATGATTGTTAATTTGCATCTGCTATTTTAAAAATAAATATTCATCATTTGAAACTTACCAACAATAACAACAAAATGCATTTGCCTATCCTAAATGTATTTGTACATGCATTTGACTTAAAAATTAGTATTCAGGAAGGATAGAAATGGTATTCATGATTATTAGCATGGTGTTAAATATTCCTGAATACATGGTATCATTTTATTTATTTCTGTATATCTTCCACTTATTTCTTCAATTAGATGGACAGAACAAGACCAGTGGTGCTTTCACATGGGTGATATCACAGAATCACAGAATGGTTGAGGTTGGCAGGGACCTCTATAGATCATCCAGTCCAACCCCCTGCTCTAGCAGGGACACCCAGAGCACGTGGCACAGGGTGGCATCCAGGTGGGTTTGGAAGGTCTCCAGAGAAGGAGACTCCACAAGGAGCCCCTCTGGGCAGCCTGTGCCAGGGCTCTGTCACCCCCACAGTAAAGAAGTTCTTCCTCATATGCAGATGGAACCTCCTGTGTTTCAACTTCTTACACCCGTTACCCCAACGGGTGTGTGGAGTATGTGCTCTGGTATGTGCCAGAGCAAGGGTTTAATTGATATTCCAATGGCCTAAGCTGTGAAGTTTGGTTGCAGACCTGTTCTTTTTCAATTGAAGTTGGAATTTTATTCAATATATGTTGATAGTATTTATTTATCTGTTGAATCCGTCTGTCCCCTCACCCTCCTTCTTATTTCCCATTTTTGGTAAGCTCTGCAGAAAAGGACCTGGGCATCATGGTGGACGACACGTTGACCATGAGGCAGCAGGGTGCCCTCGTGGCCAAGAAGGCCAATGGGGTCCTGGGGTGCATTAAGAGGAGCGTCTCCAGCAGGTCGAGGGAGGGGGGATCCTGCCCCTCTACTCAGCCCTGGCGAGGCCACATCTGGAGCACTGTGTCCAGTTCTGGGCCCCACAGTACAAGAGGGATGTGGAGCTGCTGGAGAGAGTCCAGCGCAGGGCCACGAGGATGATCAGGGCCCTGGAACATCTGCCCTATGAGGAGAGGCTGAGGGAGCTGGGCTTGTTCAGCCTGGAGAAGAGAAGGCTGAGAGGGGACCTCATCAGTGTCTATAAGTGCCTCAAGGGAGGCAGTGAGGAGGATGGGGCTGGCCTCTTTTCACTGGTGGTCACTGACAGAACTAGAGGAAACAGCCACAAACTTAAACACCAAAAGTTCCACAGGAACTTAAGGAAAAATTTCCTGACAGTGAGGGTGACAGAGCCCTGGCACAGGCTGCCCAGAGAGGCTCCTTGTGGAGTCTCCTTCTCTGGAGATCTTCCAAACCCGCCTGGATGCAGCCCTGTGCCACGGGCTCTAGGTGACCCTGCGTGTGCAGGGGGGTTGGACTAGATGACCTCTAGAGATCCCTTCCAAGCTTAGGCATTCTGTGATTCTATGATTCTATGACTCTAATATTATCTCTCCCATCTTGTACCATAAGGGCTTGTCCATTATTTCCTCATATATATATCTCCTTCACCACTGGGAGTTTGCAGAGACAGCTTCTCTGCACTTGGCTGCCCAAGAGCATTACTTACAATTTCTGGTCAATGTCAGTGCTGGAAACTACAAAGGACAATGAAATTCATTATTGGAAAATGCTGCTTATTTGTATAAAGCACATATTCTCTTACCAGAAAAAAAAAAAAAGAAAAAAAAAGGGGAAAAAAAAAGCACTAGGAATTTAATCTTTTCTCTGCCTACAGTGAAACTGAAATAAAGTTCACCTCTGCTTCTGGTTTTTACCTAGGAGATAGCTCTAGTTCACCACTGCTCTGTTGCCTAATCAGAGGTGAGATTTGTTCTGCAGCCATGTTTTGTAATGGATAATAATAATTTTGTAGTCAAATCTATCGCACCTTGTGAGCTGAGATTACATAGGCTTGTTTTCTATTTTATCATTCCACTTTTCTGTGTGGTGATGTAAATTGGGTAACAATGCTGTAAACTAAACCCTAAGGCAAACGGTCAAAGCTCTAGAAAGTATAAGCATTTGCTGAAAAAACCTTAGTGAAATATGAAGTGAAATAAAAGGCATTCAAAGGTATAACCGCATTAAATGCTTGCAAAATATTCTTTGGAGGTGCAGGCTATTTAGATGTTGTTGTATTTATTTGATATACATTTCATATACGTGGAACAGAAGTACAGTTTTACTTTTTTCACAGTTATGTCACTTCTCTGTTCAGTAGGTAACTGGGTATCCAGCATCAGATGCTGATTTTTTCAGTTTTTGTTATGCATATTTTGAAATATCATGACATCCGAGCGAGATGACTTGTAGTGGTAGTGCTGACTAATTGGTTTGGCTCAGGAAGGAGCACTGACATTGATCTACATCAAGAACTTGGAAATGCCATCTGTGTGTGTTTGTCCCCATCCCGCTTTTAGCTGCTATTTTGGTTTGTTTTGTTGTCCACGTGGAAACTTCCCAGGTAGGAACTCTCTTGCTATGTGTTTGCAAACTGTCCACTACAACAGAATACTTGATTGGTTTAAGTCATTTAGATCTTTCTGGATTTCAAGACTGAGCTGGACTTTCAAAGACCACAAGCACAGGAATTTTAACGCTCAATCTGGTAATCCTCCTGTATTTTCAAACAATTTCTTCCAGTGAAGAAAGTCGTACATTTGTTAACTTGTCTTTATCATTCAGAGAAGGAAATGCATTTCCAGGCAGTTTTGACTTGAAAGATTTACATTCCAAATCCAATAAGGCTGTTGAATATATAATGCACTGCTTTTATTGACAAACAGAGGCTGTTTGCTTGTTCTTGCTATAATAATAAAGACTTCTGCTGACAGAAGCAAGCTGAATGTATTTTGGGTTCAAAAGCACCCTATTTATAGCCTAGATGTAAAATGATCTCTATTCATTACAATGTCTCATTTGCAGGTTATCATTCTGCTCTTCTCTGAAAGCTAGTCAGCAGATGTTCCATCCCACCCTGACTCACTGCATTAGTGATGAAAAAATATGCTGGATCCTGCTATCATGGCCGTCATAGGCCATGTTTAAAACAGACAGGGTGATGCGATGGGAAAATATTCTCTCTTGAATACCAATATAACTGCAGTGTTCAAATCACTCTTTTTCTTTTTTTTTGAAATAAAATAGCTTTCCAAATGCATTCAGTCAATGCTAGGTAGCATAACATTAATCTCTCTTCCTATAAGAAAGATTAAAAAAAAAAGAAAACCAGAAACCTGAATCTACTGTTTTGTTAAAAATCTTGAAGATCATCTTTAGTAACATGTAGTTAAGGTCTATGTATATTTCATTTCCCCAGTGACAGAATAAAAAAAATTACCAGTGTTGCGTAGTCCTTGGTACAAGTAACATAGCACATCACTTGATACCTTTCCATGGCATTGTTGCCGATTTGATCCAATACTGTCATCCAAATTTGACTGTTTGAAATTGTGAAACTTCAAGGTTGCAAAATACAGGTTTTTTTGTCAACTCTGCAATTCCACAAGCAAGATATGTTTTTTCTTTTTTTTTTTTCTTTCTCCCAGATTAAGTTTTATAGATAAGAGATTCATTTGTCATTGGCAGGTTGGCTAGCATGTCAATAGTTTCATTTATTTTCCCTCAAAATTCCAAAGCCTGCAAGAGTAAAAAGTAATTAAATTAAAGATCATTCTGCTGATTATACAGTGGGTCAAGAGGAGAAGAAATAATGTCACATTCCCACTTGAAGCAAAAAACAAAATGGAACAAAACTGCCAGATGTTTCTGTAAACATTTTCCTCTCCCCTTCTTGAACAGAGATGTCTACATTATTCCTGGGTTTCACTGGGTACTGGTCTAGTCCAGTTGCTCTGGTCAATAAGAAGTTTTTCCTGTATATTCCCCATCACTGTGTTTTTAATATTCTGCTTGTACATTTATCACTATACCACTTTTATCCTAACACTCTCAGATAGGCCAGGAGATGAGGGCAGTTAGTAAAAAACACAAATGTCTCCCTGCAGGCTCAGTAGCTCTGCTGTCATTCCCATTCAGATACCTGCAGATACAAGCTCCCTCTTAAAAAAAAAAAAAAAAAAAAAAAGGAATGATAAAGTATCAAAGGCCCAGGAAAATCCAAGTGTTTATGTAATACTAAAGACGGTACAGATGTACGTGCTGTACAAAAATCTAGCTGTTGTTTTACTTTGATATGGGCGATTTTACATCTCAACGGTATCTCATATCTTACTTTGAAGATTTGAAGGGGTATGCTACAAATATACTTTTTCTGTGTTAAGAAATGGATTCCAAATAAAATTAGAAAATAATTAAAAACAGTCTTGCTAAAACATGTCAATTGTATTTGAAATGTTATAATCCATACACAGTCAAATCTTTGTATTTTTTTTCACACAATATTTGTTTGGCCTGTGCTAGATGCACAATGCGCAGAACAGAAAAATCCAAATCTGTCTGTCAAATTCTGACATTAAAGAGAACCATTAAAAGTCAGTGGGATGGCAAAAGGAACCTTTAAAAAAAGCACAGTTTTAAACCAGCTCACAAAGACTGGGCACAGAAACATCCAAGAGAAAGGTAGCCAGCCTGAAAAGTAATAATCATAAAAATCCACTGGAGTCAGTAGGAAGCTAAAAAAATTATGAGAATATTAAGGCTTCCCTTTTACACCATTACATCTTAATAGGAAAATTAGGCTAAGAATAATGCAAGTTCTTATGAATCAGCCTGGTGTTAATGTCTCTGCAAAGTTTTCCATTGCAGTGAATTCTTTATCAAAATGTTCCCTTAGTCTCCAAGAAAGCTTAGGGATGGAGCTTGTCCTCTTTCAAAACCAGCAAGCACTGCAAGATCGCTCCCCTTTTCCTTGACCGGATTTTCATGCTGTGCTCCTTGTGGCTTGCCCTAGCACATGTCAGCATGTTTGCCTAAGGCTTTTCAAAGAAGAGCGATGGTGATACTTTGTGCAGTGTTTGGATGGCAGCCTCATGACCCTGGCAAGAGCAGAACAGGCAGGACAGGACCAAAACCACTGGACCCTGCAATGTGCCAACCAGCAACTTTCTGCCCTTTGATTCACTTCAGACACTGCCCCATGGCAGCCAAATTCAGAAGAAAGAAGAATTCATAGTTGTCCCAAAATGCGTACGGGTATTTTACCTCTTTGGGAAGCAACCTAAGAGTGGACAGAACCACAACTTCTCAATGAACTGATACATTTCTAAAGCACAAAGACCCGAGGCACGTAAAGTGCCATAATTTTGTTGAAATTCATGAAGTTATGGGAATTCATGTCAAACAAGAACTTTGCTTATACTGGCTCAAGATTTGCCAAGGAAGACGATGCATTTGCTAACCTAGAAATGAATTTTCCACTGTCCAGACACTAGTTAAGAAGATTAATGACTGCTTTGTAGTTTCAATTAAACTCCTTTATCACCATGAGGGACCAAACAAGTTTTAATTCCAGAAGTTCTGCTTAAGAAAGAAGACCAGGGCTGCATAACACTGACATTTTATTAGAATTCATTTGTAACAAATGGAACTTGTGTCAGCAAAGAACTGATTTTCATACAGACTTTCTTTCGCCACCAATGTAACGAAGTAAGAAAATAAAAAGCACGCCTTTCATTCTGTAAAACATTTACGCGTACTACTAATTAGAGGTAATTGTATTTTTTAACAAGCCATTTTACAAGGTAATTTTTTATTTTCAGTCTATGCATCCAAAACAAGAGCAAAGAACACAATTTTTTATTATCTTTGTAAAGACACTCCAAGCTTGAATGGCAAAGCCACATAACAGATGGTTATGATGGGACCTGCAGCCTTCTGATATCTGTTGGAGTATCAGGGCACCAAAAAAAAAAAAAGAAAAAAAAAGAAAAACAAAGAAAAAAAAAAAGAAA
>VWPW01084855.1:366877-408661 GCA_013389825.1 Crypturellus undulatus | reverse complement strand
AAAAGAGAAAGAAAGAAAAAAAAAAAGGAAAAAAAAAAAAATAAAATAAAACCGGGGAGAATAAAAGGAAAAAAAAGCAGCTGCATTTTTTGTTTGTCACTGCAAACTTTTTTTTTCCTTTTTAAACGTTCTGTGTCATTTACGTACACACAAGTGGATTTTAGAAGCAGTTTCTTACAGATGGGTTCAAGTAATAACATTATTGGGTGTAGAATCAATAGGGCAGTGCATAGTACAAAGGTATAGAAAGTGCAAATCTCCCTAGAGGGCCCCTCCCTTTCCCAGCCATCCTCTCCAACATCTAGCTACTCAGAACATTTTAAAAAAAGAGCTAAAATAAACTTCCGTACAAATCATTTTTATATATTTTGAGTTTTTCCCCAATGCAACTAATTACAAAATTAGACATAACTACACATACAAATGTAAATAATAGCACCGTACTGGTTATGCTGATGAAACCAATTCTAAGCTTGGAAATGTATGCTATATGTAGACATGCTTACAATTTAAATTAACTGTAGAATGACTATATATAAGAATACAGAAAGTGGAATGCACATCAATGATGCTAACGGTTCGCTTCAGAAACAACTCATAAACATAAAAAATGGAGGAATATTTAGTTGAACAGCGGTTTCCCTTAAATATTGCCTCTAATTTTTTAACGCCCTCCTTTTTCCTAAACTTTGCAAGATATTCTACTAGGGAGAAAGCTCTGATCTGTTTACAGACCTGGTGTGAAAGAATCTTCCCTAGTCTGTTTCCAAAAATATCCTTTGTATGATTATATGTGTTCTTTTTTTCTTTTGATCCCCAATATTTGACTAAAATGACAGGATCACATCACATAACCTGGCACTTCAATAATTCTTTAGAAAGTACAAATCAAGAAAGAAGAAAAAGAAACATAGTGCACATTCTTCTCAGGTTCAGATGTAAGTTATAGAATCTCATTCTGAGGTAGCCTTCTATAATACTTCTATTTTATATATATATTTATATTTTTGTTTTGTTTTTGTGTCATTTTCTTTACAAAAGTGCTCAAATACAATGCTTGCTCGAGTTTGGTCTTTCATATATTTCTTTCTGCTAGTAGTGGGAAATGTGGAAGAAGAAGAAAAACCTAAGGTGACATTGTCAAGCCATACTGATGCTCTTATCTGAAACCCCAAAGAAAAAATTCCTTTGATACTCATGTACTAAGTGGTACAAAGCATGACAGAAAATGGGGTCAACGCAAATGGCATGCTAAGAGTCCCACAACATACTTTGTGCTGTTAAACAGATTTTTGTTTATCCCCAGAAGAAAATCTAGTGTCATTCTAAAAAAGTGCCCTGCGGGCTCAGTTGTGCTAGCCTTACATGAACCATCCCACCAAAAGTAGCGATATGACTTCAGCAATCTGTTGACACAAGTGAAAGAGCCGGGCTAGCCCAAAATTAAAAAGAAAGAAAGAAAGAAAGAAAGAGAAAAAATAAAGAAAGAAGGAAAGAAAAGAGAGAAAGATGCACAAACACTACTCATGATGTCAGCTATTACTAGTGTACTGCTACATCTCTGCAATGATACTACAAAAACCAGTGACACAGTGGTTTTAAAAAGCCAACTGGAAATGGATCTTTAGGTTGAGGGCTGGTCTGTTACTGGAAATACAGAAAGACAAAGGGCCTTGACTACCTATGTGTTTTGGGTTATCACTTATTACCATCCGTACTTCATTAGAGACTGGGAATGCATTTTATTCAAAATTGTCCGATTATGTGGGTTAGAATGTTTTCACTGAAAAGCATAACAGAGATATGAACTGAACTAAATACAAATGAAGGCTAACTTAAAGAAATGCTATTCAAAATAGGCATCAAATATAAGGCACTCTAAATGTAAAATTAAAATAAAAACCAGCATCTCCAAACAATGCTGTATGCCACAAAACAATTGATTTCACAGAGCAATGTGTGTTTGGCTTTGCCCTGTTACATATGATAAATGTAAATTTCATAGCGCACACTATAGACAGTATACTATTGAATACAATTTTAAAACATCTTAATAGCTAGTATATTATAACATTCTCCCCCCTAAAGGGATATGCACTGACCTTTCCCACATGCACACCTCCTACATTTAATAATATGATTTCTTATTGCACTAAAGTGTTACAAATATTGAACTTCACTGGAAGCCTAAACCACATACTGTGTGTAGGTATGTCTGTGTGTGTGTGTGTGTGTGTGTGTGTGTGCGCACGCGCACGTGTGTGTTTTGTGTGTGTGTGTGTGTGTGTGTGTGTGTTCAAGTGGCGACGTGGCTAGAAACATTATTTCAGATAGGGATGATGTTCTGGTATCAGTGATGTGCATTCCTCATTTCCCTTCCAAACAAAAGTTCATGGACCTCGGAAATGCAGAGAAGATCAAACGCTAGCAGACCTTGATCGTAGTTTGCTGAAAAGCTTTCCCATCACTTTGATAAATCCAGGTCATGGAAGAACTGATATATTTCTGGGTGTGTAGATATCTATCTAGCTGTATCTCTGTACCTATACAGAGAGATAGATTTGAGTAGACTGTAATACATACATATACCTATACATATAGAAGGAGAGAGGGGTGTGCATGTGCGTGGGTGCATGTGTGCGCGTGTGCGTGTGCGTGCGTGCGTGCGTGTGTGTTAGCAGCATCTTTATACTTTGCGCCTCCCTGTTGATTCCAAATGAAACCAAAAAGCCCCATTTCAATTTAAACTGATTACAATGAATATTTTCTTAAAGGAACATAAAATAAACAAAACTGTAAAAGTAATATCTAACAAGACTCTGGTACTGTAGATAAATATAGGACTGCACAAAAATGTGCAAATTTTCAAATTCGTTAACATGTCTACAGCACGATATTACAGATAACAGTTCTACAGCTTAAAAAAATCTACAATTTTTTAAAGAAAAAAATGAACAGTTATGCAACCTTGTTTTTAATTCACTTCATTGAATGATAAACTCTTGTTAAAAAAAGGAAAAAGTTTACACAGTTAAAAATGAAGCACAGGTCAGCAGTATCTTTACAATACTAAAAAACTAAATCAAGGACTTCTTTCTTTTTAAACATTCCCACATTTTCCCTAAAGTGTTATGAAGAGCAGTATGCTGGGAAGGGGCGGTGTTGAAGCAAAGAGTCCCTTTTGTTTTAGGAGCCGGCATCAGCCTTTTAACAAGCATCTTGCACTGAATTGCAGTTCGCCCAAGACTCCTCTTTGTAACCACCATGCAATCCTGAACAAGATGGTGCTTCCTTCCAACAATTTCCTCTTCCCTTTAACTTCAACCAATGTTGGACCCTTGAGGTATCTGTAAATGAGATCCTTCAGACGCCTCACTGGTCAGGATTGTTTCATTATGGTTGGGTTATTAAACTGTGAATTCTTGGTCCACATGGAGTAGTTTTTGTTTCTGTTTTATATATCCCCAATATTTTTGTTCGTTTTATATATCCCCAATAATTGCTCCTTAGCTAAGAGTTAAGAAGTATTTTCTAAAGCACACCGTATGGCTCAGAAGCGGCTCTCCGGATCTTAAAGGGCCTGCAATAAAAATCCACGGTGGGTTTTTACGTTGCATAGTGATCAAAGCTGCCCAGATATTCTAGTGCGGCTCGATAGCAGAACTGGTATTGATCCTGGAGAAAGAAAGAAAAAAAAAAAAAGAAAAGTTTAAAAACCTGCTTTCCATTTTGTTCCAAGTAAGAGCGAATTCTTCGTGGCTGCAGAAAAAATATACCAGAGAGGCATCTGCAGTTCAGCAGTATTCTCCTGCTGACATCAACAGAACAGCAGTTTGAGTTACAATAAATGAAGATAGACTGAGATTTAATGCAATAACATTCTCCACAGAATGCACCTTCTTTCTCTGAAGAGACTCAACAACCGTTTCCCAAGTATTTGCTGTTCTGAATTAATATAACATTAGCAAAAAGCTTTTTCTCTTATGGGAGCATGTTAAGATTCCTTTCCCCTCATGTATTTGAAAATAACTAGTAAGATGCTCAATTAACTCTACAGCAAATATGATACACTGCACTAAGTGACAATATCCATCACAGCCCTGATACAGAATACTGTATGGAAAACCACCAGATTAAAAACCAGGTGAGGAAGCAAGGGGACCTCAACCTTCAGCAACATAAGCTTTGTTGATGACATGAAGATATGTTACCCCGTGGCAAGAACAGGGCCTAAGAGAGACACAGGTAGCTAAGCACCTTATTAACATGAAACAGATTGCACTTCAACCTGAAAACGCAGAAAGCAAGCTCAAGGTGATGAGAGATTTGCATATATTTTTAGTGAATCTAGTATTTGGCACTTCATGTTATTCCCACGCACACAGAGCAGTCCTATTACAGAGTTAGGGAACACTATAGGCTTACACTAAAATGCCAAGTCAGTGTGCTCATTTGTGACTGCCACTCCGGGTACTGATGATAAAAAAACAAAAAACAACCCCCCCCAAAAAACAGAAATTTTTTTCTGAAGAAATTATTTTTGAAATTTTTCCTCCATCCAAAATATCAGAACGGTCTAGTCATTTATATTATAGTGACATCTGGTAATACCATATAGTTATATTTATTAAAATCACTTTTTTTTTTTTTTCAGAAGACCAGGAGACTGATTAGATACTTGCATCATTTTAATGACACTAATCATTAATGACTCCCCTCTCCTTGGTGTTAGAACAATGGGAGAATTCTTTAAAACATATGCCTAGATTTTAAGTATATGGGTGGTCCATATAATAAGGATTAGACTTCTTTTTTGAGTCCTCAGAGAAATGAATTGTCTGCAATTCTACTTGCAGTTAGGGGTGAAGGGTAGCATACAGAAACAAGCTGAATTAGGTGGAGGGAGAATATATCACATAGTCCATTTCTGTATTTGTCAAGTAGGCTCCAATAAGCCTAGTTTTTCTGTATGTTGTATTTATTTCTTGAAAAAAAAGAAGCACAGAAAGTAGATATTTAACATTTTGCCTAATGCACACTTTTAGAATAATGATGGTAATGGAAAAGAAACGTAATTAATTCTTCCATTTGGTCACAGTGAGTTACCTGTATAAATGACAAGCTTATCTCTATTTCTCATATTATTTATAAAGCTGTCTTCTTAAAAATAAGACTATCTAGGCTTTTCTGAATAAGTGCATTTTTCTTGCAGAAAATGTTAAGCTCTGGGGAACTATCTTAAATTTCACAGAGTGTAATATAAAGGTCAATCAAAGTATAACAATTAAACGTATGACCTGATTTTTTTTCCCTTCTCTTGCCCTTTGACTTGATTTTCTCATCTACTGACTCAGGCTGAGTTCAAGTCATTTGTCCAGAAACTTAAGTGAAAATCAAGCACATACCAAAAATATTTAATATGTTCTTTATGACATGTCACATTTCCATTCCAAGGATTCAGGCCTAGGAGATCAGTTGATATTATTTATCTTTCTCCTCATTTCTCTATAGCACTCTTGCTAGCAAGGCATTCATTTACTCTGTATAAATGACTTTACCATTATGATTTTCAGGACAAACAGCCACTTATGTGGTGACACAAAGTCAAGACAGCCATGCGAATAATACCGTCTGATTTTGAAGTCATGACCAAGGGAACATGGAAAATTGAGTGAGTCCACCCACACAAACATTTGGCCTCCTTCTTAATAGCACACATTTCTGCCAGGATGGAAAGTTTCAAACAAAAATGGGTAGCATTTCTTGAAAATAGTTTTACTCAGCCATTCAGATTTCGCTAGTGAACTGATTGTTTTCTTTTGCAGCCAGCAGCATCTACTCCTTTAATAACAGGTAATAATTCTTCCACTGTGTTGATGGTAAATTTTAATCCGTAGCCACCTAGCCACTAAATATATAAATGTATGCACATTTTACACAGTGTCCATCTGTGCATTCTTGGCTCTGGAAATTGCTCCCTCCATCCCACCTCTTTTCCATCACTGTTGGATATGGACACTGTTCTCCTCACCTCTGTCTGTACCATGGCTGGCCGTTGTGTCCTTAACATTTTGACGGTCTGGAAGATGTCGACGACACCTTCATATCTCATTCTTTCCAACACAATGCTCAGGGTTATGAATACTCCAGTTCGTCCAACACCCGCGCTATTGCAATAAAAAAGAAAAAAAAAAAAAGAGAAGGAATGTTAATTGACAGTTAATGATGACAAAAATTGGCTGACAACTTATCTGTTGACACAACACTCCGTATGTGTATAGGTTTCGAAACAGGGAAATATTCACTGAGCAAAATTCCACAGCAAACTGCCACATTTCAGTTAGAATAACTGCTCTCAAGCAAACTCCACATACTATACACTTCCTGACTTCCAGTCTTCACTGCAAAGTGACTTGATTTGTTGATCCAAATATACAATAATCTGTGCATGGTGAAGGAAAACGAGTGTTTGCTGCTGGTGATCTATACTGGAAATGACATAAGGAAACCAAAATGCATGTTACTGCTGTCTTCCTCTTGACTTGTTCATGTGTACCTCCTCCATGTAATTTTTGTTGATGATGTGATGGTATATCTCCTTTCATTTGATTTGTCAGTTGAGCCTCTATTCTGAGTTGAAGACAACCAGTGGACTTTCAGTGAACATTGAAATTGCCCTTACATGCTACAATTCAAGTAAAAGATACATGGGAAACCTAAGATACAGCTTTTATTGAATTTACACACACTCTGGAGTATAGATTACAGATAGTGACATTCATATACTGCATGTATCCACATTAGAACTGAATCTCTTTTTTGACTATATGGCTTATTTAATTTCAGTTTTGTCTTGGATTTCTGTCATTAGCTAAAATCCACAAGAAAGAAATTCCTATAGTTAACGGTGCCAATAGAATGAGTTATTAAACTCAAATAAACATCTATTCATGTAGATCACTCTTGGACATGGAAAGGAAAAAAAAAAGTCTTCTGATTCTTCTGAGCTTGAGTGGTTGTAATCAAGCAACTCACCATCTGGATTCTGACTGCTTCACAAGGTCTTCTCCAGTAAAATGAGCTTGGAAAGATAAAGACTTATAGAGCTATTCAATGTGAAAAAGATGAACCACAGGGAGTGGCTGAAGAACTCTGAACACTCACATGGACTGTGACAGAGGGACACTGAATGCTGACACCAGTGTGGAAACCAACGTTCAGGTTGCACGACGATATTTTATTGTTTAGTCTAGATCTGCACATTTCTAGGGGGTTACATATATGTGAGTAAATTTAAAAACTTTGCAGAAGCTGTGGGTCTTCAGAGAGCTGGAACTAAAGAACACTTGACACCCATGTGCTCTCAGTGCTGATATTCTTATATGCAATGACAACAGCCCTGCAGATCTACAGCAACAGAATTATACGAATTCCTGTCTCTGATAGGATAGACTAGAAAGGTGATGTCTAAGAAGTAGTCCTGGAAAACAGAATCCAGAAACCTGACTTTAAGAGTCAACGACCTTAAACCTAGAGTCAACGACCAATAAATCTAGTACCCTAGAAAGTGCTCAGCATACTTTAATGGGCCAACTACCATTTCAGACTTCTTGCTCTTGATGAACTATTTGAAGAACTCAAACAAAAAGGTGTGGCTTTCTAAATACCTGTGTGATGATTTCTAGATTAGGTATTAGTCAAATCCTTATTAAGAAAACTATTCAGAATTCTTTAAATCAGCAAAAGGAGAGAAATATTTTGCTCTTTTATGTTCTTAAGAAGTGAAAAGGTATCCAGAAAATTATTTAATGAGGAAAACAGACTAATACGAAAAAATCTCAATGCTTTTAGATCCTAGTTAGCCATTAAGTGTAATACTATGGTAAAGTGTGTAGAAAACTCAAGGACCTTGTTCCAGTTGAAAGTGACAAGCCTATTTAAAAATTCATTCATTTCCTATTAGCAGATACTCAGGATTTCTAAAGACTGATAGAAGTCCACAAATGTACTAGCAGTATTTTTAAAGATCAGCTGACTTCATTCAGTGAAAGTATAGCTGCAGACTGAGTTCTGCCACCGTAATTTACAAAGCAGAGCACCGCAGGCTTTGAAAAACCCTCTGTTTAGTAAATGGTGAATGGTCCTTGGCATCACTCCATGATGCTGCCAGTCCAGTGTGAGAATTCATTGAATTTTTAAGAAATAGACACAAACTTGCAGCAATCTTTACTATTTTAGTTAATTTTTAATTGATTGATTGGTGAAGTTAGAAACATTTAAACAGCAGCACATTGACCTATTTGTAAAAGTGCCAGCGAACCAGAATGTACCTAATGTTTAAAAAGTATGGATGGCAGTAGTTTAGTGTGGAACACAGAACAAACTCACCAGAAATGTGTAGAGTGGGATGGAAATTATAGGGAACAGACATTTGGGAGTTTGATGGTTAAGTAAAAAAAATCATTTAAAATCAACTGGAGCCATGATAAGAATACACAAAGTCTAGGCTAGGGACGGTACCTGGGATCTTGTGCTTTCTAAAACAAACTTCGCAATTTAAGAGAGTAATTTAATATTCATATGAATTGACTACCATTGATAATGATTATTAGCATTACTAACCTACAAAATGTTCTTGGCATGTTGATAGAACTTTTAAAGATAAAATCTTGTTGGATTATGCTGGATCTGACATTGTTTCTACCAAAATCTATCGAATTCTCCATGGCTTCAGCATGAAAGATTACACCTAACTAGAAAGGCTGAAAGATATATTTCATTTCATCTACACCTAACTAGAAAGGCTGAAAGACACATTTCATTTCAGAGTCACAAGCAGGTAGTACTTGCACGGTGGAAAAGACTTGGAATAATATTTGCTTTCTTATTTGTTTCTTATGTATGCCTGCAGGACAAAAACTGCTTATTATTCCTCTACTCTCAAAAGTCTTTAATGCCAGGAAAAATGAGGTTTGTACTCATCGCAGTTGTCTTTAGCTCTCCTCCACAAAATGCATCTCTGAACTTTGGCTTTTGATCATGGCTTTGCAATGTCATTCCCTTTTCAGGCTATAAAAATCCCTAGGCACACAGAAGAACTGGGATTCAAAATGTCCAGTATATTACTTTCTTCCTGATTAAGGACCATAAAGATCTCTGTTGCAATATCAGAACATGAGCAGCTATTCTTCTGGCTCTGTAAGGACAACAATCTCTCTTTTCATTTATATGACCTAGTAAACTTGTGATTTTGTCTTCCTATTAGTATTAGGGCCTTGCCTGGCCTGCGGAGAGGACTTGGTACCTATATTAATGTTTTCTATCTATGTTATATAAATAATAACATTTCATCTATCAAAAATAATTTAATGTTGCAGAATGAATATCTAAAATCCTAATGAAATTTATAGAAAGCAATTTATTAAATAAGAGATAAAAGGTAAAGATATTATTTTTTTGCCATCTGCTATAGACTTTAGAATATGCCATGAAAGTAAATAAAAATACATAATATTATGAAAGCTCACCACTGGATTATTCCCATGCACCCTGTAAGCTGTTGTCATCTGCATCTCAATTGTAAAGGAATTTGGGAAGCTCATCACATCAGTAAATGAGAATTTCACTCTGGGAGTCTAACTCACCAATTCAAACCTCAAGGATGCTTTGACAGGCAGAGTTTCTGAACTCTGACTTTTATTCTATTCTATTCACTTTCCTGATATAGCCACCATTTTATTTGTGTTGTCCTGATTGCCACTAAGGTGCTACTCAAGAATAACTGGTTTGTTTACAGCTAATAATCCCCACTGACGTAACAGAATTGGCTGATTATTAGCGATGGGAAAAAAAATCAGATAGAGGAACCTGTGATAAAGCATTTCCCACTGCTTTCAGAAAGTAGCACCGATCAAGTTGTTTTGACCCTGTGGCAGAGACACGTTTCAGAGGAGAAAATACCACATGCTTCCACACACTTCAGAAGAAAATTTTCTGTATGAATGTAAGCATCACAAAACAGTTCCCATTTCACAAAGCAATCCTCCTAGAAGTTCCCTTTCAGCCCTTGTGTTTGATTGCATTTCCGATAGTTCACCAATGAAGTTCCATCTCCTCATATGCTATCACTGTTGTAAGCTATTTCTAAAGTCAATGTTAGAAAAAGAAACTGTACATGAATCATTTTGAGACTTTGTTTACTTACCTACAATGAACAGAGATTGGTCCATCCTGACCAAACTGCTCTTTTGTTTTATGCACTTGGCCTATGAAGTCAATAAATCCTTCTCCAGACTTTGGCACTCCTTGCTCTGGCCAGTCAGTGAACTGGAACTGCCTCACTGTACGGGACTGGCCATCCTTTAACGAAAGACACACATCATATATCCCAAAACATTATCCCAGTAGCCAGAAGCCAGTCAGACAACAAAACAGAAGGTCAGTCACAAAAAACATACATTGGGTGGGGATGGGGAACGGCTAAGATCACACGTACACAGGTTCTTTTGACCACATCACTGACTCATGGTTTTGGAGCACTGGCACAAAGATGAAATTTTATTATCTATGACACTGTGCAGATTCTTTTCTGTAGGAGAATTGTCTGACATTCTGCCTTTGTAAAAAGAGAATCTAAGGATAAGGAAGTTAAGATCTCATTAAATAATACATATATTTTTAAGTATTGTTTTGTCTTCTGAACTGCAACTGAACAGTATTTGTCTTCTGAACTGCAATTTTCCTTTAGAACAGCTAGGATACGGATACCCAGCCTACCTCTCCTTTCCATAAACATGGAAAGTTCCTGTACAGCAGGAATATATTTACTGATAAAATTCATTTAATCAGTGGGCTCTTTTCAGATTGCACCTTTAATGGTAGTTATGGTGCTTTCTAGGAAGTAGGCACCTGTCTGGAAGAGGATGACCATACCACTTGTTTCAAATCATGACTTTCCTTCATTATAATTTAATTTACTAATAGCTTGGACAGGGTTCAAACCAGTAAGAATTTAGAAGGCTCTTTCTCTCTCCAGACATGTTGGCTGAAACTGTTTAGTCGCTTTGATTAGGAATGCTGACAGGATTTTTTTAAAGGGGAGAATTCTGCAGCATGGTTTTGTTTATAATAAGCCAAAGGAATAACTGAAGTCCACTGCACTCCCCAGCTTCTACTGCATGCCTATTTTATATGTAAATGCTCAGGATAGCATAAATAATAAAAATATAATACAATGGATGAAGTAAATTTGTTTCAAGCTTTCAAATGTCATCCTTGATGATTCTGAGCACTGTCAATCTGTGTAGCTGTTATACTTAAAAGCATGAACATAAATCGAGCTGCTACTCTGGATTACTTTCTCTGGACACATTACATTTCTTAAGCATCCACCATGCCATGTCTTCAAAATGCTCTTTTACTAAATGAAACTCACAAGGAATTAAAATGACTATAGGAGATCCCCTGAGAAACAGATAGATATGCTGAAGGCATAAACAGTCTTTCAGTCTTTTTTTTTCCTACCAAAAGCTCTCAGTTATTTTAGACCTTAGAACTGAAACAGAATTTGCTTAAAATAAAGAAAAATAAAAGCAGTAATTTGCTTTTATGTGTCTTCTGGTCCTGTGGGTTATGTCTTTCATGTGTCATCTGGGAGTGAATGGGCGTGTTGCAGCCTCAGCCCAACAAAATAACACATCCTCCTGTTTTGCCCTATACTCTCCTAGATGCCTGCTTTGGCATTGAAAACATCAAATGCGTGGAATATTTTTGTCCTTTGGGAAAAAAAAGGGCATCTGTTCCAAAATATCTACCCAAATTTATTTCTAGTATGCATCAGTCCAAAGAACCACATATATCCTATTTAAAATGGCATTTTCTCATAGTTACCCGTGTGAACCCATTCCCCCCTAGAAGCCATATTGGAACAGATCGTTCAAGACAACTACAAGATACAATATTAATCTAGGCTATCTAGGCTGCCACTGGCGGGCCAACAAATTTCTTCCTATGAATGAGATCTAAAGGTAAATATTTGTATATCATTTGTCTAAATCAGCTATGTGATATATTTCATGGGAGTCATAACTCAGTAGTCTCATGGAAGTATGTGTAAACTATTTTCTTTTAAAACGGCACTAACTTCTATTATTTAAGAAGCATACTGATAAAGTTAGTTAGTCTGAGGTTAGACTACCACTAAAGCAGAACTGGAGCTGCTTTGCAGTTTCTTACACAATTCCCCATGCTCCTAATAATACAAACAGTGCTGCTTTCTTTTAATGAGATGCTTGCCAGCATAAGTCCAAATATAAATGCCAAATTTTATTAAAATCTCTATTTTCAAATATTGTCACAGTGAACATAGATAGGGTAAGAAGTTAACTGTAAGAAGTTAACAAAATATGAACCTTCAAATCCCAATATATATATTGATATGTATAGAGCATGGGGGTTTGGATAAATAACTCTATTGATTAGATGGGCAATAGGATTTCTTCTTGCTGCTATGAGGGATATTCAATCATCTTGTGATGAGACTGTAGAGTATATAATACTTGCTTACAGCCATCGATAGTAGGCTAGCCTTACATGAGACTGCCCAATATTTCGACCTTTGTAGTTTACAGAACAACTGTGTATAAAGCTGCCAGAGCAGCAGATTGAAGTGGCTACAGAGGTCACTTCCAGCTTCCAACAGAACTGACAGCCTCGGGAATAGCAGAGAGCTCCACACCAAGCCCTCACTGCTGGGACCTGCAAGAGCAGCACCTGGGAATCAGCGGGCAGCTCCGCTCAGCCAGGACTCCGATGGCGTCCTGACATTGCCTAAGTGCTTGGAGAGAAGGAGAGAGGCTGCTTGCAACCAGTGCTGCATTTACTTTCCGCTGAATATAATAATTTAGTTAGATGGTCTCAATTACTGGGTGTGACAGGCGTAAAAGCTTAACTACAGGAAAACTCTAAGATACATTTTCCTAAGTAAGGCTTGCAGCTTTCAGTAAATTTTGTGGCACTATGGTTTCTCAGAATGTCTGGAAAATTTAAGGTGGCCCTGAGAGCTTGCCAGTGAATTGTTTTAAAAATTGTGGCCACTAAGACAGAGAGATGTTTAAAATTTGAAGACTAATAATAAGCAATTATAAGATGTTGCAACAGGGTGGTTGGCATTCATGTATGGCTCACTTAAAAAGTGGTACAATAATACAGGAGCAGAAAAGCTATTTCTGGCAAATTAGGATATGGAATCCTTTTAGACTTTTTACTGGTTTGCTAGCTACTAGCAAAAAAGACAGATATTGTACTGGTTTACTATAAACTCTTAAATTAACTTTTGGGAAATATATTTCACCCTAGGTTTGTCGTCTCTCATCTTTAGCCACAATTGTAGCTTTTTTGGCATTATTGTTATGTGATTTCAGTGTGCTATGGCACTTAGCATCTTTTTCAGCTTGAGAAGGTACAGAAAATATCTTAATATTCCACCTGCAAAGACAATCGGCAATTCTGGAGTGAAAGTGCCTTTGAATCCGCCTACACTTACAAAAATGGTTGAAAACTGATATTGGAAGCCAGCAGCTTTATTTACAAACAAGTTAGAGAAGATATCATTCATGTGATCCTTACTACTTTCAGCAGAATGAAAATCAGATCGAAAGTATGATCAAAAACATGTATGTAAGTCTATTTTGCCCACTTGAAATTTTAACACGCTGACCAGTTCACTAACTACCCCAAATTTTACATGAAGTTAATATCCAATCAGCAGTCTGACCAATAAAGACAAAATGTTATATTTTCTATGGTGACTGACAACTCAACTAACCAAGCTGATCCTGGACAGTACATCCACTGTTTTGCTTGAATAAATTTTATAGTGCTTAGAAATCCTCCATAGAAATGGAGGATTTCGGTAATTTTTCTCATCAAGCAGAGTAAAGTGCTAGGAATCACAAGTCTGAGAAATGCCAAGTGTATATTTTAAGTTTATGTACATTTAATCTCATATCAGCACATAGTCTTGGGCTCAGGAATTCAGATAAGAAATGCAGAATGAAAATAAGGAAACTAGGGTCACAGCTGTATAACTCTCCTTTGCAGATATACAAGAGTGCTGAGAATAAGCTATGTCAAAAATCAAATTATAATGTGCAAAGCTTGTCAAGCTTTTCTTAAGAATGCTATTTGCCCTGCAGTTTTAAAACCTCACTGTATTAACCTTCCTACTAAGTCAACCTAGAAGGTGGTGCAAAACAACATATTTACAGCTTCAAGAAATGAAAATTTCCCACCAAAACCACCAAGGGGGAAATGAGGAGAAAGGGAAGATGGCATTCAAATCATCATTTCTGCATTATATGCAGAGTACTTATTCAGACCTCTGCAAAATTGTGCTGCCCAGATGTTTTATCATCTGAATTGTTTGTAAACAAAGGTGCTATTTATTTAACAATTTTTTTCTCTGATATTTGTTTATTGCTTGAAAAACAAGTATATGTCTAATTAAATAAAAAAAAAAAGAAAGAAAAGGAGAGAGAGAAAGAGTCTTTCTCTTTTAAACTTGAGTGAAATGGGATAATGCTGTGTTAACTTACCCTTGCATCTGTAACCTTGAATTCCCTTAGAATATACTGTGGCATGTTGTACTCTGCCATGGGATCTACGACAAAATACTGGTATCTGGCTGAACGTTCTGCAGGCCAATACTGGTGGCATTTTTCCTACAAAATAACACAGCAAAACACACTTGTTACTCAAGACTGCCACCACAAGCTGGAGTAATTTTTTTCACTCAAATAAGAGTAATACTTATGGGAAGTGCCATTCCTGACAGAAATTTACTGTTTTTTTTTAATGAAATAGAATTGTTTGAAGCAAAACATAAAAGCTGTACCTAGCATAAAAAGATCATCTTCAGTATTGCACTGCACAGGAGCATTACCTGGTCACTGTACCTCTGAACGTACATTTCTGCTCAGTTTTGTATTTTATCAGTGGAAAAAGCTATCCTTAGTTTAAATGTCAATACAGAACGGGATGCAAACTTTATGACTATCTTCACTTTTCCCCCTTCTTCCAGCCGAAGCAAATGTTCCCAGGCCTCAGTCAGGGGTGTCTGCTCATCTCTGCATCCTCTACTAATGTCCCAAGCCACCTCTATTCTATAAGTATTTGGTTGGACTCAGATTTCATTTATCACATAGCAGTTCTATGTATGATGTAATCCTGCCCGGACAATAACTTGTTTCATTCTTTCCATTATACAAAGCAGCACTTTAATGACTTTAGGAGTGTAAATAGGCTGATGAAACTGCTAAGTTCAGCTCAATGAGCACACAGAAAACATCCAAATCTTTTAGAAATACTTTCCCCTAATGTTATTAACATCAGAAGCTACAGAGGAAAAGTCTCCAAATGAGAAATCCTCATTATTCAATAGTCAGCAACGCGTCCCTGCTTTCTTTCTAATACCAACATGAAAACTAAATTGCTGCTTCTCACTGCATCCCAGAACAAAATGCCACGTCTAGCTTTTCTACTTCATCATGCACAGACTGCAAATGCCAGTGCCTTGTGACCTACCATGGCATCGCTATTTCGAAAACAGAAGGAACCTAATTTCCCACCTTTACCTTTAGACATCCCGTAACGATGAAATACTTTAATAAGAAAACATTAATAATAATAAATATTTTACTATGGAAATATCATAGAAATACATACTCTGCCCATTTCTCGTAGCTTAGTAAGCATGACTACAATGGTAGAATTATGTTCCCAGAGCATTCTCCAGAAATCTTCAGTTGTTTCTGCCAAAGGTCCCTGTGTAGCTATGTAAGCCTTCTGCTGTCTGTATTGAGAGAAAAATTAAATAAAGAGAAATATTTTAAACAAAACTGTAAATTGATAGCCATATTGTGTTTACAAGTAAACATTATCTAGAGGAAAAGTTATATGTTATTAATAACAAGCACATTAATACCTAATGTGATTGTTTATTCAAACAATGACATTTTTTATTTTTAGAACTTTGTGATGGAAATTACCCTGTTAATATTGTGATATATGTTTTGATCATTATTACTTAAATTTTAATGCAGCACTAATAGCTCAATTTGTGTGCTGTAAAAAGCACTTAAGAAACACTTAGCTATGCTGCTTCATTTTGCAGAAAAAAAATGTGGTACTATCTATTAAGTTAAGGAATTATAGCAACAAGCAGTATCTTTATTAGCTACTTTTCAACAGTCTAATGCCTCCAAGCAAACATAAGCCAATAAGCAAGCTCAGCAGTGGCCTTAAAATCCTAGTTGTGGCAGGTACCATGAGACTGCGCAGACTCCTCCTTGTCTGGGGGGGAGTTTTATAAGAAGATGGAGCCTACTGCACAGTGTTCAGAGACCAGTGTTTCTAGTACAGAAATATCTCTGTAGGTCCTATTTCAGACAAAGATCATTTCCAGTTAGGAGGCTCAGAAAATGTGCTCTGTAGATGCACATATTCAAGCACACCTAAGCTGCCCTAGGGAAAGTGCGCTGCTTCCCCTTCATGCCTTTTCTGAGCAACTGCTTAAGCCAGCCAAGGGCATACTGCTTCATGCTGTAATGTAGGTTCTGGTTTAAATACATATAAAATGCTGTTTGGAGGCCAGGTCTTCTCTTAATCAGTGCTGCAAGAGCACCAGAGGTTATCACCTTGACACAGGCAGTACATCTCCTGTATGTTATTTCTGTGAATCTTTTTAAGCAGAATAGTTGTAAAAACACGGAGGTTGCATGAATGTATGAATGTATTTAAAATCTCAGTAACCTTCAACATGTAAAAACACACTTAGAGTTCTCAAGGATATAAGGGTAGGTGCAACTTTATTATTTAAGACTGTATGACTCTTGTACCCTACACGATTTTCCTGTGTGGTATAGGTGAAAATCTAGAGCCATTATTAATGTTAAAAAGCAAAACAAAGCATAAATTGTCTAGATTGTAAGCAATATAATTCATTGTTTTCACTATAATCACATAAATAGTTGTGTAAATTTATAAAGCAGTCCATATGGGAACACATCAACATTAGTACCTGTATCCGTCAATAAAACTGGCGTTTATGTAATCAGAGCCTTCTACTCCGCGGATTGGCTGCAAGCAAACTCTTGTAGACTCATATGGCATAATATTGACAAGGCGATTTTTGAATTTATTACAGGGAAGATTGGCACTGATGAATCTTGAAGTGTGAGCTTTAGAGCTAGCTAGACGCTGTTGAAAATAAATAAATTTTAAGAATTAAGATCAGGTATGACCAAAATAAATGTCATTATCAGATTTGATGATCATTGCTTATGACCCACTAACAAATTATTTCATTTTCAAATGCTGTTTATATATATATATATATTTCATTGTATTACCTATGTTTTTGTAAAGCTTCTTTTAGTGCTTTACAGAAGTTTAATGACTTTCATGCCTATGAACAAATTTAAATACTAAACAGTTACACAGACATGAATTTCAAAAAGTAAGGAACGACAGGTTTAAAACTCCCATTTTGAACAGTCTTTGGACACTAAAAGTAGAAACAAATGTTTTACTGAATACTCTCCTGTTAATTTATAGTTTCGTGTTCCAGGTGACCTAGCTTTTGCTTGCTGGGAACACATGCTGGAGGATAAAGCAGCATTAGGCATTACCCAATTTGGTCGTGGCCCACCACGAGGTAACATGTCAGTACCTTAAATTCCAGTTCCATTCCTGTGACATTCTCTCCCGTTTCGATCTGTGTCAGCTTCTGAATATATGCATACAGGTTTCTGGCTGGCACTTCGGTATTTCCACATGTCACTGCTTCCAGCAGTGCATCATGGATAAAGATGTATTGGTCCTCAGTTTGAACCATGTAATTCCTCTGTGCTCTCATTAGAGTTACGTGGCCATAAATATCTACAGTCTTTTCATGCTTTATTCTCTCCAACATGGCATCTATCACAATGAAACAGCCAGTCCTGCCAACCCCAGCGCTGAGAAGAAAAGAACACAGGAGGAAGAACATGAAGGAATATTTCATGCGGTGTGCCTATTTTCTATGGCATTCAAATTTTAAAATTTCATAACACTGTTATGGAAAGCACATTTTCTGAATATTAACATCAGCTTCCATGAAAGAGGCCAGTGCCTTTGAAATAAGTGATCTCCTTTAACTTCTATTAGAAACAACTGAGGATGTACAATGCTTGTGTAAGAGATCTTTGTATCCAGCTGGCTCAGGCTTGAATGGGAAAGAAATAAAACACATGATGATATATTCTTAAAAACGAAAATCACCAGAGGTAATGCATATGCTAAGAATTCCAGCTTTACTTTCAGCATCATCTGTAATCCATTAGACATGTTGTTGTTGTTATTATCCTCTTCTTACTGAGATGAATTTATTAGCAGACAACAACATTATACAAAATGAGAGTTGCAAATTCTGCTTTGAAGGCACACTTTTCTCTAGATCAAACTGTGAGGTTCCGGTTGATGCAGTTTGCTCTGTCCTACTCTCCTCTGCCCAGCCAGGCCATAATATTACAATCTGCAATTAGCTATACTAGTTTTGGGTCTGGAAAATCCTTAGCTAGCCCTGTGAATGTGTCTTGAATCTCTAGAAACAAACTGAGGCACCACTAAAAGGACCAGAACTGGGACCAGGATGCTCAGATTGCTTCAAAAGGTAGATAGTAAACGGACTAAGTATACTTGAAGACAGTCAGGCAACAGTGAATTTATGTGAAGACTGGGTCAGTAGTATTCCTTAGTCAGGGCTGAAGTAGCATCTTCCCCCCGATTCTAGATCAAATCAGATGCTGGACACTTGGTGCTAAAAGGAGCATTTTAGACATGAGCTGACGTGCTTGCATGTCAGTCCTGTTGAGGACTGGGAAACCTCACCTTCCCACCTCTGCAAGTAGGTGATTTCAGGTATAGGTGTACTTAATAGCAGTTTATTTTTTATGATTCCTGCTGCCAAAATGTGCCAGACTTTCTAGGATTTTTATTTTCTCTCTTTCTAAAAGGTTTTATATATGGGCTACCATTAATGACTCCTGAGGACAATGTTATGCATAAGAGGAAAAAGAGACATATAATAGTTACTTTGATGCTATTATTCTTAATCATACATAATCCAATATATGGTATTTTTGCATAAAAGGGTTCATAGAAGGAATATTAAAAAAGACTACAGAATAGAAAAGACCAGAAAATGTTTTGATGGTTGGAAGAGTTGTTCTTTTTTTTTTTTTTCTAAATGCAGCCAAATTTCCTAACATCTCTGTTGGAAATTCCTTTCTGGAGATGTTTATGCATTATCTATGTTGGGTCAAATTTTCAAACGGATGTCTTTTTGTAGTCACAAATATGACTAAAATCTACAAAGTTGCTTCAAATACTTGAGCACATGTAGCTGTTTTCATACGTATTTCTTATATCACCTCATGTCTGGACAACAAATGCTAGTTCCCAGCATTTCCCAGGATAGTCTGGGCTTTTTAAAATTTACTGGTTAATGTTGTTGTTCAAATGGTGGTTGGAGAGGGAGAAAATAAAGAACAAATTAAATGATAGCTCTCTTAGCTCATTCTCTTTTTATAATAAATGCTCCGCAATCCACAGAAACTGAATTATCTTATAGCTGGCAAGAAGCTTGGGTAAAACCTCCAAAAATTGTCTCACTCCTGATATTTTTCTTTTGGATTGCAAACAAAAATAACAAGTAGCACACATCAGGATGTTAGATTGGTTTCCATAAACTTTTAAAGCATTCTTCACTAATTTAGCATATAGCCCTTACTTGTGCTAATTTCCAGAAAGCTTACGAATCAGCATTTTAACAAATCACTCTGCAGTTTAAAACTTCTGAGTGCATTTCTTGCACTCTTTTGACTGCAGAAATGACAAAGAAAGGACTGTGCTGATTTTAAAGATATATGCAGTTACACATTGTTCTATAAAAGGAATAGTTTCAGATAGATCAGGACAGCAAGAAAGACTAGCAGTATAAATACTCAGCAGTACACCTGTATCTTATTTCTTCCTATGGAAATTCATGCAGTTTTTATCAGGCAAGAAAGTGCTGGCCAAGTGAGAAAAGATATTACATTGAAAATGTTCTTACAGTTTATAATATGGTTTTCTTTACTATCACATATTAATGAGTATGGGCTTATAACTGGATATGCCATTTTTGAGAAGAAAAAAATAAAAGTTCTGAAGGTTCCCACAGACCATAACTACTGTTAAATTCCAACCAGTAAGAAGCTAATACTTTCAACTGGAATGAACAGATATTTTTCCTTTCTCTTCCTCATCTCTTGCATTACTATTTGTATTTCTTTTTGTACAAGTAAACTTAGAAAGTATTAGTTACTGATATGTTGTAGTACAGATTTTATTTCCTAGTTAGATCAGAAGAAGTTGTGAAGTCTCACCACTGCATCACACACATTGATGTTGTCATCATGTGGAGGAAGGGGCTGACCCATCGTTTATATGGAGATATTTGGCTCCGCTGTACTCCTGACAAAATCCTCTTTGGAACACTTTATCCAGTAAAATATTTCACTGCCTTGGTGTGCTCAGAACAAACCAACTTGGCTGTGCAGTTACCAGATTTGCCTCTTCATTTTCAAACTACAAAAATGCAACCAAATCTACAAATGTTTTAACTTCCTTCCTGCACTCCCATTCCAATCTACTATCCATCTCTGAACTCCAACAATAAATAATACCCTAGTAAGAAATTACAATATTCCATTGTTTCGCCTTCTTTCCTGCTGTCACGCAGAGACTGCTCAGTGTAGTACAGAGACCACTGGGAAGTCAAGCAGTTTAAATCCTTACAGATATGCCACAGAAACATCAACTTGCTGAAATAAATACAGGACACACAAAAAATCAAGCCCAGCAAGAAAAAATAAGAAGTTCAAGAAAAAATAAGTTTGAAAAGTTTGTTATTTTTTTAAGTAATGGACAGCTGTATTTTGGCCGTGACAGAATGACAGGGCATGACAGAAAAACAATGTGCTAAAGGTCAGCATCTTCTTTTAATAAGAAGTCACACAAAACATAATTTTCTGAACAGGGAATTCTTAGGCTATCTGATTGGTTTAATTTATAAATTACCAGAAGAGTTTTGCTAGCTGACACACAAAGTTTCCCTGACAACCATTTCTTTTGTTCTTGCTTTATGTCATTCACCAGACAGCATTTCACCAGCATTTCACCCAAAAGATTCTAATGGTGAAACACAAGTACCTTCTCTACGATCCTGAAGGACTAAGTTGCACACTGTGGTTATGACAGAATCCTGTTCATGCTTGTTTTTCATCATTCCAGCAGCCTTTAACCAAGGACATGACGGAAACTACACAACCGATAAACCATCTCTGCCTTATCTGTTTGCTATATTCATTGCCAAGCAAGGGCGTTTTTTTTTTGCTTATGTCACTAAAAATAGTGTGAAAACGTCACGAGGAAGCTGAGGCAACTGGCATTCAAACCATTTATACTACCCTGAGATACCAAAGCAGGTGAAAAAGAAGGCAGCTCCCTCTGCCTGCAGACTTGCTGCTGGCGAATTCACGGGATCAGCTCCAAGTGGCACCCCATGAATCAAGTGCCTGTTGGAGCCAATCATCAAGAATGCGTCTCACTGCATTGCATGCTCTACCTGCAGAGACCATTCCTATCTGGTTTCGTTAGAAATGATAATACAGCCAATATCTGACTCAGTTCACAAATTAAATCTGCAGTTGTTATCACTTTCTTGTCCTGTTATGTTTTTCTTTCTTTTTTCTTTTTTTTTTTTTAAATTCTAACATTTCAGTTAAAGATACTGTTATGTTTACAGGCTGAAACTCTATGCAACCCTTTAGAAAATTGTTAACCGTTCAAATATTATCATTTATTCTATTATGGCATTTGTTTTCAATTTCTAAAAACATGGTTAGATCCATCCCATGAGCTGAAACATGCTTAATGTCCTGTGATGTGATACAGCTACGATTCAGAGACAGAAAAATTAAGAGGCATAAGAGGGCCATTCCACATTACAATCACTGTATGGATGTGTTAAAGGTTGGATTTTGTGATTAATTTGTAGCTGTTTAAATGATGACCTTTTACTGATACTTCAGTGATCTGGCAAAGAAAGGTAGTGTAATTGCCAGTTTTCACAGATCATTTAATTCAAAGCAAAGACAGTAAAATATGGACCAAAAATAATTTAGAACATTTTTGACTTACATCAAGGGAAAATTTTGATTGACTGTTATAGTTTCAGATAGAATGAAACTTGCATTTATGAACTGAAAGTACATACATTTGGATGTGATACGGGATATATGCTAAAGAATCTGGATTTTACTGAGAGACTTCATATGATTAATTAGGCATCAATTCTATAGAAACTCTGTAGTCATTCTGACAAGGGCACTATTTAGACTACTTTTCTCCTTTAGGAAATTAGGACACAGCTAAAAATCACTACTCTGTTTAGGAAACAGCACAAATACCCTTTTGAGGGCATAGATTGGACTGAAGTAGCATAAAGGCTTTGTGCCAAGAAGAAAATTTCATTCTAGAGGAAATATTAAATAGCTTCAAGAATTCTAGTGTCTGCATGTGAGAAACCTTTTAGAAATGGGTTGAAAGTACACACTGATTTCCTCTTTCTTATTTTCCCCTTTGTGTGGTTATGGTACAGTACTGTATGACACATTTTTAGGTATAATGGTTCACCATTGCCAAATAATACTTTTAAGAAAAATTCCCATGCAGAAAGATAAATATAATTACTGCCAAAAGAAAACAAACAAATAAAACCTTAGCCATAATCTTTTCATTACCTATATGTTATACACAGAGGCACCTTATTTGTCACTGAAGCTTTTTTAAATTGAACAAGGGAGGAAAAAAGGAACACAAAACAGACACAGATTTTACTATGGATGAATAAAGCTCAGTGCAGAGATTGCCAGAGTTTTCACAGACAGCTGGCCACAGCACAGGGGCTCTCAAATCAAAAGCCAACCTTGTGCTTATCTTTCATCACTAAGCTTTATGAAGATTTTCAGTTTATATTTCTCAGAAGTCCACCGTTTCCTAAGTTCTTCAAGCCTAATTGCCAAAGATTTAAGCACATATTTCTGTAGTACGAGATTGCAGAATTTTAATAATGTTCAGTAAGTAAATCTGTTCCTCATCCAATTTTGGGCTCAGCTCTGGAGAGATAAAAAGAAGCTGTCTTAACAGATTTTACCATGAACTCATACAAATCAACAAAATCTTAAATGCTAAATCTAACACAGTCAAACTCATAATGATTTGACTAATATCTGAATACAGAGAATAATTGTTCATTAAAACAATTGTAAATGTTGAGTTTTCCACGCAAAGCAGACACCTAGTATAGGGAATGTTCAACATTATAAAAGACTTTTAAGAGTCATTTCACATAAGACCATCCCATTCCAAGAGCTCAAATCATTTTGCCACGCTACACTTATATTCAGGTCTGTCACGAGCCAGAACTCTATGGAATACTCCTATAACGCTCCAAAGCAGTACGGGAATGAAGCTAAGGAAGGGCAGAATGCAGAAAGTAACTCCACTGGCTAATAGATAACTAATATCACAGGTAATGGAGAAAGATGTACCATCTTGTACCATGTAAGCAAAAGATATTAGATGATTAATAAGTATTTTATTATGTTAGACTTTGTTGGTATTTTGACCTGGCCTGAGTGAGAAGCTTAATGTCATTCCCTGTGTTTGGCTTTATACCAAGAACTCAAAGAAAGCCAATTTCCCCATCAGCACCATCTACAACTCAGGTCATCTGGATCTATTCCTCTCCATGAACATGTCTAAGCTCTCAGGCACCTAACACCAGATAATAACTACTGTAATAACTACGTCACTGAACAGAGAGAACAATATTTTTGATCCTTCTGTTTTCTTCCTTGAAACAGGCAGAACATCACAGCATGCTTTTGCCCACATCTTGCTCAAATCACAGATCATAGGTGAAACTCTTATTGTTCTGCTTGCAAGAAAGCATACAACAGAAATTAACAGAATGAGAACTGAAAAGTTCATTGTCCATATTTCATAACACTTCTTTTTCTTATTTTTGTTTTCAGTTGATCATTGATTTTCTATAGCAATATTTAATTAATCTTGGTTTTCTTAGAAGATTTTTACATATACTGCAACGTAAAACACCTCACTTAATTCCGTCAATTACTCAAAAATATAGACACTAGAATAAACTGTATTTCTTTATACTGATTTATCTGCGCAGAAGGTTTTACATTAATTTTTATTTCAAAACTAATTCAGTTCTAGAATATCCTTCCTCTTATTTTCCTGCTCTTCTAAATACAATATTCAGTGTACTACCCTCTCCATTTACCATGAAAGAATAAGTATACTCAAGATATTTTCTCTGTGAGATTTGGTCAGTTTTCTTGTACATTTAACATTTGTTGTAGTGCATTTGTGAAGCCTTTGTATGATTATGCATTCCATTAAAGAATGAAAGATATAAAATCTACTAAAATTGAGTTTAGAAAATGTTTTGAAGCTAATTTTGAAAGCACATCTCGGTGTGACTTGTTACTTTCCACTAAAGACAAATCTATGCATGAACATCTGTAGTAAATACAAGAAAATTAGACTTATGAGTAATTTATGAGAGGAAGTACACAGTGATCTAATCAGTAATAAATAAAAGTGAATATTACAGCACAGGAAGAAGTCTGTGAGTAGAAATTATGCTGCTTTCTGCTAACAATTACAGCCTTTTATTTTTTTGCATTTCAGATTTCTCTTACTCTCAAAGTCTCTCTTCTTTCTTTCTGTGGGAAATAGGAGATGAACTGGTGCTACGTAAAACTCAATTAAAGCAAATGCGAGGGGATGTATTCTGAAGTTCTGGTCAATGGGATGACCTTGAAACTTGAAGCTGAACATTGTGGTGCTTCAGAGCACCAGAGTTCTTCTGGACACTTCCTTGCTTCAATGTGTTCATGTATCCATGTGGTCTATAGCTGTATCCTCTCAATAGCCTTTTGCTTGGCTTTTGGATTGACAGGAGAACAGTGATCACGTCTCTGATGGTCATCAAAACAGCATTTCAACATGTAAGCACAGAGCTGAAAAGCTTACATGGATCTAGGTTTCCGTGAGCTGTTTTGTATGTTCAGCACCAATCACAAATCAAACCACTAAATGAAATCAGCTCTGTCTGCCTACAGATCCTCTTTTTTTTTTTCTATATTGAAAACTTGGGAAGAATCAAAAATTCGTACTCAGCCTTGAATCTGATTGAATCTTGTCAGCAATCCTACTGTTCTGAATTCCCATCTCAGGATGTCTCTTCCTTATTTATAGAAAATGTGACAAATGACTGATGTATTGAAGAATATTGAATTGATATGGACAGAAATCAGAGCAGTGCTTCACAGGATAAAAAAAAAAAAGTGATTTTGCTGCCCTCAACTTAATTTAAATTTAAATAGAAAGAAAAAGAAAAAGAAATATTATAATGTTGCACATTATATGCACATATATGCATGTTGCACATATGATATTACACAATCGAAAACAGAGCATGCAAAACTATGCAAAACTCTTCAATCATAAACTCTTCAATGAGTTCACACTGAGGCTGTTGCCAGGCTTACATATTTTCTTAGCCCAACTACTGAAATGAATAAATACGATTTCAATATTATTTTCAATATTTCCATCAATAATCCATCAACAGAAGAAGGGTTTGGTTACTGGTGCTACTCTAACTGATATCAACATGAATTTTGTGTAGCAGCAGAGAAAATCCATTTGTGAAAGGTTAATATGACTATGCGTTTAACATTTCTTTATCATGATTTGCGATTTAGAGGGTGGACACTAATCTTCCCTCTTACTTTGCAAGTTTTTGACCTTTATGAGCTAATAAAGTGACCAAATAAGTTACAACAAAAATCCTGGCCATTTTGGAATGGTAGTTTCAAAAGGGTTGTAAAATGAGCTTGGGTAGAATTAAGTTTTTTTTTTTTTAATAACTTAAAATTATTTTTAAAAAACAGGTGACACGAAAATTCAAACACCACAATACAGGATTTATTTGGAAGAGAAGTCATTGACAAAATCTGATAATAAATGATGAGACCATGAAGTAATTTTATAAAAGTATGAAAAATGGAGAGAGATAAATGTTCAGGGCAATAGAATACTGATTGGAAAGCCTCCACAGAAAGATAACAGAACTATTTTTAAAGCTCCATTTTACTTCAGAGACACAGGAAAATGATTTAAAAAGAGACTTTCATGCTGATTACTTTAGATCAACATACAGCCCGTTCAAATGTAGCCAAAAATGTTGTGCAGCCAAGTTCATGCAATGTGTTCCAGCGCACTGTGTGTTCACGGATATTCCGGAATATACTGTAGGTACAGCTGGGAAATCTCAGAGATACCCCTTGTCCAGAATTCAGCTATTGGGTTATAAAAATATTTTCACATTTCCTGCAGATGGCTAGATTCTTTTCTTCACTAGTAATTTTAATTCAGAATTCATTATGGACAGCTGCTGGCTCTAATAGAACCTAATTGCTCTTTTACCAGGCTCAGCTGCAAGCAGTCAGATTTCCTTTTCCTTTATGGAGTATATTATATATAAACATGGGTGGGGAGAAAAATAACCAATTAACTAAATACATAAGGATAAAATGACTCACTAAGAGCACTGATCAAATAATGTATCAAACTACAGCTTAGGTCAAAGGAAATTACAGGCCTTGTAGGACATGATAATATATGTATGGAAATAATTATCAGCACCAATATATTTGTAATTTGAGATAACACATGGAAAAGGCATTGCTTCAGTTCAAAGCATCTTATACAAATTACTACATTTTAATAAGGGGCAGGTTACTTCACTGAGCATAAGGTCATCAGTCTCCAGAATGGCTACTCAATGGAAACCATACATCATCTGAAACCAAGGCTTAAAATCTGTACTATGGGATCCACAGGATAACTTAGTGGGAAAGTAGGAAAAGTTGATGTATTTTGGGAATGACTTTTGCTGTTTGCCTGTTTTGCTGGAAAAAAAAAAAAAGGCTAAGGAAAAGCTACTCTTACTGAGGCTACAGAAAAAGGGTGCAGCACAAACGGTAGCGCTGCTGGGACAGGCAGCAGAAATGACTAGAGATGTGAAGGTTCCCCTGCTTTTGCTGTGTGAACAAGACATGTAGGAGGTTAGAATAATTTGTTTCAGCCAAAGGATAAACATGAGGATAAGATGACATATGCATATAAACAAGAAACAGCATGGAAGTATGTCTCTCTTTCTCCATTTACCCAATGTCAAAAAATGCAGCATTTAATGAAATGGAAATAGAGGCTTTTAAAGTAGAAATAAACAGATATCTTTTAAGACAACATGTGGAACTACTTGTGAGAGGATAATACTAAGATGAGGAGAAAAAGGCAAAGACCAGAAATTTTGGGTTTGTTCTCCAAAGTGTGTATACAATCATTATTGGTAGATAATTAAAGAAATAAGAGACAAAGAAAGAAATCATCATGAAGCAGGCCTAAATCAGGCACCAGTTGTTTGCTGCTAGGAGGAAATCTTATTGAAATATTGTCTGTTATTGCAGTTTTTATACTTCCCGCTGAAAGTTCTGTCATTCACCATGATCAGGGACAGGATACTGGCCTAGAGAGATCTCTGATCTAGTGGACAAGCAACAATCATTTTGTTCCCTCCTAGAGTTAGAGAATTATTTCTTCTACCAGAAACAAAATCTTGCTTTATGCTGTCGTAGCAGCTCGTTCAGGATCTCATCCAGACCTGAATCACAGCACTCATGGTGTAATGCCTGCGCCACAGACTAAGTGCTAAGCAAAGATGACTTTATAATATAGGACTGATTTCATCAGAAGGACCACAAATAGTTATTTTTCATTGGACCTGCATGAAGAAATATTGGTCTTAGAAGTTATTTGTATGTTTCTGAATTTCTGCAATGATTCCATTTCACTCATTAAATGTTCATGCTTTTAAACAACTGCAGCATCTACTGCACACAGGAAAGATACAATTTAGTTTTCATGTAAGGCTAATTTTCTTGGGCAGATCTGATTTTTAACTTAAATTGAAACTTGAAAATGGATCAGCTGCAGTTTGCTGGTGTGTCTTTTCTCAGGAAGGACTTCTGGATCATGCCTAAGAAACAGTATCTTACTCACATTTTTGTGTATTTCAAGATATCCAAATTAGGGATCATAGTTTTTAAGATTCAGACTATCTATAGTGAAAAAAAAAAAAGGATCAGTTGGGGGCATGTCTGAAATTTGTGATTATTTGAACCAAGAACTCACTTAGGACAAGGAAACTTAACTTCCTCTGGAGTATTCTGTACTTGTCAGCACCACAGCTTTATCAGAGTAACTGAGACTGTGAAGGCAAATGGAATAAAATGAAAAGCATGGACATGAACTGACGGCTTAGTATTTATATTAAGGGGAAAATAACTTATATTACAATTACATTCACTACGAATTGAACTGGGACATCTAACTGCCTAGCTAATACAGTTAGACCTAAGAAGGCAATGAGAAAAAAAAAGCTATCTTTATAATATATAATGTGACTTATACCTGAAAGTTAGAGGAGAAATATAAATACAGTGTGTTAGAATATGGATTTCACCTAGTACCGTCTAACATGCAGTAGCATCCCAGTGGCTGCTAAAAGAAGAGAGGGGGAAGGACTAAAAGTTTAGAATATTTGAGGTATTAAAATACTGAGCTGTCCTTATATTGTTTTTGCATCTTCTTTGAGAGATTTATACATGTGGGGTGGGTAAATATTTCCCCCAACAATGAAGAAGGGTAGGCACATCAGAAATCTGCTTTTCACCAGGATTATAAATTGAACACTCAGTTGGCAGTAAGAGTAGTGAGGTTAAAAAGATAGAGAGCTTAAGCGAAATAACCCGTGAATCTCATTTTGGGGGAGATTCTGACCTTGAACAAAATTGGGTAGTATACAAGAGCATATTGCGTTTTGCTGATCTTTGAAAATTAAACTGCGCTAATTGGTTGAATTAAAACATTAAGGCAGAGAGTTACTTAAAAAAAGTCCCTTGCACTTTTCCAAACAATCCAGGTATTTCTTTTTGTGATACCAGCATTATCAGTAAACACCAAAACTTCACACAGTGTCTTAAGGATATGCCCTGTGATGCTGATACTAAAAAGAAAAGGAGGTATTGAAACACGTGGGATTGCACTTACACATTAAGCTTTTATGTAGTGCTACTGAAGCAACTACTAAAGTTTCTGTGATGTTTAAAAAAAAAAAAAAAAAAAAAAAGCAGTGGTATGAAGCTCCAAACACCCTCCGGTGCTATTTTATTGTGATCTGATTAGCACCTGTTTGCCTGCACTAATCCAACTTCAAACAAAAACCTGTGCTTTCTCCACTATCATTAGACCACACATTACTTCCCCACCAATGCAGATCCCTAGGGTTTAAGCCTGCATTTTTTTTTTCTTTTTAGTTAAAGAAAATCTTTTTTTTTTCCTCAATCAGCTCTGCAAATTAAGGCAAGTCATGCGGAGACGGCAGCTGTGCTGTGGTATTACTGAACTGCTGCGCAGAGGGACGGAAAGGATACGGGCTTAAAACATAACAATCTGTAACTGAAAAAGCATCTACACGCTCCAAGTATTTCTAGCACCCGTGAAAGAAGTTTCAGAAGAGTTGCTCCTAATGAGCCACGTCGAAACTTGTGCACACATGACAAAGGGTACCTACAAACAAGACGGGATTGCCAGATTTCTTTTGCCCTATTAGTTCTTGCTGGGTCCAGCCTTGCCTTTGATTTAGCTGCTTTCCATTACTATTTTCACTGACCAAATTTCACACTGAAATAATGACACTGCCAGTTTTGACAGAATGCAGCTCAAGTAGGGATCATAGAATACTGCAGTTTATTAATAACATATGCCTAATTTAATTTTTGATAGATCTGGACTTTGCCTAATTATCTTTCCTCTTTGTGCAGGAAGATTAAAGAGTATAGATTTTTCCTTGAAAGAAGAGCACCATAGCATTATGCATTACAGATTTTTTCATGGAGGTAGTCCTATGAACGTAACTAAATATGAAATCTGAATTTAGATAAGGCCCTGATGTTAATTTGGGAGCTTCTAGCCAATCTTTTCAGCAATGACCTATGTATTCTCCTTTAAAAAATGTAGTTTTAATTATCTTTTAATTATCTTCTAATCTCAAAAATCTAGTACCTTTTCTGCATAACAGAAATGATGATTGCATGATGATTCTTATTTTGTATTCATGGGTAAATTCATTATTTAAGACTTTTTACTGGACAGGGCTCTACAAAGAAAATGCATTCAAATGTCTTTGGTGTGCCTCTTCAGCTGTCATCTATCTTCACCACAGTTTTTAAAACTGCAGTTTTATTGTGTGCAGGACACACAATAATTATGTAAAATTATTTGTAAAAATAAATATAATTTTTTACATAATAATAATTATGTAAAATTATATGTAAAAAAACATAAAACTAGTATTTCCTAGGAACAGGATATTAAACTAGCCTATCTGCCACTGAAGCTTTGATTCAGACAGATCTTGACTCATATTCTTGAATCACATCTCCAACTACAGGATGTATAAGTACTCCTTCAAAACATCAAAAAAGCTGGAAAAATCTGTTACTCTCTTAAAGTAAAGAGGCTATAAACTGAAACATAACTGTAGGTCAATATTACAGTGCATATGAAGAACAGGGTAAGGCCAAGTTCAGAAAAAAAAAACCCTTCTACTTACAAAACTCACCTTTAAAAATAGAATAAATATTGTATTTTACTCTCCCAGGGTCAAAACGTGTCCTTAAAGTTCCAGATACATAGGTCTATTATTTATTCCTTATTCAGGCACGCTACTTTTACTGGGAATCGACCCAAATCAAAAGTGAAAAGAAGCTCAGCTGTTGAGCAATAAGAAACTCTGACTTAAATTCACAGACATTTCATCGAAAAATAAGTCTTCTCTGTTTTTAGTTGCCCAATAGCTTTTATTTTCATTTTTCTGCACTAAAAGCTCTGCAGGAAAATTCTTCCACAGCTTCTTCATATCTATGATTTCTTTTTACCAAACGTATTTTGAAAGGTAAAAACCTGTATTTATATTTCTACAATATGTCTTTATTATGACTTCCTGAGCCATAGCGTTTTGTTAGATACTGAATGGTACAAAGGAAGGTATTGTTGCTGTCACAAATGTCTTGTGTTCACCCGTGTATCTCACATTTCTAATATGTAGTAAAGTTGGATTATTCCTTCTGTTTCTGTCAGTGGGACAGTGGGAAAAGCACTTCTTGGGATAGACAAGCGATACAAGATTTGGCTTTGTGCTACATTGACTTGCTCTGATGGAGGAAGTTTGGAATATCTTTAATATTTGAATGATGGTAAGTAGATAAACTTTAATAAAAAGATGGGGGAAGGAAACCTAAGAACAAAGTGGGAGACCTTGATAAATAAGACTGTGGAATAAGAGAAAAAAAAAAAGGGAAAAGGAAAATAGGACTGTTTAAATGGCTGAAGAGATGGAAAGGTACGCATGAAAACTGAGAGGTTTAGGTTTGTCAAGAACAGCAGGGAAGAGTGACTAACGGAAGACAGGTGGAAATCAATGAAAGGCAATGAATGCCAAAAAATGGCACAAAAATGTGGCTTGCTAGAATGACACATGTTTTTCAGGAAACTGATAAGATACCTTAGGAACACATTTCATACTGAAAATTTCATGTAGAAGAAAGAAAATGGAAGGTGGAATTGCATAGACATTGTTGGAACTATGGCACCTGGTTCAGCCAAATGGCAAAAAATAGCAGTGAAATACGTGTGGAGATCTGGAAGACAGAGCTGTAAAACTGAGGGACAGAAACAGAGCCTAATTAGAGAAGGCCATGTAATAAAAAGCACTTCAGATACAGAGGCAATTAAATTGGAAAACAAAGAGATGAGAGGTAAAGGAAGGAGTGGAATGGAGAAATTTACAAAAAGTGAGCTGTGGAGAAGAAAAATAAAAATCAGAAAGCAGATTCTGAGGGGAAAAAAAGGAAAAAGAAAAATGATGGTATGCAATATTTGCTTACTGTTTCAGCTTAAGTACAAGATGAAAATTTTGCTCAGCTTGAACTGAAATGTTCGGGCACTTCCTGTATTAAAAGGGATTGTTTTTCATGTATCTGAATGAATGAGTATCTATTAGCGTAGAAAAAAAAGAATTCCGCTGATGCTCTGCCAGTGTCCCTCTTCTAGCTTTTATTTTTTTAACTGATTTAGCAACGTCAGATCCAAAAAGATAAAAGAGTACGGATCTCAAAATGTAATGTTCCTATAATATGCCTGAAAAACAAAAGCTGAAAGGAGACACTATTAACACTATCACTGTAAGAAAGGCTTTAGCCAATGATTCCTGTTGGTTTGTTAGCTAAATGATCAGCAGCACATTAATACTGGCAAGTTAACAAGTACATTCATAAACTTTGGACTCATCGCAGCACTGGCTGCTACATGTCCTACCACAGCAAAATTTTTAAAAGAGTACAGGATTATGATGCAAATTTGCAAGTAAACTGGCTATACTATTTCTTCTCCTCATAGACAAATTGCTGAGAATGAGATTTAAAAGGTTGGCTGGGATACTGGAATATGTGGAAGTCTCCTTTTAATGGATGAATTGCATGAAATGTCTAAATTCCTAATGTCTCAAAAAGCCATATATAAAGCAATGAACTTCAACAAATTTACTTGCAGGTTATACATGCTATAAAATAAAGGTAAGAAAAAATATAAAAATGGAAAAATAAATCTTTAAGAAGCACTGAATCACATTAACTAAACCTAATTACTATTTTCCCTGAAATTGCAGGCAGAACCAATGACAAAGAGAAAAGAATGACCTTGCACACCATCTATACCACTGAGTGACAATGAGTTTTGTATTTTATTTCGTCTTTCCCAATGGCTTCCTGTTTGTCTCCTAACAACTGATCTGTCTATTTTTATTTTGAGAGAATTAAGGTAATTATACCAACTTACCAGCCTTCCTAGAATGGTCTGAGGATTCACTTCTCTGATTAATTTTTCTTTTGATTTTAGACATAACATCTTTGTTGATGAGCATCTTTGAAGCTATGCTCTGTATGTTATCAAGCTGACTAAACTATAGTATTAAATACTGCCAGTATTAAAAGACAGTGAAATATTTCTAAGAACCCATAACTACAGGTCCAAGAAGATCCAACTCCATATAATAAACTGTGGAACTGCATCTATTTTATTAGTTATAATTATTGCATTTTCCTGACTCTATCATTTCAAAATGCATTAAACATCTATCATCTGCTCTGTCTTCTAATCTCTTCTGAACAGTTTGTGCCTTTCAGCATTTAACTCCTGCTTATTTTATTTTCCCATTGATTTACCTGTCTTATTTACAGGAGCTTCCTCTTATCATTTCAGAAATGTTTACATAATTCGCTACTTCGGCTGGCCAAAACTGAGGAGGAGGGGGATTCTTATACTGCAATCCCCACAATTCTTATTTCTCAAGCAGTGTCTGACAAAAACAAGACTCTTTTTCAGATATATTTAGCATATGTAGCATCAGTGAACATGGAAAAGCCCTTAGCCCTAATTGAAACAGTATCGCAAAATGAACCCCACAAAACCCAGTAGTCTCAGCTCGTTGAAGGGGGCAGCACAGAAAGCTATGCAAGATTTGCAACGCAGTTCTGCAAGGAGGCGAGGCTGGGAGGCATCTCACCAGGTTTGCCAGAATAGGCGGAAAGACCCTGGTGCTGTTACTATTAGCTGGGTCTTAAGGTTCTCTCTCCCGACGGTTTACTCCAGGACTTCCAAAAAATTCTCATCTTTTCTTCATTACTTTCTCATTCTCAGAAGCTTAAAGGACGTGCAGTTGTCCTCCGTAGGGCTTATCACTTTTCTGGATGCCCAGGGAGGTTTGCTGGACACATTATGAAGCACATATTTCTCTGGAATGGAGCTCAGGCTGTTCCCTTCATGGTTTTGCCTTTTCACAGTCCTAAACTTTAGGGTTTAACCTTGGATACGGATTGATGTTTCTACCTACATTTTTACCTGCCAATAAAAGTTCCCATTCATCTTTCTTAAATTTCATGCTTTTTACTTTAATGCACATTATAAAATATTTCAAAGACATTTTATCACTCAAAACACACTTTATTCCACATGCAAGCTCTTAAAACAGCTTTCTCTTCAGGTAAGCTGCTGATTGCCATAGATAATCGTACATGCTTCCCACAGGCCAGTGCCATCCTCTCTCCTTGCAGACCTTTAGCAACCATCTCTCTTTCTGACCTACCCAAAAGCCAGAGACATAAAGTCTCTTCAATGGCACAACCACCGTGGAGCCTTATTACAGCAGAAATTCTGAAGGAAGCCCATTTTTTTTACACTAGACAACCTTGACATAAAATAGTTTTGGATGCGTTGATAGAAACCCTGGGCCTACCTGCAGTGTACAACCATGGGTCCAGCGTCAGGGGGGTTACAGGTTTTGACTCGTCGCAGGAAAGCTAAGAAAGGTGTCGGGTGTTCGGGAACACCGTGGTCAGGCCAGGCCGTGAACTGGAACTGCCTCACTTCCCTTTTCTCGCTTGAGCCATTCTGTGAAGTAAAAAAACTTTATGAAAAAGAGGCATTTGGTGTAATGTGAAAACTTGTGAATGAGATGACTAAACAGCCAGGAAAGAACACCTAAATCGCACCGGAACCACAGAGAAACTCAGCACTCAGCTCTGACTAAGGGGGAAATATCTGTTATATTCCAAATTGCGCAGGTTTTATGGCTCAAACGACATAAAGATTTTAGTTATACTGCACAGTAATGCAGTACAACAAGTGCTGGTGCCTCAGCTAATTTTTCATTTTTAAAAATGCACTCTGATAGCAGAAGAACTATTTAATTCTTCAGCACTGCCAGCAGGATCAAGATTTAAGTAAATCCCTAACAGACCTGATTTCATAAAAACAGGCTTGTGTTGAAAATAAAAAGAGAAAGAGAGAGAAAAAGGAGAAAAAAAAAAAGATAAAGGAAAGAAAGAAAGAAAGAGAGGAAAGAGGAAGAAAGCGAGCAAGGAACAGGAAAGAGGGTAAAAACACAGAAAATGACATGCCTTGTAAAGTGCAAATGTACGAACGCAATATGTTGCCAATTCAACAGTGTCTAAGAGGGTCACTTGGATTAGTCCGTAAGTTTCTGTGCCTCTGCTGGGCCAATACTGATCACACTTCACCTGCAGTGAAAAAAATAAAAGTAATTATTTCATATATTAATGCTATCATTTGTTAAATACTCGAATGAATATTTATGCAGGCTTTTAAAGTATGTGGAGTGATTCTACAACGTCTCTATAGTAGAATATATTCTCTATATAGTATATTGTATATAATATAGTATTTGTATACAGTTTGCAGGCAGAAAATGCCCATAAGTATCTACAGCTAAAGAAAATTCAATTTATAATGGGTAAAGATCTGACTCAAGTCTGCATAACTCCCCTTTTATATTCCAGAATTTAATAACAACATTAATCCAGTAATGCCTGATATACGAATTTAGAATATTTGTCATATTTCATCTATTTTGAACATTTCATATTAGTCTCAGTACATATAAGCTGGTCTTCTGATGCTACTACGAGACACATTTAGTATGTATAGAAATATGTCTGAGTGAAACACTGAATTCATTTGGTGAGAAATAATTTTAATAAACAGACAAATAAAATAGCACCAAAAATATCAAGTGTATCATGAGAAAATATAATTTCCTTCTCAGTTCAGTGTTATGAAACATATAAGGAAATTGTATTCACAGACATTTAAAAAAACATGGTTTGATAGAGTTCATCAAATTTTAAAAGGAACAGGACATTTATTTCAGAGATGTCTCCATCTCAAAACTCTGCTGTTCAGAATATTAACATGCTGAAATAATTCTGTAAATGATGACGCATAATAGAACCAAATGTTTATCATCATTTCTGAGGCTTGCTAATTTGTTTCAGTTAAAAATTCTATTTAAGATGTAAACTACTATGGAAAAGGAATGCTGATCCTCTAAAATAATCATATTAGGAATTATATTTCAGTGAAAGGTATGTAGAACAGAGGCAGTTTCACATAGCTGCTGAGAATTTAAATTCTCATCTCTATATTCAGTAGAAAAAGTTCTGATCATTGAAGCCAGTTATCTGTAGATGTAAAAAATTTGAAACATACTTTATATGAAATGATTGCTTAAGAAGTAAAATAACAAGATATTTGGTGATATCTGATTTGTTCCACAATCTTTAAAATGTGATTAATAGCATGTATAATTAATATTATGATACTAATAAAAATTAGATAATTCCTGATGACATTTTCTGAAATACTGAATGAATAAATATTTGTGCCAATTCATGAATATCAATGGTTAAGTTGCTAGATTCTCAAAGCTGAAAGAAACCATTGTGGCCTTCCACAAAAGAAACAAAATGGTACATGTTCAACTGAGCTGTTAGTTTATTATAGCTGTATTAAATCTAGTTTCACTTTATCATCAACATAAACACAGTTAAACTTGGTTAGCTCTATTTTTGTCAAACAAAAGGTGACTTAGTCATATTTCTTGTAGAGTGAAGTCTTATATTTCCTCATGGAAAAAAAAATGACACATAAAAGCTGGTTTTGTAATCTTAGTAATCACAGTTTTACTATAAATCTCTGACTAAACCTGTTTGAGTCTGAACACCTTTAAAAAGATGAATAAAATTTAAATAACACTTAATACTACTTTTAATTAAATGAATATAACAAATGAATGGCTTGATGTGTTTTTGCACATCAGAACACATATATCTCCTCTTTGCCCTTCAGAAAGCTTCCACTTACAAATCAGATACCTGTAGAAGCAGTGATAGCTTCCAGAAAGCCTTAGAAATCGTCCATCTTTCTCACTGAAAATACTTGATAAAAACAGCTTTGGAGTGTAAGAGAGAAATTTATGTTCAACATTAAAAAAAGGAAATGTAAAAAACAGGTACAACATCTTTAAAAATACTTGTTTATTTTTGCTCATCCTTTCAGGAATCTATTTGGCATCCTTTAATGCTGTAATCAACAGGTAATAATCTTGTGAGATCTTTATTCTCCAGGTTCAGGTATTTTCTAATACATTTCCATCTGTAACACTATTTGCAGAAACAGTACTGGAGATGTAGAAGAGAGATACAGGAAGCACAGTAATCTAGTGTTAAACTGGTATTCAAAATTAGAAGCCTGTAGAAAATTGTTCCTTTGTGAGTTGGAAGAAAATTAATGTACATAAAATATATTTTATTTTTTTCATTTATTATTTCTCTTAATCAAAACTCCAACCATTTTACAGATATTCCAAAATATTTTCTGTGAGGGTTAGTTGATGCAGAGGCTTTCTGCTGGAAGGTGGCATTAACTGTTTCATTAAAAATACAATTTCTAGTCTAGAGTTTCCAATTTGTAATTGGAAAATGATGAAAATAAGTAGCAATGTTTTTTAGACCGAAAAAAATGATTTTGGACTTACTGGGATTTGACCTTTTAGACAAGAGTACAGGAAGTATAAGTTGATGGAATGCATCTTTCTTTTGCTCTTGATTTTTCTCAGAACAAGAGGTCTTCTTCAAAGATGTGCCCTTTCCTGCCTCCTACACTTTTTCACTCTGTGATCATAAACCTTACATTCCCAATACTCCTAACAATTTAAAGTTCAATTTATCTTTGTAAGAGATCAGAAGGATGTTTTTCATTAGACTTCACCAGCAGAATATCAAATAAAATAACTCACTTGCTGATACGCAGCACTTACTTAATTTTTCAGAGGATTCATATTTTCTTTTTCAGATTATAAAATACCCAAACCTCTCTTGTTATCAAAAATTTAGTAATAAATTTTAAAAATGTTTTCCCCTCTTTTTTTGTTTTAGCTCTTTGGTCTGTGCCTAGCTGTCTTGTAGAAAAGCAATTTCTTTCTCACTCATGTATGTTACTTGGAAAATTGACAATTTTAATCTGTTAAGGCATGATGATGATAAAGTACTTCCTCCTCCAGCAACACAGACTACAGAGTTTATTTGTTTACAGAATTAGTTCATAATATGTCTTTGGTGGATTCCATGGTCATCAGCCTCTTATCCATCAATTCCCATTCCCAAGTGCTGCTCTTTTTTTCTACAGACTATATTCACATTTACCCCATGAAAGCTTCACTGTCCCCCTAACATTCATAAAGAAAACAGCTTTCACCAGTAATTCCCTAATGTTTGCTTGTCTGTCACTAAAGATGGCAAGATGAATAAAATAAATACATCAGGAGGAAGGTACTTGCTGTTGATTTCCAAGTGTGCTTTTTAAAGACAAACTCAATTACGAGTAATGACAGGCCTACCACTTAATTCTGCTTTCACTATCTCAGCATGATAGGTTGCATATTGCCAAAACCACTATTTCTGAGATGAGATTAGCTCTCAAAGGACTAGTGAATGTATTATGAAATCTCCTAAGGACCTTGGTAACAGCTGTAACTAGAACACATAAATAATGATAGGCACATTCTTTTAGCCTGAGTACCCTTTGCCCCTCGAACATAAACACATTTCCTTTCGCTACAATTCTTCCACACAGACCATCCAAATCTTTGCTTTTCATGGAATTATGAGCATTCACTGTAAGAAAAGATGTAAGAAAATGTAAATGTTTTCTTCTTCATTAAAAATGAGAAGCCTGTGACCATTTCAGACTTGAGGAGTTTAAACATCTACAGAGTCCCTAAAAGTATTCATGGGTATTCACACTTCAACAAGTCACAGACACTACAAAGGGTGCTACCTTGCATCAACAGAGCTGAAAGAAGCATATTTCCATATGAACATGAACATACAAAAAATTCCTGACATTCAAGGGTAAAGAAATAATTTTCCAGTATAAAGATCTACCATTCAGGCTGAAAAACTCCTTCAGCTTATTCTTAACATGTGAACCAGCTGTTCCAGCCCATCTGAGATTACAAGGACAGAATGCAGTTCAGGAAAGAAACATAAAATGGATAAAAGGCAGATTCATATGATATATCCATTGCTGTGAGATCAGCATATAAATTATGTTAAATCTAGAATAAAAAAATAAGAACATTATATAACAAACTTCTTGCCTTCACATTAATATTCTTTTGAAGAGAAGTATTCCATAAGAGATTTTCAGACAGTCTTCAGAAAAAAGATATTTCTGAAATGATGCTGAATTATCCTAATAAATGTACTATGGTATTTTATATATACATATAAATATAGATTGATACAGATAGAGATACAAAACGGTGTTCCCTGTTGTTCAGGGGAGCTTTGCCTGAAACCCTATGAGGACCAGATTGGTGCTTTGCACCCTTCAGGAGTTGTTCTGTCTCCAAACAGTTGTCACTCTGAAGTCACTTTCCTTTTCAAAACAGTGCCTTGCCCTCTAAGGATGAGGTGGATTTGAGTCTCAAAATCATAGAAGCTGATTTTAGTACATGAGATTGCAATACAACAATTTTAATTGTTGAAAACAAATATATATTTGAGGCTGGATTGAAGTAAGATTTGGCCAAATATCACCCACGGAGTAAAGGTGAAGGTGTCATGTTAGCACCCTACAGGTTGTATCATCATTCAAAGTTCATCTAAACTATGTATTTTTGAGTTTAAAAATGGGGCAAGAAATAGGCACTTCTGCAGTGTGAAAAAATTCTATTTTCGGTCTTAGTTACAGTAATCTTGAAATAGAAGTTCAAAACATGATTTAGAAATAACATAAATGAATTTTAAGCTAATCAACTTAAAGTAAACTTCAGCCCTGTAGTAAGTCTGCAAATCAAGCCTCATTACATTCTTACTTTTTGAAATTTCTGAGATATGATTAGTAGGCTAACAGTTAATATGAAAAGAAAACTGATAATTAAAAAGATAACCCCAAAACTATATCTATTCAAATCCTTAAGACTGAGCGTGGCAATAGTTATTAAAACAAAAGGAAAATGATATTAAAAGGAATCTTGGGCATGCTTTAAAATGAATTCTCTATCTCAACTTTCATTATCATCATTATCTATACAAGCTAAGAATAGTTCAAAACTGTAACACCAGCATCAATGACAAATGCCCTTTTTGAACTCTTCCTAACAGCAGGAAAGGCAAGATCTCGGTGAACCACTGTAATACAGAGTTTTTGAAGAATATATCTGTCAAACACTTAAGTATAACAAGACTCTCCAGTCTGATAAACCCACCAATTTGGAGTATAAATAAAACTCTTTCAAGCCAAATGTGTATCATGTAGTTGATATTGACAGCTAAGACCCCCTAGAAAAACAGTCTTTTATCAACATTTGGCCTGAAACTGTCTTGAAACTGAGAGACTATTTCACAAAGAATATTTTCCTTCACAGACACCTTTCTGAATTATTTTTTTCTGAAGTATTTCTTACCACAAATAAAAACTGGTCTTGAGTCTTTCAACAAAATCTTCCATGTAAGTCAATTTGGGGCTATTTTACTGAAAATTTCTGTTAGTTTACTGACTTTCAATGATATTCCTGAAGAACTATCCTGAGTGTAGTCATAGAGTGCAGTACTAAAAGGAATGAGATTTAATCATTATGGTTAGAAAAGAAACATGGTTCTAACCATCATTATGATTAGAAAAGAAATATAAAGTATTTCCAGGCGTGACAAGAAAGACAATTATCGTACCCTCATGTAGTATAGTTTCTCTTTGATGAATTAAGAGACCAATTATATGAGGTAGTGCTGTATCTTTTACTTCAAAACTAAAAAAAAAAAATAAACAAGGCAAACAAAGACAAATTAGGCAGTTACAATACAGTTTTGATTACACCACTTGCTACACAGATGCCTCAAGAGAACCCTATTTTTTACAAAACTGTCAGCTTATCCCCACAGCAAAGAGAAACCACATAATTTATGGGTACATAAGCATAAAGCAAAAACTAGATGGAGCCTTGAAAAGAATCTGTGGCAAAAACAGGTAATGCTGTATTATTTCCAGCAAGACACTAGTCTAAATAGTTCTTGAAGGCTTATAGTGGAAGATACTGCTCCATTCATAATATTTTATTCAGGAAGTTTTCTCAGTAGTTTAACATAAATCACTTCTGCAGCAAAGCCGATCTCTTCCTCTTAGATCCCTATAGACAGGGTAAACAGCTGACTGCTATGATTTTTAGCAGCCTTTCACATGCTGGAAGACTATTACGTTTTTGTTTACTCTCCTAAATACATAGCAAATGCAATTCTTTCTGACTGTCCCTATACATGATTTCTTTATCCTGTGATCATTATTGTTCTCATCTAGCAACATCTTTTCACATAGGGCATTTATTCTGTATGGTCTCAAGCTCCAAAAGCATGTAAGCAAAGCTAATTTTAGCCTGGAATAGCCAGAAATGGCATGCAAAAACCTGTTTTCAGATATATGTAGTGGTGTTCTCGCATTTATCTTCACACAAAATTACTCCTTCCTTCCTTCCTTCCTTCCTTCCTTCCTTCCTTCCTTCCTTCCTTC
>VWPW01084855.1:277812-366429 GCA_013389825.1 Crypturellus undulatus | reverse complement strand
TCTTTCTCTTCCTTCCTTCCTTCCTTCCTTCCTTCCTTCCTTCTTTCTCTTTCTTTCTTCCTTTCTTCCTTTCTTCCTTTCTCTTTTCTTTCCCTTGACAACATAACAGTTTGAATTTTAGTTGAGGTATCCTATATACATAGTTTGACTATATACATAGTCAAAACAAGGCCAGAAAAAGAGATTCCACTTTACTGGTGAACGTGGACTGTGTCAGTACAGACTTAGGATGACATTTTTAACATGGCGTTGTATGAACTAAACACTTTGGATTGACTGCATCTTAATGACAATTGAGCACATTCCTGCCCCATGCCTTTGAGAATTCCTCCATGATAAAGAGCCATATGGGTGAGCTTTACAGTTGTAACAAAGCAACTGGTGACACCACCTACTCTAGCACTTACAACAATGTAGTAATCCTGGATTGTAGCCAGGGCATTCTGTTACAGTGAAAAAAAAAGCAGTAAAAAACCTACACATTTTTATTTTAGTTTTGGTAAATCTGGTTAACACATGGACTTCCAATGTTCAGTTTTTTATGTTGTTGGTTTTTTGGTTTTCTTTTTTTTTTTTTTTTTAATATTAATTAACCATCTCTGTCATTCATTCTCATTCTGGTTCAACTCCTGCCATGCCAATATTAAAAGTTGAAATAAAATTCATATAGTATGTTGTGGATACGTAAGTTACTGGTTTAACATTAAAAATCTGTTAATAACAATGATAAAACTGCGTATAAGAGATATATTTATGTCTTCTTTTGAAAAAACACAATTAGTGAGAAAAAATGTCATCTCCAACATAGGCCTTATCCTGCTAACATGTCCGTTAGGAATGTTGCTAGCTTATTTCTTACCAGATAAAAATACATTTTTTTTAATTGCTACAGTAAGTAGATGTAATTTTTATTCATTTTCTTAAATTTAAATAGAGATTTCACAACTTTCCCAAACACATTTTTACATAGCTAGGCTGTCCAATACAATGTATCAGTTCATTTTTTTTCATTAATCATTTATGTTTGGTCTAAATTGCAATGAAATACAGGTGCACTTGTTTGCACGTTGTGATAATACCTCATCCGGTTAATTAGTCAGTAAGAGCACATATTGATGACTTTTGCATTCATAATAGTGAAGGTGACTTTTAGTCATCTCTTCTGCCTGGCTTGGGAGAGGTGACAAAATTTCAAACAAGAACAACAGTGTGTGAAAGGTTGAAAGGTTCTCTTACTGAAGATTTCTTATAGGCAAATAAATGAGAAACAAACTGCAACTTTTTCTATTTTATGTCTCACCTGTAAACTGTACATTCTCAATGCTGAAGTCAGTCAGACATCTAACACATGTTAATGAACCATCTCTATTTTTGCAGATGCAATTAATATCCCCGTCTTTATCTATGCAGCCCAGGTTAAAAAGGCTGATACCAGCTGTAGGACTAAACAACAAAAAAAGCTAGCTAAACAGGAACGATGACATGAAGATGGAAAGCAGATGAAGTCCCAGAGAGAAATGATTTTGCCTTGCAGCAGGAATAATGATTAGGCTGCCAAGATACAAAAGCAGTCAAAAAGGAATCAAAGGAATAAGAAAAACAAAATTACTGAAGACCTTCATCTCTATTAGAACAGACTTTGCATTTTGTGTTTGAAATTTACTTTGTCTCCTCCTGTAAGAATATGGTATATCATAATGATGACTTAGGAAAAAACAACGATATCTCGTCATCATATCCATTCCCGCATAGGGATTCCCCCTATTGCTTCACATCAATACTATTAATTACATTATCTGGAGCTACTGTATTAGCGGGACAAGAGGTAACCTCTACATCATTCAGAGTTGCAGACTCCATTCATGCTAGATTGGAGCTGGATTATCTACTAGATTCATGGTATCTTATACACTAAATTCGAATGCACAAAACTCTGTTCATCTATGAACAAAGACGGAGGTAAATTATGCACAAAGTAGTACACAAACATAAGCACCAAGTACACAGACACTCCATTGACTAGATTTTCTAGTTTCTCATTACACTCAAGGCCTCTACTGTTACTGCATGCTAATTGCTTGTGGAGGTGATTACTATTCCGATCAGTGCTTTTTAGGGCACAGTCAGCAAAGAGTAGAGTTATTTTGAAACTTCACTAAGCAATTAGTGAAGAGAATGGATAGAACTTCATTTTGTTACATCAAAACATCTTTCCTGACCGTTTCTAGGCTGTTTGTGGCCTGCAGTATTAAGATAAACTCTAAAGTATTTAAAGCAGTACACCTTCTGCAATGGACTGCTTATTAAGATCAGATTTTGGCTTAGCACTGATGCAATTTAGCAGCAACTTTATTATATAAAGAGCAATTAGTGAAGAAATAGGCAGGATTTCATTTGCTTAATTCAAAGCAACTTTTAGTACCTCGACTAACCAAGGCCTGCAGTGTCAAGATAAAATGAAGCATTCCGATAAAATTACGTTCTGCAATGTATTATTAATTGCTAACAGGTATGCAGAGGCAGTGGCATTAATGTAGATTGAATTTACAGACAGTGATTCTATAATTAGACTGCTATAATTGTATAGCAATTCTATAATTGCTCGAATCGCAAAAAATAACTCTGTTTTTAAGAAGTAGTGAAATGATAATAGGATAAATAAAAATATATTCCAGTAAATCTCCAGAAAGGAATCACTGCTGCCATGATGTTCCATAAACTGCGTGATCATTATAGCAACACAAATCCAAGCACATGAAAAAAAGAATCTATACCAACACAACTCAGCATGGGGCTTCGTGGCTCCCAGCTTATACAGGCAAACACTTAGAACTGAATTCATTTTTAAATGGAAGTCATCCAAGAGTTGCTGAAGTATCAACTATTACTCAGTTATCTCCATCAGATACTTTCTATTGATTTAAAAGCTTTCTTGGATGATAAATATCCCCTCTTCCTCACAAGGCTCTTTCTCACCACTTTCTTCCAAAACTTTTCTTGATCCTCAGTCTTTAAGTTGTTTTTTGACACATACTGCTCAGGGACTTAGGTGCCTTCTGGCTGGCTCGGGATCATGCCCCACGGTCCTGTTGCCTGCCCTCTCTCGTTGCTCTTCATCCATCTCCTATGCTGCTGGGACAGTGTTCCCAGAGCATCGGCATCAGAGCTTTGCTGTATTGTTCTCCCACATTTAATTTTCTGAAAATTACACATTTCATTATATACGTCCTTATAATAGGATGACGCCTCATACCCTTAATACCATACTATTGGTATTACAGAGGAATCAGCATTTTCAATCACTTCCTAATGTTTCTCGTTAGCTGAAACAGCACACAGATACCAAAAAAGAATCAAGTTTCTCATGCAGTATATATATAAATGCTGCAATGTAAGTGGTGTGACTGGGTAGCTGCACAAGTGAAATTAACATTTGCTACATACATAATTTTCATAGTAATCACACTTCTAACAAGTGGCAATTTTATTTAAAAATAAACCTGTTTTTGCATATATACATGTGTGCTGGAGACAAACAAGCACCCCTTAAGCAAACACAGATGTCATGTGAGTGATTGCGCAGGCACGCTATCATTAGCATTGTATCATCCTGTATATTGATTTGCTCCTCTTACCCTGGACCTTTCCTCCAGCTTGGTCATCATGACAACCGTAGCGCCCCGCTGCTCCCACATCATTCTCCAGAAGTCACCGAAGGTTTCGGGCAGCGCCCCTTGCGTGGCAATGTACGCATTCTGCTTCCTGTAGCCATCGATGTAGTTGGCGTTGATGTAGTCGCTGCCGGGGATGCCTGCAAGGAGACAGCAGTGAGCAGCCGGGCAGCCTTTCTGAGCTGCCCTGCTGTGGAGGGGAGCACTGCACTCTCTTAATCAGTGGGGTCTACCTATAGCTTATAAATCATTAATATTAAAATAATAATTAGTATGAAAAACGATGCTGTTACGTAGAAGGGCGGTGATCTTTCTACAAGAGAGAAACTTGTCCTGGAATCATATTTAGATTTTTTTTTTTTTTTTTTTAAGACATAGTGAGAGGCACTTAGTTGACTACAGCTATATAACATGCCCATTTCCTTATGTGAATGCAGTGGTCAATCAATTCAACACTTGGAGAAGCAAACGGACTGCGATACTGTGTTACCTATTTCTTTTCTTTTAGCTAATCTCATCAACAATTGTGGCTGCATTCCTAACAAATTAAAACTAAAATCAAACAAGAAAACTGTCTTTTATATTTTCTTATTATTAACCGGGTGACCTTCTTGTCAGATACCTTGACTCATCCATGTTTAACTCTTCTGTTTAGCTCACTGCGTTGGTTTTAAATACAGGAAGAAGGGTTAACGTTGCCACACTATTATTATTACTATATGTTTTTTTCCCATAAATTGATTGGTGTCCTGTTTCACCAGAAGCTTTGTTTTGACAGAACACATCATGGAAGTCATGTTTCAGAAAAAGCCACATGTCTGACAAGGCACATGCGTGAAATAAGCATCTCTGTAACTCTGAATAAAAATTAAATCTCTGCACAAAAACGAGTCAGAATCCCGACATGCAGACATGTGCTGGACACAACACACCATCTGCCATGTCTGAGCAGGACATTCTGGTGCAGTGAAGATAGTGTTATTTTGAACTAATATGGTGGCCGTGCTCACAGGAAGCAAATAAACACTGACAGAGGTCTCAATCCCACCTCCACACAACACAGTGGTTCAGGGTCCAGCTTTAAGCCAGGTTTTGTACGTACTTGAAGATATATGTTTTGACATACTGACTTTATTTCTATTTTTAACTTGTTTATATTATTTTAATAGTTCCATTAACCAGATTAAATGTCTGTGCTGATGGGCTAGTTAAGCGGTGTATCCCATGCTACTGCAGTGTTGAATACTGAGGTGTTTCCTAAAAGATTGAGCTAAACATTAAAAAAATGTGTATCATAATTAAAAGATCCAAAAGGTATTTTTAAGTAATTAATACAAATTTATCTGAGCAGAAATTAATGGTTTATATTTTGACAGTCAATCTGGTAGGCTCACATCTATAACCCCAGAAGACAGTGAAGGTAGTCTGTAGCTTTCACTAGAGCTATGACTATTTCACTCTAAGAAGGTTTGAGAAAAAAACAACAAAGTTGTTGGTTGGGTGTGAACCACAATATACTATTAAACATGTTTAAGAGATGTTTTCAAGTTTTCTCCAAATCTACTCTGACCTGTTATATCCCAGACTTGATCACAAACTCCATGTGGCGCATTCCTGTCTGTGTGGAAAACCAGTGGCATATACCAGAAAAGCCTTCTAAAATAATAAAAGAAGCTGGATGCACAGAATTTGGAAATATACACTTTATATTTATAAAGTAAACAAAGTATATATGTATACTTTTTTTTTTCTTGGAAACAATTTGAAGAGGTTCTTTCCCTACTCTGGATCAGTAATCACTCCCAGTAATCACTTAGCAATGAAGGAGGAAGCTGTGACTGATACCACTTAAGATCTGCAGTGCTCTTGAAAAGGTTCAACTTACAAGACACTGTAGCAGAAATGTGACTTAAAAAAGTGTCCTTATGCCCAAGAAAGTCTGATAAATTTTATCCTTTTATATGTACAAATTAGATTTAAACAAAAATAGCACCTTGATTTGACTTTCCATATGAGTAAAAGAAAAATCTGACCAAATATTTCAGGAAAGAAAGGAGTTTTTAACTTTTGGTGCCCAAAAGAGGCAAGAAATGGCAGTCCCTAGGCAAGACGAATGGCTGGACATGAGAAAACTGGACGACTACCCTTAGAACTGGACAACTATGCTTAGAACTGACTGAAAAGCCCTTTTGGTGACGGGAAAGGGAAAGTCTTTAAAACTTGTTCTGAATTGCCAAAAAAGCATGATTTCCTCTCATAAAAGATAGAAATTGGAGTTCAAAAGCCTCACTCTTTTCAACTTGAAACTTTTTTTTATGACGCTTCTCATTGTGGAAATTGGAATTAATGACTTAGAAAATACAAGTGCTAGGCACAATGCCATATTTTCTTCCCTTATCAAGATAATAAAACATTTTTGCACAAAATAGATGAGAAAGAAAAATGAAGCCAACATGAGAAATCTACACCAACTGAGTATTATTACCAAAGGAACTAAGAAAGCTGGTAAGAAATGTTTTCTGCATAAATTAGAATTACATTATGATGTCTCGTATCATACTTTGAAGCATATGTTATAAATAAAAGCCCGAGGAAAAAAATGAAAAAGAAAAACAACGCTTTGTAAAGTGTTTAAATGATCTATTGGGAAAGCTCTCCTCTGGAGCCGATAGTGCACAACTCAGTGTGAAAATTAGGCATGAGAAGCATTGCAAACAGTGCAGTAAAGAACATTCTTTACAAATCTTTGCAGTCTATTCTATTAATACTTGATGTAAAAAAAATTTAAAATCAGATGTTTAAAATTGTAAATATTTTAATGTTTATTAACTTTTATTAACTATATTAATAAATCATATTAAAATGCATAATTTCAAAATTAAATTATTTATAATTATTTGAAATATAATGAAAAAAGCTAATTCCCAGCTTACATCTTCCTTGATCACAGGCACAAGTAAAAGAAAATTAGTGTTAGCAATTAAAAAAAATTGCAAAGTGACTTTCTTCAGAGGTAAGTTAGAGTGGAAATTTCTGCTCCTTCATTTTCTTTTTATCAAGAAAAATAAAATTTTACATACTTCTGAGCCATAAAAATGCTTTTACAAAGTAAACAGTTTTCATAGCGTATGAAAAAGATGTGGTTAGGATATGGACAGGAAAGTCCTTTTGCCACAGGTCATTAGCAACTGCAGATCCAGGAATACCAATGTTGCTCAACATCTTTGTGGGAAGAAAATTTTGTTCAAGGATTTGTCTCTAAAAAGGAGTTTCCCAGAAATCCACACTCTACATGGCTATATCCCTGCTGGACTAGAGCATTCACAGCACTCATCTTCATTTCTCTGTCTTGCACAATATCCACAAGGTATTGCTTTCGTTCTCCATCCGTTCTCCTGGTTTCTTTCAGTATCATCCCTCTTTTTTTGGTACTGAATCCCTCCACCACCCTTTTCACACATCACCTTAGTTTCATATTCCTTTCAAAAATTTTTTTATATTCTATAGTACAATTTTCTTACCCTCACTTTCCAGCTCACACTGTATCCCACCAGCACCAGCTATCTCCCCACAAGGGGGATGTACTCACGTACTCAAACACCCTCCAGGGAAGGGGCTTTTACATAGCAGGTTCACTGAAGTAGGTGTATAATATAACACATGCACATATAGACCAATTTTACTATCCACATTGACCAAAGCGAAATGATTATTAAAGGTAAATACATTGAAAGTGTCACTTTCTGCAATTACTCTTCTGACTATAACCTCATTCTGAGCTGAGAAAGCCAAACAACCCTCTGTCAAGTCTAATGGTGCAAAAACATTCAGATGACAACTAGTTTGACTGTGGTAGAAAGAAATCCTGCAAACCTTTGTTAGCTGCCATAGCTTGGAGGCATTATACCCACAAGCACAGCAGCAATTGCCATCATTGCTTAAATTTGGGCATAATAGTCAAGAGGGGTCAGTTGTTTTGTAAAAACACAGGTCAGGAAAGGGACAAAGCAACCAAATTCCTCCTTCAGAAATATTGATATGAAGCTTGACTAACTCTATTGGCAACAGAGGAGTTTACTCCAGATTTGGGATGGCATAACTGAAGGGTAAATTCAGAGTAATCTACTTGGTATTGCTTCATTTTTACAAGTCTCATCAATAGCAGAGACATAGATTCTGCAGAAAAATCCAGCTAAAGACCGAGCCTCCAGATTGTAATTCTAACTATTTTCCAGTAGCCTTTTTAACTATGATGATGAATGACCAGAGCCTACAATGTCCTTATTCTGCCAGACAGATATTGAGCACAATGGGGGCAGGATTAGATGAGTAGCTGAGCATAAAAGACATCCCATTTTCAAATATCTCAGGAGAACAAAGCAGTCCAGATTTTACATAGAGAGAAAAAGAGTGAATGAGCAATGAACAAAATTAGCCAAGACCAGAAATTTAAGAACAAAAGAAAAAAAAAAATCCCTCCATAGCTACTGATTTATGGTGAGACTGTTCTCATGAACTGAAATGACAGTGCAGCTTGCTGCTGCATACACAGGTATCCACACACACGGCTAATAATGCAGACCTCAGAATTATCCACTTGATTTCATGAAGACTATGGAAAAAGGTTATTCTTAAATAGCTTTAATTAGACTCCATGTTTTATTCACAAACTGAAATAAAATCATGAAACTGTTTCAAGCCTTTAGAAAGGCTAAGTACTGAGCAACTTTTCCATTTAAAACAAATTAAATCATAAACCTTTGTTTCTGTGCTTCTTCCCCAAGAAATGTACTGTTAGTTACAAACAGAGTGTGAAATAAATAGGATTAAATTCTGTCATGCTTGTAAACAACTTGGTAAAATGTAATGATAAACAGAAAATGCTGACAAAGCTATGCTATTTGTTTAAATCAATGACTGACATTTTTAACTATGTCAGAGCACAAATAAATCTAATACAGCTACTGGATGACAGTAAGAAAATGTTCTATGGGAAATCTGTTTGTAACATGAAATCTGCATAGGCAAGAACAGTCAAAGAACAAATCTGTAATACACGAACTCAATGAAAAAAGCAGTAGCACAGTCTAACAAAGATATTTGTAATAATGAGCACCGGTAAAATGAACAACTCGCACAAAGGCAGAGAGAAATGCAGCACATATCACTTCAAAATAATGTAAGATAAGAAGGAAAAAGAAAAAAGAGGCAAAGCAAGAGACTGTTAGACTGAGTTAGCGTCAAGAGTCTGGGAGAGAGGGAAAAGATGAAGGAGACATATCTTGAAGGAAAGCACTGATTAAAGTACATTTTGAAAGAAGAAGGGGATGTCACAGAATAGTGGGCAATATCACAGAATCACAGACTGGCTGAGGTTGGCAGGGACCCCTAGAGATCATCTAGTCCAACCCCCTGCTCCAGCAGGGACACCCAGAGCACGTGGCACAGGGCGGCATCCAGGTGGGTTTGGAAGATCTCCAGAGAAGGAGACTCCACAAGGAGCCTCTCTGGGCAGCCTGTGCCAGGGATCTGGCACCCTCACAGGAACTAAGTTCTTCCTCACATGGAGGTGGAACTTGCAGTGTTTCAGTTTGTATCTATTATCCCTTTTCCTGTCACTGGCCACCACCAAGAAGAGTTTGACCCATCTTCTTTACATTCTCCCCTCAGGTATTTATATGTACTGAGAAGATCCTCTCTCAGTCTTCTCTTCTCCAACGCCAGCTTGCCTAGTTCTTCCTCATGAGAAAAGATGAGAATTAAGCAGGACAAAAAGGCATTGTGCAGTGAATACAAGAAAAGTATTAGAATTAGGGTCTTTAGGAGATCTGCATGCAAAAAAACATGTGTAAGTGGAGTAGCAGAGAAGCATATCAGCAAATAGAAGAAGCTCTGAGAAGAAAAACAAAAGGAAGGTGCTTGGGGCAGAGGGTTGTTCTTTAGGGCTAGCCAACACAGAAACAAAAAATATAGTAGATTATTGAATGAAGGTAAAAAGAAGGGCAGATTTGCTCAGTGCTGTCCTTCAAGAGACACGTATTAGAACAGTGTGATGCTGCACAGCAACAGTACATTGTGGTAACAGCATTTTGCACAAATATTGAAACCTGTCATGAAGACCTCATACTGTGATTATTTGATAACTGTCTGGACTTGATTGATTGATGAAATGATTAACTCTTCAGGACTGAAGGTATCTCCCAGATAATTTCACTGGATGCAAATACTTATTTAAATTTAAAAGGGTCACACAGAGCTGCTAATATGAACTGAAAAGATTCCAGGTTTGATGATCCTGACAGAAAACAGTTTCCGTGTGAATATGTACTGTAAGCCATGGATGGCCAAATCTTTGTTCTCTGTTCAAGAACTGGCCACGTTGCCAGAACTTTCCAAATGAATTTGAGTATGCATACAGGAGGAGTCAGAGCTGTGCCAAGAGCAGCAAAGCACATTGTTTTTGCTGTTAAATTTTAACTATAATAGTATCCATAACTCATGTACTCTTAATTTGGAGATTTTCAATGGTAAATAGATCCATAGTCTGGGATAATTATGCCCCTAAAGCTTGTCTTGGCATTGCTGCCAAAATGGCTCTTATTAAGCTATTCAGAATCATTCAGCTTGAACTTTCTGAAGTTTGTTGCCTCATCAGTGCAATCATCGCTCTTTTTAAGGCACTCTAGGCTTGCAGAAGGGGAGTGGCATAAAATTTCTCTAAGCCTTTAATTTATATTTTGTTAACAGAATATAATAACCTGCAATATAAGAAAGGCCAAATAAGCTGTTCATGACTGTGCAGTAAGTATTTAGCAATTTATTTTCACAAGAATACATTCTACATCTAATGACCACGGACTACAAACTGAATGCTGATTTACTGACAACTGGCATCTCTGAAGTCTGTAAGAATACTGATGGCTTCTTGCGTTTTCTTTCTTAAGATTTAAATTGCAGCCAGAAACTTCTACCTTAGCTGCATTTTAATGTCAGTAATTTGTCTATTACAAAATTAGATATTATAGATATCTAATAGAAGACATATTATTTATACTATTTCTGCACTATTCTTTTATTATTTTTTATATTTATTACTTATATTTATTATTTGTTATTTATACTATTTCTGCACAGAAATTCACTATTTCTGCAGAACATATGGCAGACTTGTAGTCTTGGATATCTCCTGAAGGAACTGGCAACAGTTTTAAAATGAAGAATGCTTAATGATTTTTTTTTCTGTAGTATTTTATTTATCCCTTTGAGGTTTAAAATCTGTAGATAACTGTTGTAATTTCATCTATTTCTCTTTTAATTTGTAAATTCTGACCTCAGATCTACTACACATTATACTGTGGTATATCTGGCAAATGTCACTCAAAGACAGCACAACATCAGAGATGAGGTTTATCTCTATAACAGGTAGGAGCAAAACTCTTCTGAGTAATATTTTCCTTAGGTGAGATTTGAAATTATCATCACAATTATTCGGCGTTTTCCTTCCAATGGGATATCTAATGAAACAAAATTTAAGTGGGGAGAATCTAAATGTATAAAATATTTTTTTTACAAAGTCATAACTTATGTTATGGAACTTTGTGCTATTTCAGGCACTTATAGAACCCAAGAACTGACAGGACTCAAAAAAAGTATTTTTAACAATTTTAAAAAGAATTATAGAAGTTGGCAAAACAAGTTCTTCAAAAGAGTTACTAAGCTTTCTGTTTCAGGGCCTTCGCCATTTTAATAACTTGGTATTATCATCAGGTGGAAAGGAGTCCTTATCTTAGGAAGAACAAGATTCAGGTATGTTAAATAAATAAACACATGAATAAATAAAACACTTTTCCTATATGGATATAACAAAATGTAACACAGTACAAATTTGGGCCCTGAGCAAATTCTGTGGTAACACAGATAGAGAAGATAAAAAAGCTTGAAAATGCAGCTGTCAACCGATTAAAATGTTGGACAGACTACATATTTACATTGTAGGAATATTTATTCAAAAGTGGAAAGTGAAGCACTGCAAAATGCTAAAATCAGTACATTCAATTCAGGATAATATATATACGTAATATTAGAAACATGCCCATGTAAAATCCCAGCAGGAACAATAATAAAAAAGAAGAATATTTGATTTATTACTGTTTTCAAGTCAAATTATTATAGCATAAACCAGCATTTAATACTTGATTTATGTTGCCTTGGTTACCATAAACCAAAGGCTAAAAAATACTTAAAATTAGGAAATCACCAGATGAAATTTTGTGCTTTAATGTCTGTTAACATAGACATTTCAAAGGACAATAATTATATTTTTCTTCATTTAAGATCTCTGATATTATAATTAGAATTAGAAAATTTTAGCCTCATCAAGGTATTTCTCACTTTAAATGGAATCAACATTTATTGCTCCTTAAAAGACTCAGTCTCTTCCTGCTAGGAGCATTTAGAATCTTTTCATGTACTTTTTGTTTGTTATTTTATAAAGTTAGTCTAATGTACTGTGTAATTTGATACCTTTAAATTACTTCGAACAATGTTTTCTGTTTTTCCTCTTAAATTCGTTTCCCATTCTCAGAATATGTTCACTTTCCATTAGGAAGTCAAATTTCGTGGATCATTTGCATAAAGGGGAACCTAGCACGAGTTTCTAAACCCAGATGTCTGCCTTGCTATAAATTAACAGATAGATTTATGTGTAGCTATATTTTTTCTTCTCCCCTTGTTTTTTTTTCCTTTCCCAGTTACATACATCTTTTTCAAAATAAAATCCTATAGAAATCTGAGTCTTTTTTGTAGCTGATACTTTTTATACCGAAAGTAATTTTTGAGTTAAATATTTTGCTCCAGTGAACTTTACACACACTTCAGAAAGGCAATTACTGCTCCTGACTTTTCCTGATGGTTCACCTGGTTCTCTGTGTACCGAACACACGGTAAATGATACTTTTTCCTGAACTGTGTCAAATATAATACTAATTAAAATACACTTCCCATTGTTGAGGAGATAGTAGTACAAGGTCATGTACATTCTAAATGGCTAGATTTTTCTACAAGATAATGTGAAAAATGTAACTGACATTACAGAAAATGTAGTCAGTACAACTATATGAGCTTCAAAGAGGCAACAAACATAAGCAGATTACATTCAAAATTTTAAAAGCAATCACTTCAATTTTCTAATCAGTGAAATACCTGTCTATTTTATCAAAGTCCACAATATACAAAGGTGAAGATCTAAAGCTTGATCAGTGGAATTGCTGTTTTTCTTTATTGAGGGGTTATTATTAAAATTTATTAGACCTATAAATATTGTCCTTTATGTATCTGACAAGATTGGTATAGCCAATATAAGGAAGTTCTTTATAACTAAATTAAAATATCCTGGAATTTAACATGTATCATGTTCAGACTTTGGACACAAAGTCATTTAGAATTTAAGGTTGTTCTAGATCTTTTATTGCATATGCAAGCGTGCTCAAAGTTACTAAAGGTAAAATTTATTTTCATATAAATGTCTTTACGTAAATATGTTATCAATTATAGTTTGCCCATCATTGTACCTCATTGTCAACCACACAAAATAAACTGAAAATTTGGCTTCATCTCAGAAAGAATCTTAATGGTAAGGCACAGCCGGCCTTTAAAGAAATCCTTTGAATGACAACCTGTTTCCTGTTGCTTTAGCACTTGGTAAAACATGCACAGACTCCAGGTCTGATCACTCTGGACAGTTTAAGACAAAACTCTGAAGAGGTCAAGCCTTTTATAAAGCTTTGGGATAAATAAAATATAACAAAGTGTTATTGTTTGGCCATGACATACTGAGTTTTCAACAATGACCACACATTTCCATTTATTTGCCTCAACACTTCCATTTAAAATGTGTTCATTTTTTAAGTCAAAATTTTAGAAAGTTTAGTATTTCTTAAAGTTCTTCTGAGAATATAAAGTTGAGATTATTTTTTCTAGGGATTTGGCAAGTGAAACTCAATAATCATCTGTGTTAATATCAGACCTAGACTAAAATCCTAATTCACACAGACCTTCTGATATATTGGCTCTGGAGAGCTAGTAAAAGTAAACAGTAAACTTACTTTAGATAACACTTTGGTATACACACAGCGAAAGGATGTATTGAGTGCTGCATGTGTCCCTGTCTCAATTTTAGTTCTTTTTCTTAATTATTTGCTGAGATAGATTGAACATAAGAAAAGGATTGTCATTAACAGGAAGTAATTCAATTGACAATTCTTCACATTGCAATCCAAAGACTGTAGGAGATAAAATTAAATTTGATATTAGGTTTTAATTAGGTTAATTGTAAGGGTCTCCTTACCTTCTATTGCTGAGAGTAGAACACGAGAATGGTCATATGCAATTACATTCGCATATCTATTCTTTGGTTTGTTTACTTCCAGGTTAGAGTGTTCCCATGTGAACTGCTGACCAGGATCAATAGACTTCAAAAAGATAAAGAGAAAAAAAGGAGAGAAAAAATATTAACTAAGTACTGCATACTTATCATACTTATAATGACACACACCATATGGTCCAATAGTTTTGCTCTGGAAATGTTTTGCCTTTGAAAGAAATTTACAACTTCAGGACTCATCATAATGCACTATATCACAGCAAGCAGTGGATGTTGATGCACTTGGAGTTGTAACCAAGTATTTAAACCAGATGTTTTACAAAACTAAGGTAACTATCCTCAGGTTCTCAGGAAGAAGGAGAAGAGCTTTCAATCAGTTTTGCGATGAGTGGTTCTAGCATGAGAGAGAATGAAAAAAGTCAGAAATCTTAAAATTACTGTGATGAGGGGAAAATATTTTTGTCTTCCTCTGCTAAGTGCACGTTTTTTTTTTCAAAAAATTCACAATGTGTCCTGTTCACTAAAGAAAGTTTAAATGGCCCTGAAGATATTTTTGTTGTTGTTTTTTCTTTTTCTATTTTCTATTTTGGTACAATGACAACTAATGACACAGGTGTTGCTTCAGGATGTAGAGACACACTACAAACACACTATTTTTATTTCCTTCACTCATGAATTCAGTAAAAAAATATATGAGAAAAATAGGCATACAGGAGGTGTTATGATCTCTTACTTACACTGACTGGTCCTAAATCACTCTTTACTTCCTGCCACTTTCATGATCCAAGGCGGAAGTAAAATAATGAAACTTTTCCTCTACTCCTGTATGCTTCACGTGCCAGCAAAATCCAGGCACTACCTATTCCCTCTTATCCTCACGGTTGAGTTACACATACAGCTAGGTAACTACCAAATAAATGACAGATGGTACCTTCTTTTGCCTGCTATAGTAGCTGCTCTGAGAAAGGTCACCTCATATTGAGAAGTCATGATGAATCACATATTGTTTTACTTTTCTTTTTGTAAAATTAGAGACCTTAGAGTGTTTCATCAGCCTGTATGCATGAGCAAAAATGGTTTGAAGGTCATGTCCTTTGCTTAAACCCAGTAATAATTTGCTTAAACCTAGCAATACACGAGTGGTTCCCCGTGCCAGGCTGCTCTAAATCCTAAAAGTCAGCTAAAATGCAGCTTTGCCTGGACTGGGCTGCGTTTACTTTACAGCAGCAGACACGCTCTAAAGAACGCACGAGAAACTCCAGACTGGCACTACAGCACTCGAGCATCACTTACATGACATTACTGACCCTCCCGGGGTTGGTTACAACAGCTGCAAGTGCATTTTATGTTAATGTCATGGTACAAATGCAAAATGTGACCTGCAACCTATTACGTTAGGTATTTTCAGACAATATACATGTGCTAAAATAATTAATGGAACATATTTGGGTTTAATTCTTAGATTAATAATTATTACTTGTCCAGTCAAAACAATCCTTTTCTATGTATAAATCTTATAGATCTTATTTTACTAACATACTTCCTTCTTAAGCTTGTTTTATAAAGATCTATTTTCTCTTCTGTCAAGTAGTTTGTGGAATACCAAGGTTTTTGATTTAGGAAAGGTCTATTATTACCATATGAACGATTACCCTAAATGCAATAACATTTTATTTGTTTTGACTGTTTTTTCCTGAAATGTAATAGTTCTCTAAATGGTGAGTTCACAGCCTGCTTGGATGTATGATGAGGGCCATGCAGAATTAACTCATACTTGGGTTATGAGTCACTTGAGTAGCACTGCAATGGATGTTAATAACAGTACAAAAGGCTTCTTAAATCATTTTGAGCTCAAAACGGTTTAATCTAACTTATGGCTTCACACAACTTCTGGGCCCAAGTAAGTTTTCAAACAGGACAAAACAGAACAAAACAAAACAAAGGCTTATCTATTAAAATGTGGGTTCATATTCTCAGGAACTTGTGGGACTATGCTTGGATATTCTAAGAGTTTTTCTTTGGCCTTACTGTAATCAGGTTTTAAATACAGGAAGAACAAAGTATAATCCAACTGGCACCATTATCTTTTCTGATCATACACAGAAATTTTTATTTATAAATAAATCAAGCTGCAGAAGGCATATTTCTCTGATGAGAAACATTTTGGACTACTTTTCATTTGAGTCTGGGAAAGAGCAAATCATATAAACATATAATGTATTTAACACATGCAATAGGCCTCTTTATCAGTGAACCAGCAATTCACCTACACAATATGACTTTCAGAGTAATCAAATTTACATAATCAGTCTTCGCAGCAAGTATCTCCCTTCTTCACCTTTTTGAGTTAATAGAGGTGAATAAGACAACTCATGCAGGATGCCTGAATGCCAAGATCTTTTTATTAACTTGGATTCCTAGTAACAATGCAGAACATAATCACTGTGAATTCAAAATAAAGAGAAAATACTTCCAATATATTAGTGGACTATACTCTAAATACATTTTAAAATAAAATCAAGTATTTGACTGTCAGCTATTTTAGTACGAATAAGGTGCATCTGCATTAGCTGTGACTATCTACTCAGAATTTTTGAGGGGTATATATCAAACATGCTAGCTGTGAAGCAGTCCCACTGCCCCAGAATGAGGTAACAGCAACTATCTGTTCTTTTTTCTGGCTACCTAACTGAAGGAGACACTCTACCTGATCTTTTATTCTGTTGGTTACAGAGTACAAATATTCTGGAAATTACTTTACAGTATAAGATGTCAAATAGACCTTTTTTACAATCAACAAGAAAATTATAAACTAATAGATTAAACTGGCTGATTAATGCATTACTGGTTTTGAGCCTGGGCTGCAGGTCTCCTGCTCCATGCTATCACAAAAGGACATGCACAAATAAATAAATAGGAAAAAAAAAGACCTCTTTATCCTTTTCTTTATGCAAAATCACATCTCCTTGTAAGTAAAAGGTTTAAAGTGTGATTTGGGCCGTATAATTGCACTTGTTGATGATCTAACTAGACTTTTCTCTATTATGAGAAAGGACTTCAGCTTCTTATTATACCTATTTGTTAATGCAAATTTATAAATTATAAGTAATACTTAACCTTTAAAGCTTAATTTTACTGGCTCAATTTCTTTCTTCCCCTTTTCAATTTTTAATGTTTGCATGCATTAAAATTTTCAGTATCAAGAAAAATATGAAAACCCGCTTTCTTTGTCAGCCATCTCCTAGTGGTATATTCCCTGTTCACTTCTTTATGCTGCCAGAGGTTATAATTCAGTGATAATTTTTAGTCCTGTTTACAGATATAGTTAACAAAAGTCATGTCAAAACTTGGCAAATAGGCCTGAACTTTAATCTTTACTCTCTTTCTAGCCAATGCTACCTCTTTGTGGCCTTACTATCCTCTCACAAAGCAATATTTGGCAAAGGAAAGTTAATCTATATTTCCTTGGATTTAATAGGCACACTGTAACAAAGGGCAGAGTGGTATTGGCAGACACATTTCAGAAGTGTGAAATACCAATAACTCATGAATAACAAGTCTGTACTAACAGTTTTAATGAGTGCTTTAATGGTTTAATGGATGGCACTTTAATAGGATTTCCAGTATATTCATTTTGAAAGCTTGTCTTCAATAAAGCTGTCATTAACAAAGAACTGGATTTCCTCACAGCATAACTGTATAGTATAGCTTTGTGTGAAAGAAATAAAGATATCTTTATTACCCTCCCATGCTATGACTAATCTTTCAGTTATTGTGTTTTAAATGGTTGGCTGCTACAAAAATGCCTGATCTGTTATTGGGAAGAGACTTGAGCAATGTTTACGAATATGAACCCACAGAAGAGATTTGAGTAGGTATTCGGATAACCAGAATGCTTTTCCAGGAATAAATGTAAACTAATGGTTCTTTCCAGGCCCCATAAATTCTACATTTACATTTTTGGCCTTTTTTTTTTAAGTCTACTTGAGCAGAGGCAAATATTGCCCCAGGGTTTCCAGGAGGCAGAACTGCGGAAGAAGAACTAAGAAACTAAGAAACGACAAACATCCCGGAGTAAGTTGGTGTATGCTCGGCTGCCATGGGGAACTATGTTCCACCATCAAGGTTACCTGTGCCAGCAAATTAGAGCCAGTAGATTTGAATCTTTGTGGGTTTTAGGAATGGTTAGTTCCTAGTTAGAAGGGAAAGGCAGCATGAACTGTATTGTTAATGAGGTTTGAGGGTCAAATTAAATCATCAGAAAACACAGAGGAATTAAAGCCAGAGAGAGAAAGAAGAATAAAAATCTCATGTCTAAGAAGATGTCAATGCAAATAGACTTTGCGCAACGGGAAAGTAGTCAACTGCCCATAAAAATGAACAGTTTGACCCTCTTTTACCAAAGTCAGTGATTGCAATGAGAATTTCATATCATAGCTGATGAATCTATAATAAGATGCTATTGTATTATGCAGGAAACTTGCTAATAGAATGAGATTTACATACTGCATTAACAAAACATGAAGGCTAAATGTATGAACATTAATACATCATCATGGCAACTTGCCAATGGAATTACATTCTCCTACCAAGACAGGATTTTTTCTTATCACGCTGTAAAAGACTGCCACTCTTGAGAGATATGGGGGACAAGCCCATATTTTTTTGCATGAGTAAAATCTTTCATGGAAATCAGTTGTAAGTCTGGACGTAAAAAATCTAAGTAGTAAGAAGAGTGCTGAGAATGCATAGATGGATGCTTTCTTGTTGGCTCTCAAAATAAAATGATAGAACTGTTCAGGGGCATCTAAACACAACTACAGCTTTTGCCAAACTTGTCTCAGGATTAATAGATCTTGTATTTCCTCTACAATATCATGTTAATATTTCTATAGGCAAATGAAATCATTTAAAATCTGACTTCAGTGTATATATATGCATAAACAGTGTATATATATGCATATTACAGAAGTATAACTGAGGAAGAAAATAATCACTATTTGAAAACATTAATTTTTGAAGGAGTTTCGCTACTACAGATAAAGCTTTAGAATGCAGAACTGTTTTAGAATCAATCATACTGTTTTATATTTCATTGCCTGAAGTCTTAAAAGTTATCCGTTTATTCCCCATACACAATTGTAATCCTTTGTCTGTGATAGCATAACCAGTTGTGGTAGAAATAATTACATGTTCAAAACAGTGGATTATATTCAACTTCAGATGGAAAATAAGTATCAAGAGAAGTAAAATACTTGAGGAATGAAAATCTTAGCTTTGTACAAATACTTTTGTTCTCTTATTCTCTTGTTTTTGTTTTATATGGTACATAGTGTTTTGATGCTTACACTTTTATATGATTAAACATTAAATTTTTAAATAGTTTTTAGAGAACTATAAGCATTTACATTTCTAGAAAGGAGCAAAGGACACTTTCTCTGTGCAGCATGAATGTAAGAAATATCATCTAATATTTTTGAAAAATTCATAATTACAACTGGTATATCACTAAAACATGCACTTTAAAAATGTTCTTCACTTATCCCCCCTTTTCCCTCCATATAGAGAAAAAGAAAAAGAAAAAGAAAAAGAAAAAGAAAAAGAAAAAGAAAAAGAAAAAAAGAAAAAGAAAAAGAAAAAATAAAGAGAAAAAAGAAAAAGAAAACCCCTCAGATTTCCCTGCAATCACCTGAATAGTCCATCCCTGAATGATCTGTCATGCTATAAAAAGTGAACTGTTTCTCTCTTTGTTCCTACACATTTCCCTGTTTTCAGTTGGGTATTTCATGGGACATTTATCACAGTTATTTGACTATATAAACAGACTCAATGGAGTTTTTTGAAAAAACAGCATTAAGTATCAGTCCGAAAAATAGCATGTTATCCATATGATAACACCAGCCTTCTTGAATCTGAATATTTCTTTAATCATATATGCATAAGCACTGCTAGCCTAAGGAGACACTCATAGCACAAAGGAAGGAAGTAAACTATCATTAAACTTGACTATTATCACTTCGGATACCTGCATGGTGTCTTTAAAATTCTGAATCCAAACTATACTGCTGGCTCAGGTAGGTGGAACTAAGAACCAAATAACCTATGTGAATGCTATAGCATATGTGCTATTAATAAAAAGACAAACAACTGTTCATCGTTCACTGACTACACTAATTGTTTCTCAATAACTGGAGCACATCCCACAAGAGTAAGGCTACAGAATACCAACATAATCTGTTTGTAATATTAAAGAAATGGATGCTATGGTAAAGATAAAGATAAAGAAACATTTTTTTCTCAGAAATTGAATTTTGCATACAAGCCTATATTATTTGTAATCATGGGGTTGGTAAGTGCAGCTGTTTCTCTGGTATGGATTCTTTCAGTAGGTTATCTTCTGCCCATGGATTTTTGAAGTGTTTGCTATTAATATTCAGTTTTCTATATGCTTTTGCAATATAAAGTTCATTGTGTTTTAGTGTCCGGTGTTTATCCTGTTGCCACATAAAATGCAAGGAGATGAATGTACTAGATTAAATAAGTTATTTTCCCATCACAAATCTAACCCACGGATGGATAGATAAGCTACACTAAACCTTACAACAATAGAGTACTCTGGCACAGACCCAAAATGCATCTTCATCTTTCTGAATACTCAGCATTAAAACAAAAAGCTGTCTGCAATTCATAGCAAGAATCTTGATGAGAAAAAAAGACATTAAAATCATATACAGCTTCTTATTACATTAGTTAAGCAGCATGTACATAGACACACACACACACTCTATATCATGCTGCAATACATAGAGGCTAATACTGTAATTTTTATGCATTATGATGATAGATTCCACACAGAAAAGACATAGATCTGGATTTATTTCTCTAGGTGTATAAAGCAAAGACAACAGATCCCAGATAATAAACTATTTTACACAAGACCAAGGAAACTGCTTTGGTGGAATGGATTTTCTTTTCTATGTGATAGTAGGAAATGACTTCAGTAATACATTTAGCATATTGCATAAAGTAGGCAGCAGATTAATGTTCTGATTCAGTCTTCAGTCTATCTCCATGATCATTTTTTATTGTTAAATTCTAAAGCTTGAATTAAGAAGAAGATACGACATAAAGGACAGTTTCTTATGAATATGGCTTTCTGCTTAGCAGCTGTCAAGTCCATATGGAGCCTTGCATTGAATAAAATTCCCACTGAAACTGCCAAAGCCAGCAAAAGCTTTATAATAATCAGCTGGGGTCAAGAACCTTGTCTTTAAAGTAAGGAATATAAAAGAAATATGTGACATAAACAATATGTCACTGTAACGAGGTAAGCTAACATTTCACCAAGGATAGGGGATGTAACACTAACTAATTAATAAATTAATGAATGGCAAATTTATTTAGAAGTAGAAAGGAACATTATAAAGAGCATGGCATAGCACATACTCCTCCCCCTCATAGGAAACAGTAATAACAGTATTTGGAAAAATATTCCAATACTATAACTACAAAAACATTCAATTTGTCAGGTAAGTGAGTTTAATTAACACTTGCAGTAGTCATAACCCTCGTAGCTTGGTGTCTATTGTCAAGGTAAAGATAGTGAGAAGGGATAATATGATTGAAGCATATAGTACTCTACCCCTAGTCCCTCTGAGAGATGGGATAGGAGGAACCCCGATGAAGATACAAAGATACAAATAGCTTCTGAAGACTTCTAGAAATAGGCACACCTCAAATCAGGGACATCAAGCATGACAAAATGTCACGTGTCTCAAAGCTAGTCTCTCAGTAGAGGATACCGCCCTTTCAGTTTGTCATACCAATGAAGGAGTTTGAGTTTTTATTTTTTCCGTTTATACTACGCAGATTACTACACATTTCTTTTGTTATTAATCACTATCTACTTTCCTAACTTGCTCCATTTTTTCTAGGCATCAGTTTTTGCACTTCAGTGTAGAGGGAAGATATTTAAACTTGTTATTTCTCTACTCTGTGGCAATTTCAGGTTCTGTCACCTAGATTTCATCTAGCATAAGAATACTCTGTTGACCTGCATGTATATGTACCAGCTTAAAGGAAAGCTTTTGGCAACCTCTGTGCCACATGAATGGAGAACACCATGTTGTTTGACTTCAGGATTGTTTAAAGAAAGCAATTCTGCCTCTTCTCGTGGTTCCAGTCTCCTCACCTTCCCTTTCCCAAGACGGGTGTAAGGAAGCTAGGGGATCTCAGTGGAAAATGAGGCCAGAGAGCAAAGTTAGTAAAGGAAGCAGAAGACAGACATGCCGTTCTGGGCATGTGAAGAGGAAGTAGTTTTGGCTTTATCATCTGAAGATGAAAAATAGCTCTTTTACCTCTGTGTCACCAGTTCAAATATAATCTGCTGTAACAATAACTGAACTGTTACCATCTGTACTCAGTGCTGCCTGGGAATTGGACATTTGTTTTAAGGGAGATCAGTGTGGACTGCTACTGAAAGAGAAGGTCCCAGTCCCCAGCCACAAATGTTCCCACCAGCTCCCTTGTGCTGGCACTATAGCTCATGCAGCCATGTGGTGAGCTAGTTTAGGGAACTGATCCAACTGAAAACAGCAAAGAAAAATAAAACAATTAGTTTTCAGCTGAATCTATTTCCTGAGATAATCCTTGAACAGCTGCACACACTCTAGTGCCAGCATTGGCAAAAAAAGAGACAACAGGAATGAGCAGCCAAGGCGAGGAGATGACTTGCAGTGATCAGGCTGAAGTCTCAGTCCATCCACTGCCTGGACTTCTCCATTAAATTAAAAAGCAATCCTTAACACTGTTACTGTTTCATTAAGGACAAACGTAGGACTTTCATGGAATCAAAGTTGGGTGTCTGGAAATGTTGAACATCTTGGACAAAATAACATGAAATTGAAGCTTGATCTGCAGTTGCAGAGGTTCTACTTTGACTGTGTGACCACTTTTTAGTGTTTTTTTAGCTTGTTGGTTTGTTTGTTTGATTGTTTTTGGGGGTGGGTGCGTGGGAGAGTGGGAATGTCTTTAAGTAGAATGTAAAAGTTGGGCTATTTACAGTCGCTGGTAAGCAGACCTGAAGGGACAGATACTAAGTGAGAATCTAGAAAGTTCCCACAATACTGACTATGAATACTAGCAATTATACTTTCTAGATTATCTTAATGACTTAAACAGCAAAGAGATACAAAATACAAAAGCTTTTATGTTACATTACAGCATAGAGAAAAAACATGTCATCTCTATAAAATGCTCAAAACATCCTGAGCAAGAAGTGCTTACTTTAAGCAAATTATACTATATTGTATGATTTGTCATGACATTTTTTCATTTAGTAAATGGAATTTCCTACACTGTTATTCACAGGAATTTCCTTATAGTACAACAGGAAATTATTGCCAGATTCGTACTGAATTTTTTTTTTTTATGGAGTACACTGTACGTTATATGAACCTCCCTGGGGAGCTGGAATGACATGCTTGCCTTTTCTTCTAAAGAATTGTCTTCAGGTACAAGAATTAATTCCCTATATATATGCGCTTTTGGCAGCACAAAAGATGGTGTCACCATTTCCACTATGCTATCCAACAGAGTCAGATAAGCAGGTGCAGTTATCTGTACACAGCCCAACATCAAAAGGCCTCAGCTTCTGGGCAGGATCGGATTGCTTTTTTCCTTAAAATATGTTTTAGGTACTTGCAATTCAAGAGATTATAGACAACAGTCATAAACATTTGTGCACTGAACTATGCAAATACAGCATGTGTTTCACTGATTTCAAAGCTGACATTGCCCAACTTCATATTAGTGTGGCCTGTATTATGAGGATGACTGGCAGACACCCCCATCTCACCTCCAGGACTGACCATGCAAGGCACTGCTGCCAGCTTTCAGCAGGTGTCTGTGACTAAGGAGGATTCTAACCGCCAATTTCAGAATCCTAAATGGCGTGAAATAACCACCTAATTCTTTATGTGTTACAATGTTTCTTCTTAAGATCACAGCATTTCCATACAGAAATGTGAAAAAATGCTCCTGTATTTTTGTTATTGCAACAGGAAACAGCAATCTGGGATGCCCTTCAAAAATTTAATTTTTATGAACTATAGAGACTACGTTTCCTTTTGACATCTAATGAGATTATTTTTCTGAACTGTCTTAAGGTTTTTCTCAACAGAGTACAATTAAATGATGAGCAATTGCAGCCCGTTACTGTAATACTAAGTATTCAGACACTTTTTACATTTCTTCCCAATTCTCTTTAAATATACTCTGCAATTATATGATTTCTGTACCCTGTACTGACATGTTAATGTGGAAACATCATGTAAAAGTCTTCTACAGTGGTGTTTATTGTATGGCCAGTGTTTATATGAATTTTCAAATTCAGTGAAGTTGAAGGACCCAAAAGAATAACTTTGGCTCTTAGATATTTTAGTTAGATAAACATGGTTACCAGCACCAGCAATGTCCTGGGCATAAGAGATGTTTTCTGTCTCCATTTACGCTCCACCATGTGAAAAATTCTTGGGGAGTTATAAGCAAAAGGATAGTGATACAGCAGCCTGATGTGTCAGCGATCATTCAGGGATTCATTCATCCATGGATCACTAACATGGCACTCCGTATCTGCTCCAACAGAGTGCTCTTGGTAAGATGGCTCAATGTCCACTGTACCTATACGTTTTTGACACGATTGACGTACCTTCTTTGAAGAAACAGTTATAGTTCATTGTGTTTAATGTATTGCTACACAAGTCCACTCTGACACAAATTATTGACGAGAAGTGACAACTCTCTGCAGTGTCAATGCATGCCTGGGGAGCTGTATTTCATAGACTATGGACAAGGTGGCTTTTAAATGATTCTCCTGCTCCAGTTAAATTCTTTTGCACTCTTACACAGCATAATTCACAGATTATCACTATGATATTATTGGCAAGAGGGGAAAAAGAAATATATATATAAGCTGTTTTATTAGGAATAACATCAGGCAATTGCAAATACTTTATTCCTTGCAGAACTGACACTGTGAACTGTGACTTATTCTACTATGTATGTTCTGTCAACATATTATATAGAAGAACTTCTGAATAATTTAAGGAGCCTCTAACTCCAGAATAGATGAATGCTACAAGTCTAAATACTAAGTATCATTCATACACTACTTCAAGTACATGTATATAGGATCTGCCTGATGAATATGCTTATTAAAATACAGATTAGCCCCCTTGACAATGTCATTTTACATAGAGAATGTTTTATCATGGTTTTATCACGTGAAACCAATATCAGATTTGATACCTACTGAAGATGGTGCCAAAGGAACACACAGATGACATTATTAATTGTTTTAAGAATGAGAAAATTACCTCATATTCCTGTGAGAACTTCAAATTGTCATTTGCTTTCAATCTTTCAATATGATCTGCAAGTTCCAGTATAGGTATTGGGGGGTGACTTGCCATACCTGTTGAACAAGAAAGAAGAACAGCATTTAAAATAAACTAAAGTGATGCCATGACTCTAAAATTTAGAAGATGTAGTAGTTAGAATGGCTAGAAATGTGTAAGTAGTAAAGATGTTATATGTGAGATAAGCAGGCAAATAGTTTGGTTACTCAAAGCAGGACATGCTCTGTATAGATGAGCTCTGAAGCCAAATTAAAAAAAGTCACCAAGCATATTCCCAAAGCTAATATTCCTAGTGTAAAGGAGAGAGTTATTGCAATATGAGTTCAATGAGGTTAGCTAGGCATGGAAAAATGAGACAGTTAGACCTGATGTTGACCTCTGCTTTGAGTAATGACTCTTAATGTCATTTCAAACTCCTTCTCCTGCACTGTATGAAATGGAAACTGCATTGAATTAGATGAGGAAAGGTGAGCTGAGGAACAGACACTGAAAGAGCCCTAAAGGGGAAAGAATAGTATTTTGACAGAAAACAAAGTGACTTATGCATAATCAAGAAAAACAAACTTGGAGGATGAAGGTTACCAAGGTAACCGCAGACACCTGAACCTGCAAAGGAAATGGTAAAAAAACAAAGAAACCCCCAAACAAACATAAAAGTAATACATAAAATAAATTTAAAAAATGAAATGGAAAGATTGAGGATTAATAATAATGTATCAAGGTCTAGAAGACTGTCTACACATTCTGACTGTACTAGGAGTACTTTACTAATTTTATGAAATTTTGAAGTGACTGACACATGCAACTGTGGATGACTAGAGTATCATGCACCATTGCTTATAGACAACAGTCACTGAAGACAAGATTGGACATCAGACAATTAGAACTTCAAAAATGTTTTCACTAGTAGCAGATTGTAGAGGCAGGGGTTGTACTGTTCTGCTGGACTCACATATCTGGCTGCCCTGGAACCTTAAAATAAGCTTATTCTAAAACCCCATTTATCAACCCCCAAGAGTACCTACAATCTACTTCAGGTGTAAACATCTTTGTCTACTGATAAAGATACTGAATGAAAAAGAAGAAAAAAATTGGGAATAAGAAATAAATAGGAGTGAGAAAGGAAATACTGGGAAGGCAAGGAAAAAAGGGGGACCTAAAAAGATGTGGGGCCAACTAGCACAGTCTGCCAGCTGAAGATTTGTCAGGCCAAAATTTATGAACATTTTTTTTTCTCAGTCTATTAATAATTTTCATGAGCCTTCTCTAAGATGTTTACATTCATCTCTTCAAGCTTAATAGTGCCACACCAAAGACAAAAGTGTGTTTTCAATTTCTTGTGGGAAGAAATCAGAGCTGGCTAGAAAAATTAAGCTAGTGAACCCCAAGATCTCTTGAAACTACAAAGGAAAACAGTGATGACTCAAGGGGGCTCAAGCTGGAAGCCATGTTGCACAATGCAGGTTATTTTGTCACCGTGAATTTTTAGAGCATGCCTAAGACAATTAACTTGTATTTCCTACAACGTAGCCAAAATGACCATGTGGTTACAACACAGTCACACTATAGCATGTCATTTCCTTTAATTTCTTGCTTTCTTTTTTTCTGTTTTGATACTTCTGGCATCGTTTAATATAGTAGAGTAAAAAATGATGTCCAGAAGTACTGTCTCTAATTCACCTCACCCTATATGTATATATTTATGTACTACCTTCATAGTACATCTGTGATGGTGATGGAGACATTATTTAAAGTAGACATAAAGGCAAAGTGACAGTAAACTAAACAAAGCACAATATCCAGACTTAATCAGATATTTCTTAGAAATTTTAAATAAAAAAATAGTTTAAATTTAATTTATATCCATCAGTTCTGAATATCTTCCATTTTCTTAGAAATTTCATTTAGTAGAACTTGGTTATTCTCAGAGTAAGAGTGATGGTGACAGTCATCTAATAAGCAGATTGATCCAGATCAAGCACCCCCGTGAAAAGTATGGAAGTGAAAAGGCACAAGAAAACTCTAGATTTATCCAGAAATGAAGGTGGACTGATGTACATCTAAAACAGTGCTTGAACAGAGAAAAAAATAGAGACAAAGATGTTTAGACCTTTTCGAGCGAATCGTGGGAGAGAGTTATTATCATATAAGGACTGAGTGGTAGTTTGGCTAGAGAGGGAGGACACAGAGCCAATCAGGGAGGCGTAGGGGACTGAATTACTGCTCAAAGCTGTAAAAAGTAAAAGCCAATCGGAAATGGGAAACAAATTAGTAACAGCAGTAGACCATCATAATCAATCAATCTCGTACATACAGGCACTTCAGACATGCACAAAACAGAGCCTGGAAACTCAGCTAAGAGTCCCTTAGCTAAGAGCTAAGGACCCAATTACCCTACGGTAAACACAAAGGACATAAAACAGAGGATGAGACTTGCTCATTACAGGAGGAACCTGTCTAATTCACCAGCATCATGAATCCGAATCTCAATAATTAGCTTCCTGGGAAGGCTATTTATTTGTTGGAACAGAGGATGAACATCCACTCTTCTTTATTTTTATTTATGTACACTTCTATATGCCACGCTACGTTCTTAAGGGGATATTTTATAATAAACACTTTGTGTAGAACTTGACATAAAACTTTCTTTTTCTTAAAAAAAAAAAAAAAAAAAGAACCACTAGCATCTTCTGAAATTGGTAGTTTTTAACTGCAAGTAACTCAATTTCTTCAGGACTCATTTTAGGCACTTACAATTGAACATTTTTTTACTTGCTTCAAATGGTATTTTCCAGTTAACATATAAAGTGAATTGGTGCCTTTTTATCTTTTAAATAGATATAACATGCTCTACTGAGATAATAAGACCTTTTTTTTTTTTTTTTTTTTAACAGAACTGCTGGAAGACTTTTGCTATGCAATTACTCTAAGGATTCTAATGTGTGAATGTATAATCTTATTAATTCATTTCCATTGATCACAAGCATCACAACAGAATATGCTTATGAATGGACATTTTAAGATCTCATCCACTCTCACATAAAAGCATGTAAAAGCTCACTGTAAGTTGCATGTGAACAGCTGGTGTGGAACTTCACCCCCCAAAACTGACCTTCACCCAAATAATTGAACATATGTATATTTTTGTGTCTACATATAACAAAATGCATTTCTTGAGACAACTTCACATCAACCAACATATGCTATGAAAACACGAAATATTAAAAACAAAATACAGCTAAGCTAAAACAGACCCTGAGACATGCTAATAAGTTCAAAAGAAATACCATGCCAAATACATGCTTTGAATGTTTTTCATAAATAATAAAATAAAGAGATAAAAACATATGTTAAATGCTTTTTAGAAAAGTCAGTCATGCAAAGCACAGATGAAAATCTATCCACAGCCAGCCTTTATTTCTAGATTTGGCAGAAAATTGCCAAATCTTATGCAGGCCAGTTGTATTCCTGCTACATGAATTAAAAAGGAGGTATGTGGTTTAATTACAGTGTAGAAATATATACTGGTTATTGTGTGGCAAACACAGAACTAAGGACATGGGAAATTATGCGTGTCACAATTCCAATGCACAACTGAGAGAATACAATCAGAATTTATCTACTTAATTGATCCAGCTGTTAAACTTTTGAAGTGTATTCCCTTACTCACTGACGTAAGTGTACTTGCTGTTTAATTCTGTTAAATTATGAGTTTGTTTGTGTCTTCTTAGGCTTTCATGTTAAAGGCTTTCCAAAATATCTATGAAACACACATTTATTTTTAAAGATGGACTTAACTTTGTCCCAATGAATAAGAAAAAAATACGAGTTAGAAATTAAATGGAATGCAGAGCTTATATAATACAGCCCAAAGTCCAGATGAACTGAAAATGTAACATAATATCTTCACAGATAATTCATTATGAAACGAGCTGTATTTGAGGATCACATCAAATTAACATTTTGTGATTTTAAAGACCCATTTATTACAATACATATTAATTTTTATTTAGGGTGCAAATAAATCAATCTACATTGATCTAATTCCCTTTACAGAAAAAGTAAGAAATAGCTATAGTAGTGCTTTCTCTAATCAGAATAGTAAAAGGAAATACAAGCGTAAAATTTGGACATGCAAAAACGGAAAACATAAAACATAAAATATTACCCTCAGGGCAGTAGAAATTTAGCAGCCATTAATATTTACCAAGTGTGCCTTTAGTGTATATCACAAAGGAATCAATTGCATTATAAATTTTCTTTCTACAGTTACTGTTAACTCAGACAGTGATTTTTACATCTTTCATAAAACATATATTTACAAGATTAGCTATAGGGAAGTATGATGCAATAACTAGTCCAAAATAGCTATACATGTGCACATATTGCAAAATAAAGTCACTCTTATTCAAGAAGAACTGATATTCTCCAAAAGTAAGTTAAACACTTTGGAATAAAGGTGACCTTTATTCTACACCAAAGATGTTGATCCATAAAGAAGCCACAGGAGTTCTGTTGGCTCATGGCAAAATCCAGAGTGCAGAGCGAGGCATTAAAACTACCTACAGTGGAAACCAGAGAACCCTAGTTTTGAGACCCTGACTCAAAATTGATATATTGAAATATTGAAAATAATGAATTTTCAATGAGACTAAAATCGTAATGAACAAACAAACAATCTCCAAACAAAAACATTACTCTTGCAATGAGCAGAAGTTTCAACCGATTCCCAGCTAAGCAGAGTTTGAGTACCTCTCTCTAGGTTAAACAGCAACCAAGGAGAATATCTGAGAAACAGGTGCCGTTTGCATTCCCAAACTGAAATACTACTAAAGGTGCTTAAATTCTTCATCTGGCCAAGCTTTAGTTGATTTCAATCATATAGACAAATCCCATCTTTTCCTTCAGTATTACTATTATTCTCATTAAAAAAAATACATATATAAATTAAGGGAAAAACATCTCTGCTAACTGGCAAGGCAGATGAATAAATCCAAACACTACGTTTTCCACTTTTATTTGCAGCTTTTTCCCTTGGAACTCATTTTACTCTATTTCTGCCTTACCTTGGAAACAGGTAGTGTAACTTTGTTTGAAACTTATTAAGCATTTCATGAACACTTATTTAACAAAATATTAGAATATTTAATTCACAGTTGTAATAATTTTAATTATTTTCTTCTTGTTCAAAGCATCTTATTTAACTGGTAAGAGATAATGAGATAATTGTTTAATTGGCATCCAATTACACAAATTACTTATAAGTGTGACACATTTTGTACTTAAAGGAAGAAAAAAAAAATAGACACTTTTCAGGAATGACTCAGTCTAGATCCTTGCCTGATTGACAGACTGAAGTCTTTCTCTGAACCTTGGGTCTCTCAAAACCCACTCAAACCACTTAACATCAGTTATTTTCCTCTACACAAACCAGTGTTTTCTCATTTTATGAAATCTTTGTGAGTGTTTAATTATTTTCTCTTTCCTTCTCAATCCCTAGCCTCCCAAGAGGCTCATAACATTTGCATGATAGGTTAATGAATATAATCTCATATTTTGTAGGAAAACTGTAGAATGGGAAGAAGGTGAATGATTCTCCTGCGGCCACTCCAGCTCCAGAAGAATAACAGACACATAAATGTAATCTCTTATGCTACTGAGAGATTGAGAAAAAAAGAAAAAAAAAAACCCTTGGCACAGCTGTGGCCCACTCACTGGCATATGGGCTTATCTAACAAATATACATTTTTTTTTTGAAAACACATATGGACATGGGCTCTTGTCCTCAGATGTAGAACTGTGGGCTATTCAAAATGTCAGGACAAATGTCAAATATATCTATGGAGTTACTCCATCCGGAGATGAATTTGAAAGACAGAGATGAATTTGACTCCTCATGGAAAAGGTAAGATGAAAAACAATTTAGGTAAATAACACGTAAGTAAGTGAGAAATGCAGCTCTTATTTATAGGACAAGAAATATGATAGGAATGTAAGAAGGGATTTACTTTTCTGTTAGTTTTGAATTTTTATGACATCTTTATACTAAATCATTAATTTTATGATTAATACAATTTAATATTGACAAAATAATTGCACTGATATCAACAAGTATAAAATACTCTTTCCCATATTTTCTTCCAAACATTTATCTGTATCCAGAATATTTTGCACTTTGTTTAGAAATTCAAATTTACCACAACAAGAGATTTGTTTTCAAATTATCCTGATAGCTATATCTGATCAGATCCTACTGTAACAATAAGACACTATTTCAGGATTTTTTAGAAAGATGGTGTTTAGAAATCCTTTGAGGGATTAACGTTTATGACAACTTTGCCTTTTATAGAACTATTTAATTTATCTCTCCCAGTGGAAACTGGCAAATTAACTATACCAATGTATATTTTTTCTCCTCTATTAGTTTAAGTTTAGAGTGTTTGTATTATATAAATATGTATATATTCATATATATTTATTTATTGGAATCAATACCGTGCCTGGAAAGCCTGTGGATACTTTCACAGTCTAAATGAAGATATTACAATAATTATGTTGAATCATCTATTCTAGTGGATTGTACTGACTTTGTGTACACTATTAAAGCACGTTTACCACTCTGTCGTTTAAATCATCTTTTGGCAAAATCTTTTGGCATCAGAATTGCAAGTATCCTGTAGAGTTGATATGAGGGATATTGCATACATTTTATCAAAAAATAATAAAAAAAAAGAAAAACAAAAACAATGCCCCCCCTCAAAAGAAAAGAAAAAAAAAACAACAAGACATAACATCAACTCCTTCCTCCTCCTCTCAGTCCTCTCAACTGCCTGATTTGCCACAATGGCTGGCTTTTTTTTTCTTTTTTTTAATGGTTGGAAACTTTACCACACTGCTGAGAGAAAAAGCACCACAACAAAAACAACAGCTGGTATCCTGAATGTAGAGCCTTTCTGCTCTTCCTCTCTCTGGCTCTGCCTGGAGTGACATTTCATGACGTGTTACCAGATGGAGTTGGATAAACACTCCAGCAGAACCTAAGTGCCTAAGATCAATTCAGTTCAATCATCTGATGTACAGTGAAGACTCTCAAGACTCTCTGCTGGACTCCTTAATAGAAATGGTAGTTCTAATTCAAGCTAATAAACTGAGTTTCTGCTTTGAATAGTATGGAATTTTATCTGTTTTTCACTGAGGCTAAAATTTCATCCTAAGAACTATTAAGTAGCAAGACAAATCTGCAGGGGTAGGATTTTTTCCCTGTTATTTGTTTGTGTGCTGAATAATCTTAGGTGCTATAAAAGAGGATCATAAATTCTGTTCTGAGCTATATTTTGTTATATAAATTTGTAAACCTTCATTTTAGAAAGAAAGGTTTACTTTCAAGGAAGAGATCTCATAATAGAAATGAACTGCAGACACTCTGTTGAACTAGCTTCACAGAAAACTACAGCTTCACAGACAAACTATAGCACCATAAAGAAAGGTACACACCTATTCCTTGCCAGTTCTCTTCAGATCAATGAAGTAGAATTGCAGCAGTTACAAATGCCATTTAAATGAAATGTTAGTAAGAGTTGATAGATTTTTTTCTTCACACATTTCACTTTTACATGAGACAAACAATAAATGGCTAGATAAGACTCCATGTTTAAACATTCAGATATCAGAAAATCATTATTATATACCTAACTACTAAGGCATCCACACCTCTCAGTACACAGTTAATAACTTGCTTCAGAATATATTAATCTCTACGAACTGCCAATATTTATTGTCACATTTGAAACATTTGTATGTGTACTTCTACCTCTATAGGAATCTTTAAAATTTAGTCATGAAAATTTTTGATAACTTAGGGAACAATTAGTGAACAAGTGTAATTCTATGTTAATGTTCCTGTCTTGACCAGAAGCACTATTCTGAAGCAAATATTTCCGTCGTTTTCAATTACTGCACTTGGATTCATAGCATGTGGAGGACTCAGGACACACTGAGGAAATTCTTGGATTCAGATCCAACTAAATGAGAGGATTCACTCCACAAACACACCTAATGGGCTCCAAATACAGAAGAGAATTCAGTCTACCAAAGCAGAGTAGAGCAAATCGAAGTAGAGCAAACCTCCCAACTCTTCTCCCTCTCCTCTGCTTGTGGATGTGGAGGCTCCAGCCCCAAATACCTTGTTCTGCAGATCCGCTCTGCAGGGGCAACACCTACTTAACCCCTTCATAATATTTTGTATGTCTTTTTAGTTAATCTTTTAAATAATCTGTTATTATTTTTGTGCTTAGTGTAATATATTTGACAAACACGATGCTCTGGATAAATTATGAAGATTTGGTAAGTAATTAGAATCAGAGTGGGGCTCCATGCAATCATATGGTAATAGATAATGAGTCTACTAGAAAGCATCATGATCAAAATAAAGACAATTTTAAAAATAAAATATCACCTCCTGTAAACCAATACTATTTAAAATATTTCCCTCCTGCTGTTTTTCTCTCCTGCTGTTTTGTGACTACTGAAGATAACTGTTTTAGGAAAATAACGCTTAACAAATAAAAGAAGCAAATTGGAAATGAAATACTCTGCAGAGTGTTTTTTCTACCTCTCAAGACTACTGACATATTAATACGTCCTTTGAACCTAACATACAGCCTGATTTCAAAAGGCAAGACCATTTAGACAGCTAGTATTTCCTGCACTGTACCTTTGCAATGCAGCAAAACTTCTGCTTTTGATGGTCTACCTGGTAATGCAGTAAATTTGAGGGAAACTTACTTGCAAAAAAAGGATACATAAATATAAATAACAGTTAATAAATAAAGGGACATATTTTCCCAATTATATCTTCTAATATTCTTGGGTCTAATTTGCAATCAGAGCACACAAAACATCTGCACATAGAATGCAATTTTTTGGGTACTCTTCTTAAGACCAGTAATTTTGTTCCATGCAGGACCTTCTTTTTTTTTTTTAGATAAAGAAATTAAGATTTTATCTCCAAAACTGGGAAAGAAATATGTCGTGTGAAATTTCACAAGCAATCAAAACAAACAATCAAGCTTTCTGCTACCTAATAGCGCTGCTGCTCGCAGTGTGTAGCTCTCAGTGAGGTCTACTGTCTCTTACCTGGAGTCTGGAAATTAAGGCGTCGCAGCTCCACCGGGTCTGTGGGGTGGTGAGAGGGCACCTCCTTGCTGTTGGGTATGCTGCTCTTTCTAGAGTCAGATTCGGCCCTCTTTCTGCGTGGAGAAAGTGAATACGTGTAAACATAAAGCTGAGGTCTTGACTATACAAATACAGATAGCTGAATTTAATAATTATAATCTAAAAGTGAGATGCTTCTTTCTGAAAGAACATTTGATCCAGTGTAAAGGTAAAATAATTACGTATGGTGAGCAGGGCAAGTACAGTTTGCAGAGGTAGGAAGAATTTAAATATAAGAATGTCAGAGGGAAAATTATTGCATTCTGTGGCAGACTGATCCTCTAGATCATCTTTCTAGGCAGCAGAATAATGAACTGGTGCAAGACAAAACATAAAAGTTAAAAAATCCCACACCATCTCTATTCTAAAAGCTATCTAGCTACAGCAGTATTAAATGTATTTATTTAGCTCTTTAGGATGTAATTAAAGATAACATGCAAAGTTGTAATCACTTAATACTTCATATTTTATATACACAACTCTGAACTGTTTTCTAACAACAATTTACATTCTTTGGACATTACCAGGATGATAGAGAACAGCAAAAATGACCGTTTTTCTTATTCCTTTCTGGGAAACAAGAGTCTGCCCTGCTGTACGTCATCTGTGGAAGGGGTGCACAACACAGCCCTCATGTCCCTGATCAAACCTACATATTTAAGGCTCAGATTTTATCTGAATGTTCTTGAAAGAAAAAAAAAAGCGCGGCATTTTCCATGAAATTTTATTAATTCTGTCAAAGTGTAAAGACAGAGGAGTCTCTGTCTGTTCTGGTTCTGAGTGTCATGTTTAAATGGACTCCCAATATGTGAGAAAATAATCTGTTTTAAACCATACAGAATATATTACATGAACAATATCCACAACTCCGCATTTTTATGTAGGAATCTGGAAACTTAATTCCTGAATCTCCACTGGAATCCCTCATCACTCATTCCTTATAGTATCCTAAATGAAAATGCAAAATGATTGATATTATTCATGTAATATAAAATGAAGATAAAAAAAAAAAAAGCTGCAGAGAGCTAGTTTTCAGGGAAAAAAAAGAATATTTTATGGGTTACTATAGATAAATCTCTCTTTTTTGGTGGCGGGTGGTGGTTTTTATGTTTTGTTTAGTATGTCACTCCTTTTTTTCTCTCTCTTTTTCGTTGTTTTTTTTTTTTTTTTTTTTTTTTTTCCTGCCCCAGTGACTCATAATGTAGCTGCACTAAATCTCTTACTGTTCTGCTGAGTTCCCTCTTAACAATGCTGATTGATTTCCCACTGTTCTTAAACTGCTGAACACCTGTTGGTGTTCAGAGAGAGTTCCATAATGCTGAAGATTTCAAAGACTGTGCACAGAAGCCAAACAACAACACGACAACACAGTTGCAGGAATTTGGATTGCTGCTTGAAAGTTATTGGCTTTATGGAAAAGAAAAAGAAAAAAAAGGTGTTTTGTTACAAAAATGTTCCATTTGTTCTCGAGTAAATTGCTAACAACTATATTACCTCCTCCTTAGTGAAGATACACATATTTAAACTTGATTTTTTTTTTTACCTTCTTAAAATTATTATGGAAGGGCTCCTTTGCAACGCTTTATTAACTTTTCAGCTGCCACAGTAGCACATTGCCCAACTATTTCCTCTCAAGTAAAGGTGTATTCCATTTTCAGAGTGCATTTTTATCTTTAGTTCTTACTCCTAAAGTTTGGGATGAGTGGAGCTACCTGTATACCTTTTTTCCACATATAGCCTTTCCATTTCAAGTTATCATTGGGCAACACTACTTATTATTCTTTTATTAAAAGCCCTCAAATCTTTTCTAATTATATACATAAATATTTTGAATATGCACTATAGACCAGTATAAGGCCTTATTATTCATTATTGTACTTAGTACCATTCTGGCTTTTGTAGCTTTCCAGTCCACACAAATATCACAATTGTTTCTGATTATGTGATGGTCAGGGGACATGCTGAAAAATGCACTAAGGGAAAATAAGTCTCCCTAAAATACACCTCATGAAATCACAAAAAAAAAAAAAACCCAAAACCCAAAACAAAACCACCACCACGAAAATCAATCAATCAAACAAATGCACAAAAAAAAAACACTGAAACTTGACTGTATATGCTGCATTACTTTCATCCTTGTAAACAACATAAAATATCTGAAACAAATACTTTGAGGTGGCTTTCACGTTACCAACTTTACTGCCTACATTCATTTAGATTGACAGACATACTCTTTTAGATCATTATCATGATAAATGTCTTTTTTTTCCTTTCCTGAAATAAATGGAGGGTGAATGCTTTTCACTTCTCACCTGTCAGGTTTACTGCTCCATTTTAATGCAGCAAGAAGGGGAAAAAAGGTTAAATGTTAGTTAATCAATCAGCAGCAAAAAGAGTAACCATGACAACAGAGAATGCAAGAAATGTTGTCCTACAGGGTAGATATATAAATAACAAAAATTATGAAATGATAATTCATAAAAACATTTAATGCTTTGACATCATAGAAAAAATGGGGGATACAAGGTTAAGTTCAAAGAGAACCTTCTGCTGCTGAAGAAAAAAAATTCTGTGATATTCCTCTATACCTTTTTGATATTGTCCACAAAATAATCACCTCAAATTTTAACCAGTAAAATAATGGGGAATGTATCTATCTATCTAAGTTAACATTTCATTGGTAATATCACTCTCAGAGTTCTCTCAGAAATCTTTAGATCAAAGATGTTTTAGAGAGAAGAAATTTCTGGAGAGGAGAGGATAGAGATTAGGGAGAAAGGCAAGGATAAATACATGCGCTAGAACCAAATTAAAGAAAAACAAAAGCAGACATCAGACATTTATTTTATAAAAACAGGTAACTAAATGGTCAAAATTTTTAAAGGTATCATGACAAGTTATCAACAAGGTTATCATGAATCTTTCTCCAGTTATCTGTTAAATCCTTGTTTAGAACAGCATATGCCATAGATCTACCTATGTAGATCTATATCTCTATGGATACATTTATATCTATATATCTATGATCTATACAGTTAAGCTGAACAGAGAAAAAATATTAGTTTCTGTAAACAAGTTCTACTATGCACAACCACTATAAAAATACAGAATTTTATCTGTATATCTTTCTATTGACAATAATAACACGAGTTGCTATGAGTGTGTTCTTTTTTTTTTAAACCAGGAGTATAAACTGATCATATTACTCATATGCTGTGTTAAAAATGCCCTTCGCGATCTTGATTTTTCTTTTAATATATCCCTCCTTTAGAAGTATTTTTTTTCCTTATAGCCCAAAATCTAGGGTCTTTACTTCGGACCTCTTAAAGTTCAATACTTTCAAAAGAATCTAGCTACGGTTCTTCTCCTCTGAATCAAATAAGAAACCTGCACTTCATATAAATAAATAAGATAAAAAATGGCAAAAGAACTATAATTTCCCTAAGAATGGAAGAATACTGCACAAGCGTTGACTCAAGAAAAGCTTGAGCAAAATTTAATCGAAATGAAATCGATGACGAAGAATAGCAGCAAGAATTCAGAAGTTTGTTAATTTGTTCCTTTATATGCTTCAGACATATATGATTCCTTTTTAGCTTGTCAGGTTCTGAAATACATGGAACTTTTTTGATCTCTGTAAGATTCATTAATTGGTTTACCATCTAAACCATCTAAATCCAGTTTAACTGAATGTACACAATACATTCAAAAGTGAGTCAAGGATTTACTGTGGGTTTGGCTAAGCCGTAGGGTGCAGAAGGGTTTACTGCTTTATCAGAAACAGCCTGGGATATAAACTGTGACTCAGACTAACAGTCATCGTAATAGTTAGGTATTGCCTCTAAGGGACATTTAGCCTGCACCAGCTCTATATCTAGATAAGTGTTTGCCTTTGTTTGAGATTTTCGATATAAATTTTGCTACCTTCTGTATTTTAGTCCATGCCTGAAACAGGAAAAAGTATACTTTCTTGAAGGCAAAAATATGACCAAAAGAAAAGAGAAAAAGCAGTTCATTTAGTTGATTTACTGGTATCACTGAATTTGAAGGTGTAGATTTGTGTCTGGCGGGTTAAGGATTCTGTACTCTCCACAGTCATTACCTCCCTTCGTTAAGACTGCAGAATGGTGTCATGGCCCCTTTGAAGGAAAATACTGAACTCATCACTAGTCAAGTAAGTAAAATTTAACTTCTGAAATACAGAAAATTCATCAGAAATTGAAAAAAAAAAGTGTGCTTACTAATTTATTTACTATTTTATTTATTTATTTATTTTGTAAGAGTAGTCAAGCACTGGAACAGGTTTCCCAGAGAAATGGTGCAGTCTCCATCCCGTGACTGGACATGTCCTGCACATCCTGCCTGGAGCAGGGGGCTGGACCCGGTCTCCAAAGGTGCTTGCCGGGCTCTGTGACTGTGATTACGCGGTCCTGCCAACTCTTCTCACTCAGTGGGTTAATCGTCTCAGTCACATAGGACATTACATTGCTGCCGTATCCAAACACAACAAAAGGTGCTGCCCAGTGTTTTTCCATCTATTCTGTTAGGTATTAAACTGAGATGACTTTTTGACTATGTTCAGATATATGATGCAAAAATGTTTCTATGGAATAACTTTGATTTTAAGAGAAGTGAATGCTGCAGCAACTGCTTTCATGCATCCCATTAACAACTACTCTAACAGCTTGGGTACAAAGTGACCAATAAATAACAAAGGGGTCAAACACACACTGCTAGTCTTTGGGCAACTTGTGTGATACTCAGTGACCCAGACAACTTATCCACGCTATCTGATAGCATCTGGTGTTTTATATCAGGGTCAGGCTTCTCCTCTTGAGAAGACTCCTTTATAAATTGCAGTCATTCTTTCTCTATGACTGAAATTAAAATGAAAAATTAGTATTGTAAATCTTGGAATCAGCAGTCCATGTGCGTTCATGGGGACTTCTACAGACAAGAGAAATTAAGCACAACTCACCATTATCTGAGTTACACTTGAAAAGGCAGCCTTCTCCTTCCCACCCCAAATCTCCATTCTCCATATATCAAATTCTAGTTATCATCAGCCTAAATTGTTATTTTCTATACTTTCTAAGAACTCTAGAAAAAAAAGTCCAAATTGTACACTGATATCTTCTATTTCTTAAAGTATAGCATATCTATCTATCTATCTATCTAGCTAGCTAGCTATCTAGCTATTTATCTATCTTTTTTAAACTTCCTGGCTGTGCAAAAATACTACTATAAATTTACATCTGTACATATAAATGTTTAAAAACATGTTTACATGTTTTTGTCAAACTTCTGTTTTTCCTTCTTCACAGCTGATTTCTTTGAAGAAGGTTCAAAATGTGTTGATTTTTTAAAAAACAATCATCGAAAACATGTTGATTATTTTCCTGATTAAAAGCTTATAGTTTTAAAAGGTGGATTTTATTTTCTTAAAGAAATCCATCAGTTTTGTTTACTTCAGTGCTATTTTCAACACTTTCACTTAAATGCATCTATTATGCTAACACAGTCGAAAGACAAAATTTTAGCTTCAAAACATTTCTTCATTAATTTAGTGAAGAAATCCAATATTATGACTATTTTGCCCTTTTCCAATTGTAACCGTCTGTGCACGAATATCATCTCTTAACCAACTTACTTTTGTTTCCATTGAATAGCCTTCTGCCTTGACCCATTTTTCCATAACAGTTTTCCTGTCTCCCTGCCAAAGACTAAAATGAACTATAAAAATACGTTTGTAAAATTTAAATTCTTATTACTTTATTCTTTTCCTCAGCCTAATAAGACAATTCAGATTTGTTAACATGCTACTGCATAATCACTATATATTACTTCTGGCTTTGATGGCATGTAGTCAGATTGCTGTAATTAATTAAATTGTCTAATGGACTGAGACCTTACAGTAGGGTCTTCAAAATCTAATGCATTTTCTTCTGATTTTTTTTTTGTGAATTTATAAATGCTTAAGCATTTATACTTAAGCAATTACTTAAGGAAGTAATTATAAATTACTCATCATAATAAAACACGGAAAATTGTCTCCTGGAAGTAGAAAAACAGGAATGAATGGTCCTTTTACCTTATTCTTTCTTAACCTTCTCCACCATTTTTTAAATCTGATTTGTGTTCCTGACAGGTTTTATCTGTACAGATTTCCTGTGACATAAGTAGAGGCTTTACATTTTAGTCATGTGGGTATAATATTTTTGTGGATATAATACCTTAAGCTTGACTGATACTAATTTAGATTGTGCCATTATATATAAAAAGTAAGTTATTCTAGTACAGGTGATCATCCTTCGGTAGAACTGCAATCATTTCTCAGACAGAATTTGTTAAAATGATGCAGTTTAACAGCATTTGTACCTTGAAACAAAATGAAATAAATACAGATCCCCACTTCCTCAAATAGCTCTGCTACTACTAGTAAATAACAGATGGAAAATGTGTCCCCCAATTTCTTTGTATGACATTCTCTTCACAGTGCTACTGATGAGCAAGTTTTACCTGCTCATTTGTTCAATATGGCTATATTTTTTTTTTGTTAATAGAATGGGAAGGTTGTAATTATGTGTTATGGCCCCATAAATGCAAACAAGCACAGAGGCAGTTGCACATCTGCTTTATATGCCATTGTTTGAATTTGTTTTGTAATAAAGGAGAAGTTAGACTTTTAATAGTGCAAAATAGTCAGAAGAAAGGAGTATTTCACTTTTAGTGTACCTCTAACAACCAGTTTTTGAAGTGACAGACAGGCACAAACAGAGGTTCACTGGTAGTAAACAATCACATTCCCTAAGACAGTAGGTACTAATGGAAGCCTTCAGGAGACACCACACCTGCAAGTGACAGACCATCTACTATGATGCGGTAGCACTATGACTCTAAAGAATATTATTATAAGTATCTGTTTGGAATCCAAAGCTCAGGTTACCTCCAGAATTAACTTCTCTTCGCAAAACCTGAAGCCTGTTGGCATGCAACTTCAGGTGTTTTTGACTATGTACACTTACAGTCGTAAAGAAAATGTAGGATAATGACTAGCAGGATTTAAACACTTCACAGCAGGTAAGAAAATTATAGCCATTAGTTTTAGGCTCAGTTTAATGAAATTATCTTTCTCAAGGTTCTTCGTGTTCATAGTGTTCTCTAATTATGCTTTACAAATAAGTTTTCCAGAAGTGTTTCGAATAAAAAAAATCATTAAAATGATTTTTGTTTTTTTTTTTGATATTATGCCTTTGATTCAGTATCTTGGCCCTCATGTACTCATTTACATTGTAAAAAGCTGCCATATATAAATTAAAGCCTTATACACAGTTTCCATCCAGTAAGTTGTAAGGCATACGAAAGTCATCTGTGTAATAGAAAACCTGCATATGAATCATGGACAGTAAACGAACAGTAAGTAAGTCGAGTTTGATCTGATTTGAAAATGATTTCACAATTCAGAGCTTCAAATTCATATAGATATGTTACCAAATTGAGGACAACTGTCAAAAGTAAAAGCTCAGATTACTTGAGTGGAGATGAAAGTCATGTTTAACATCAAGGTGAATGTAACTCCTGATGTATTACTTTTACCGTTCTAAAAATAAGATTTAAAAACTGAAATGTGCTCATTTTGTACATATTTTCATGCAAGCACATTTTATTCACAAACATATTTATAGTAGAAAAATATTTAAATGTAGAAATGTTAACACAATGTCATCAGCAGAAAAATAAACCCATATGCCTATAATTTTGGAAACTTTACTTTCATTCAGAAATCTAGTAAAATATCTACTAGGTTATGAAGTGTTATGGAAACCATTAATACACAGATACATCCCACAAGATGACAATTACTATTTTAGTGCAGATTATTAAGTGTGGAACAATATCAAAAATGGCCCATACATCAGAAAGCTGCACACATTTCAAAGAACTAAACAGTAAACTTACCTTTTATAAAGAAGTATAGCAATAACAATGCAGATGATAAACACCACTGCAAGAACTGGTCCTACAACCCAAATCAAGCCTTCTTCCTCATCTGTAATTGGTTGGGGATCGAGATCCATTGACACAACAGGATCAGAATATGGGCTGGTTGCATACATTGTCTATACAAACAAAACAAATCTTACTTAATGATAAAGAAGTGTATTTGAAATAATGAATAGCCTCGATCTAAAATATATTTGTACAAAATAATGATGCAATGAACACATTAATGAAAAAAAAATGCAGACTGAAAGTTTTGCTGTTATTTCTGCCTCTGTTTTGTGACATGGTCCGTTGTGGAACACCTAGTAACCAAAATAGGGAGTATGAGAATAAGATATTACAGAATTCAAGGACTATAATCCAGAAATTGCTTGGTATGGGCTTTTGTTTTGTATTTTATTTCATATTGGTTTAATGGTGCTAAACTTGTTCTTGCAAAATATATAATATATGATATAGCTATTTTGTATAAGAATAGCTAGGAAAGAATGAAAAAATCTATAGAGTAAAAATGAAGTGAACTATATGTAAGAGGTTCCTGGAAAAGAGCCCCATGTCAAGAGTGGGATGCAATTTAGTTAGAGTCAAAGGGACTGTAAGAGAAATAACATGTTTTCACAAAAGATGGAAATTCTTGAGTTTAAGATGGAAAAACAGGGAAAGCCACTGAGGATTCTGAAGGAAATACTCAGACCTGGCATTAGAATTGGGAACTAACTGGAGCAGTCAAAAATCTTCTACGTTACCAGTTTGTGTGAAGCCAGCTGGCCTAAAATAACAGCTGTGATTAAAAAAAGAAAACACTAACTTGGTTTTATTCTCCTCTGACCAGAGATGCATGATCTGAGGCTGAGTGCGGAGCTAAAATTACAGGCAGGTGGGCAGAGCAGCCAACTCTGAAACCAGATGATGCAAAGATTTCTGAGCTATGATAAAGTCACAACCAGAGGATGGCTTCTCATTATTTCTGGTATTTGCTGGGATATCTCTGCCCGTGGTAAACTAGGAAGAGACCTGCGGTTCTGGCAGGGGACTGGAAAACTTGAGTTAGAACTGGTTCAGGAATGCTGAGATAAGATAATGAGGAAAGAGGGAAGTTTTCCTTTACTTCTGGTCAGTTCTAAGGTAAGAGTTACAAAAAGAGTTACAAAATGCAATGGGGCAGAGGCGACATGCTTAGACTGTCTTCTGAAACACGACTCGAGCAATGACAAGTGACATCAAAGAGAAAGTGTTTTACACCTTATTTGTCTTGTTTGTCCTCTTTTTCTATACTGGGTTAGACCAGAACCCGGATTTAGGGTAAGAAATAGGACAGGAAAGGATGAGGCACTGACACTAACTGGTATTAAGCTAAAACCTATGATGACAACATTTATTTACTTATTTATATTATCAGCCAAACATCTAAAAATCTGTGATCACTGTTTATAATTTGGGGAATCTCCATGTCAAGTCCCTGAATCACCAAATTTCACTGAGTTATGTCTCAGCTCCAGTGTTGCAAAGATGGAAGAAACAGGGCTACGTAAGAAACATGGCTTTGTACTCAGCTTCTTCCTTTGGAGCAGGCAGACCTTGAGCAACAAGAAGAGAAATCCCTTGCAAGTTACAACTCCCTAAAATTTTTAGCTCCTTCTGTCCCTTCACATCTATCTCTCTTTCTACCCCTGCAAAAAAGGCTATATTCAGAGCAGCTAAATAAATGGAAGTCCACTTTTATGAACTCATGCTCTCGGTGGCAACTTCACACTAGTCATCACACAAATCTTACAGATGTCAGGCTAAATCAGATGTTTCCCCTGTGGTAAATTTACCAATGCCTTCGAAGAGCTGTAACAATAGTAGGTATTTGGATATAGCTTTTATTCGCAACCCTACTTTTTCCTGCTTTTCTATCCTCCATCTCTTTAAAAATGTAATAATCTCTAAATGATCTGAAGGAACAATGCCTTAATTAATATTTAGTATTAAATAAGAAACATTAATTTTATACTGAAAAGAAAAAAAAAAATATATATATATATAGGGATTCCTCACATGGACATTTGGACCTCTAGCTTTATAGCAAAAATCTGTGCAATATCTCTGTTTTTAAACTTTATGACACAGCCCTCAGAATGGTTTCTCTTTGTGGCCATGGTCAAAATGTAAAAGGAAAATTCTGATCTATATTTTGGCTTGAATTCAGATTATTGGTGCAGTAGTTTCAAGTGACTGACCCAGCAAATTTAGCTGTCAAGTTTAGGAACCAATTAGAAAAGTATCGTGTAACACATTGCATGTTAAAATGTTAGTGGGCATTGTAACTTATTTCAATAGTCTCGTTTCTGTCTCTGTTTAATTACTATTTTTTTTTTAGTAATATCACACATAGCCGGATTAACTCAAGCATAAAGGGACATAGGAATAAAATGAACTACATAAAGAGAAATGACAGCTCATTATTTAGCTCACCTCAGGAATTCTCTATATTATTGAATCATTTTTTAATTTCTAACAATTCAGTGATAAAGTGGGGAAGAAATTACTATCATTCAAGAAACTTGCTGTGTATGTCTCTGATTCAACACATCTTTCCAAGAGTTTTTGTTAACGAGCACTGCTGTTCAATGATTGTCCATAGGCAGAAGGGGAACTCTTTTGTTAAAGACTTTGGAGAAAATGCTGCTGTTAAGTTCATGCCTCAGTAACTGTATCGATGATCTCAAACAGCAGAGACTGTAATTTGCAAAGGATCAGAGCAGACCTCATAAAGGTGATCCTTACTGTTCTGTTATACACACAGGCAACACATACAGATGCAAACAAAAAAAGTTAACTTCAAGAAATTAACCAGAAATAGGTGAAGAATCACTGACTTTTGAGATGCCTTAGCATATGCTGTAGAGAATTGGCTTTTGGGAAGTGAAATAAGTATTGAAAAAATGTTTTGATGATTATGGAAAGGTAAATTTGAGATTAAGAAAGGGTATATAACTTACAGATTCCGAGTGCTCCATTACAGCCAACACAAAGAAGACATATTCTTGACCACTCTGGAGTTGCTTATTCTCAAAGCCACCATAATGCTTTTTATCTCCCAATGTGAACTCCGTAGGAAGAACGTCAAAGTGAGCTGCAATATATGGCTTTAATTCAACTTCTCTCCCAAGACGAATGCTTCTGCGTTTCCTAGATATCTCCTTAAGCAGCTTTAGAAAGGGAGGAAGGAAAGAGAGAGAGCAATCAAAAATGTAAAGATTAATGAAACTTATTGACAGTGGAATGAGAAAATTTAATTCATCGCCAGGAACTAAAAAGTATGGGACTATATCAGTTCTTGCAAAATCTTCCTATTTCCTGCCACTCATGTTAAGATAAGACAGGTTGCAATTGCACTACAAGTATAGGTCAATTAGATCAGTTTTTGGTGCCTGATACTGTTGTCCTTGCAAATAAAAATTAAAAAACAATAAAATAATATAACTTTTCTGTGTAAAATAAGTAAGTCATTGAACAGCATTTTTTTCCTTCCCTGTGCATATGCAAGACAGTATCTTATCTACAGCTTAACAGAACAGAACTGATTAACAGAAATGATATATTTTTTATTAATTAGTTTGGAGAAAATTATAAATAAATATAGACAACAACTATTTTTTTAAGAATAGTAATGTTTTTGTATTTCCAAAACAAACCTCATGAAGATTATTTGTAAACATTAAAATCCTCAAATTTGAAAGAAATGTATTTTTGCTTTTTAACTTATTTCACAAAAGTAAATGGAAGCACAGAAAAGATTATGGGAATGATTTATAAGCATATCTCCCTAGCATGAAATTCACAATAACTTTATTTGCTCAGAAGCAGCAACATCAGATGCTTCATAATTTGTTCAACACTATACAACTGTTCAGTGATGGGAATCAACAGAAGACCACATGAATTGTAATACCATTATTTTCCTGCTGCTATACTAGAGAATATCTACATAGTATACATAACCTACATGAACATTCCAGATTTAAGTTGCATAACATGTCTCAAAATGTAAGTTTTCCTCATGTCATTAAATACACTGATGAACAAAGCTAAATCTTATATCAGCACATCTATAACAAGATTAAATAAAACTTATAAAACATATTTTAAATAATGAAGGAAATAACACTTTGCTGGTAAAATCCACTGATGAATTACTAATCACAGCAGACTAACACCTTTTCAATACCTTTTATGAGTTTAGATATAGTGGCTTTCTACAATATTAATTTGAATGTTTACAAGGAATCTGAAGTTTTCCTGGGTGGTAAAAGTGATGTATTCTAAGGCTTTGTTTTTCACTTATGAAACTTACTCAATGTTTTGTTTTAATGCCAAAGAAATAGACTGCATATCAATACTGCAATCACAAATTTTCCCAAGGTCAATAAGCACACTTATTTTTATGAGTAGGAGGCAAGTCTCCAGAGCCAGACAGACATCAATAAAAAAAGAGATTAAAATTCAATTTCTACCATACATTTTCATTTTAACGAATATGCTTATTCAGGGAAGTCTCAGCCCTTTTCCAGTGTTACACTCCAGTTTAGCTAGCACATCTTCTTGCCTTCCTCACATGGGATCTTGTATTTTCCAATAACACAGTTAACAATTCCCAAGCACATTAGACAATCTACTATTCCTTGTCTTATGGACACAGAAGATTTTAACAGTGATCTCTAACGGCCTTTCTCATTACAATGCATATTTCAGGTTTGGGTTAGGGTAGACACCTAAGCTCCCCCAGCAGTGCAGGGTGTTTGGAAGCTGTCCCATCGCTGATCCGTGCAGTTGGATGCTTTCTAGTCATAACAACATGTCCCCGGCAGGTTGTTCTCTGCCAGAGGGGTTTCATGCTTATTCATCTTTATTCATCTCTATCATCTCTACCAGCTTCCATGGTCCAGTAAAAAACTGGTGGCCTGGATTAGATACTGAGATTAAAAAAAAAAAAAAAAGAAAAAAAGAGAGCTTTCCAAAACTTCAGACTCAAAACTGTTATTCGTCATTCATCATTCATTCATCATTAAAGACTACAATCAGCAATCCATATTTCTTCTTCACTCTTCTTACATCTTCTGCTGAGGTAAAAGGAGGTTTGGAGAGTTCCTTTTTACAAGGCGGTGCATTTGTTAGTAGAGTGATGGAGCAGCAGACTGTCAAGCACACAGAACAAAAATGTATGCATGTCAGCAGATGGCAACACGTAAGTCCTCTGGGAGAAGTGTTTAGAAGATGTCCTCTTGGCAGTTAATGCTAAAAGTCAACTAGCCTCAGTTAATCAAACTGTGTGTAACAGGCAACTTTTTCAAAGGTTGTTGCTGGTCACCTAGGGCCAGCTACACTTCAGCATATTTTCCTGTGTATAGATGAAAATTTGGTCTGTGACCAAACTTATCTGTGACAAATTACACATGACTAGACCTCAAGTGAACCTCTGGCTTCATTCATATTTCACATATAGATGATGTTGTTGCCAGATATCGTTACCTTCACATGTATGCCCAGTACTTTATGCCAAGATTTCACTTAAATTTTTAAATGTAAAGAGTTTACACTCAGGCTTCATTAGGTTCTGTCGATTATAAATACAGATTCCTATTAATAATATTATTTTGTATCTAACCATATGGTATATTTGATTGACATCATTAAGCCTCAGAATGAAAATAAAGTGAAATATTGACTTAATATAAAAGAATTGTATCTCTAATATCAAGTCCATTATATGCTCCTTTAAGATTTTGTATCTCTCAGCTTCTCTCAAAACTAAGGATTCAAGGATTCAGGAAAAATCAGTAGCCACAATTAGACCAGACAGTCCTTTTGACTAGTCATTTACAGACTTACCACTCCAGAGTTGTCTTTTCAGCAAAAAGCATTCCTCAAGCTATCTAAGCAAAGCATTTGGGAAAGGCTGTCTTAGAAAATCCCATGTGATACTAGGCAGATATCCAATGCTGTACCAAAAGAAGATATGAACTAAAGTTTCTTTAGTTTATCACCAGAAACTATTTGTTTAGGCAGTTTTATAGTTGGTTTTTGTATTTTTTTTTCCATTTTTTTACTGCTCAACTGCTTTCACATGTTTGACAGGAAATGTACATCTAATAGGAATATGCAGTTCTTATTTTCTAAAACAGGAAGAAAAACAATCTTTTAAGCACAAGAAACTAGATGAGTGAGCATGAAGTACAGTCACTGCCTGCTTCTGATTTTTCCCCATCCTCAGTAGTTACTACATATATTGGTGACAATTGTAAAAAGATGTATCAAGGGCTTAGTTCTTTATCAGCAATAATTTGCATTTTCCAGTCAATGCATATCTTATTTCTTCCACCATTAATTCTACAATGTGGTCGCAATTATATCAGTAAAAGTGGGAAACAACCCATCCTGACCCAAATATTTCTGAATTAATAAATGTTCTTTATCAAACTATTATACAGATTAATGCACCACAACTTGCAGGATGATTAAAATGACCCTTTGTTATGGGAATCAGCAGCACAGACCCGTAAAATTTAATTGCAAAAAAGTTCAATGTCATCTGGCACCTATCCTTTAATCTGTTAATGCTGCTGGTTTTGCCTGTAGTTTCCGGAGGTTAAAAGTGGATGGTAATAGTAAATCAGTTTTCCATTACTGTATGGATCTTGTCAGGAGAATTTTATTGTATAACTGCCTAGGACTGATGTTTCTTAGGACTATGATCATGTGCTGGCGCATGGCATTTACAATCCAGCTCTTCTAAAGTGAAGAGGTTAATGGATCAAAACAAGTGGTCACTGCATTTGAATCAATGTGATGGCCACAGAAAGGAAACTGCCCAAGAGTAAATACACACTTCAATCAATCACATAGCAGTAACAAAAATGTCCTCAGCTTTGTGCATTTTTGTGTTTGGATCTAATTAAGGGTTCTCTTTGGGTGGTAGGTTTTCTTTTTTGCCTTTTCTGATCAGAAACTGCAGATTGCTGCATTTATTTAACAGCGTTACTAAAGGACCTTTGTTTTGAAAGCTTTCCATAGCAAGCTTAGGGAAGAACCTCCATTCCCTCACATTTTGGTACAAATGTGGAACATAATATTCATTTGATAAATGGGAGAAGGGAAGAAAATCAGGTGATTGCTTGCAGAATGATTATGACTTCCCAGTGATCCTTTCAGGGGAAAGCGTGGCATTTCTATAATAGATTCCTGAATCGACCAAAGAAATTAGAAAAGTAGACACAGTCCAGTAAAAATATCATTAAATAAGTAGTAAAGAAATTGCTTTGATCTCTGGTTTTGATTTTCCATTAATTATAGAGACATATGCACAAATCCCAAGGCATCTGCAAGAGAACTATAATCCTAGCCTAATAATACTAATAATTATTTGTGTTTATTATAATAATATATATACCCTATTCTTCTATAGAGCTTTCATATAAGACTTTCAAAGAGCTACAAAGATAAATCTTAATATCCCAGATTTACAGGTTGAGAAGAAGACAAATTAGACTCAGTTATACTATCCTTTAGAATAAAAAACAACAACAGAGTGAATGCTGACAGATTTCCTAGAATTATCATATCAACAGCGTAATAAATCAATTTCTACTATTATTGGGTCGGTCCCTGAAATGGAGACAGCTTGCTCTTTGGGAAACGTCAAAGTGTCAAAACGGAGAACCATGGAATGGTTGAGGTCAGAAGAGAACACTGGAGATCATGTTGTCTAAGTCTGCCTCCTCGAGGAGGATCCTGCCCAGGACCCTGTCCAGATGGGTTTTGAATATCGCCGAGGATGGAGAGCCCACATGTTCCCATGCTCAGTCACCCTCACAGTAAAGATGATTTTCCCCCTTTTTTCCTGTGTTTCTGTTTGTACCACTGCTTCTTGCCCTAACGCTGGCACCAGTGAAAGCAGTTTCACTCCCTCAGCCTTTCCTTTTCCAGGCTGAACAGGTCCAGCATTCTCAGGCTTGCCGCATAAGAGAAATGGTCCAGTCCTTTCATCATTCTAGTGACCCTTCACTGGACTCTCCAGCAGCTCCATGTCCCTCTTTACCGGGGAGCCCAGCACTGGACACAGCACTGCAGAGGTGGCCGCAGGGTAGAGGAGAGGGGTGGATCACCTCCCTCTACCTGCCTTTGGCCTTGTTGGCCGCAAGGGCACATTGCTGGCTTGTAGTCAGCTTGTCCACCAGGGCCCCCAGGTCCCTCTCCACAGAGTTACCTTCCAGCAGATCAGCCCCCGAGCTAATGGTTGCTCTTTCCTACTGCATTCATTTATTTCTGAAAAACAGCTGTCTGGAATGGAGAACAGTGTAAAAGTTCTCTCATCAGCAGCATTACAGCATGCAAGAATCAGGTAAAGATACTACGAGGAGGGTCAAATGTTAAATTGCAGTGCAAATTGCAATTTAGCATTTGTTTCAGGCTTAGCAAACATCCCAGTAATGAACCAGACCTTTATTAGAGTTCATATCATTGGTGATTAAGCTTTTGCTGACAACTCATTTCACCTTCTGCACTTTTGCATTATGCTTTACAATAGGCAAAGAATAAAATATTAATGCCAACAAAGATCAGGCATTTTGTGTGCTTTATTGCAACTTAATGTCTTTAATGTATTTTAATTTAAGTAATTTGAACTTTGTTTCAGTCCCCTACAGGCTAATTCAAATATAAATATAAAATATCCTGACAACCAAGAATTCTAAAACTGGTGGGTTAATCACATACCACTAATAAGATCATTTCTGTAATAAAGGAGAAGAAGAAAACCAAAAACAAACCATACCTCATCTAGTTCCATTTCATCTGGGCTTTCCCACGGTTTAATAAACTTTCCGCGAGACCTCTTCAAAGGCACAATAACAATGTAATAACCCCTGTGAAGAAAACAGTAGGACAACAGGGAAGTTAAAAGAAAGGGAATGGGTAAATTGATGGAATATGTACATATTTACAGGAAATTTTTTAATAGATAGAATACAGCATATGTCAAAGGGAAACTTTTTTTACAGCAGACTTCCAAAATGTAGTCAAAAAGGTTCACAGTATTGGAAAATAAATAAATACATCCAAAGTAAAATGTTTGACAAACAAATGGCACTAATTACCTGCTTTTCATGTAAACATATAAATATGTATAGAGAAGTTTAATTACAATGTTCTGAAATGCCTGCATGGTTGACTGCAGTTTATTATCTCATTTGAAATACAAAAGTCATGGGGCACTTGTGCCCTGCCATCATCTAATTGGAAAAAAGCACTCCAAAACCTGAAATATATTATGGTATTTTTGAAGCTCAATTATCACCCCATCTGCCCCCATTTTCATGTATAATCAGAATGGTAGGTTAAAATAATGTGTTTGTTGATGTTTCTACTGTTTTAAACAGATAATAAGGAAACATATTGTACTATCCACCCATATATGACAATGCTTTCAGCATCAGTCCCCATCAGCCAAACCAGTTCTTTTTCTGCTTAACTATCTCACAGTAATAGATGAGAGCTTGCTATATGCATAGTTAGGATCTGAAAATTACACACATTATGAGTTATTCCCTCATACAGTTTTTTGAAAATAACTTCCTACTTCCTTCCATGATGAAGAGTAAGTTATACTTCCAAGAATAATAGCGATATGGCTTCTCATGGCTTAAGATGCATTTTCTTCATTTCCTTCACAGACCCCAGATGCGTGTCAAGTAGAACCGTGATTTCACATTAGTGTGAGGAACGAAGTAGCAGAATGACAGCAGCAGGGCACCCAGAATGATATTATATACAAGTTCTTGATAAACACACTTGACAAAAAGTCAAGCACCCTCGATTGCAGAGAGGAGGAGGAGAAGCTGCCCTCTTTTGTTGCTAGTAACAACAGAGCTCATTGCGAGGGTGTCTCTGGATCTCCACCAGAAGTAATTCTCACGGGTCTTCTTCATCTCTTCCAGCCTGCTATCTCATACCTCCTTTTCCACCATTTGCAGTGCAAAGCAACCACTCAAGGAACACAGTTGAAAAAAAAGTAAAGCAATCAATGAAAAATAGTCTACAGAAATGCACTTACCTTCTAATTGCTCAAAAATGAGCTCTACCTAAGCCAATCCATAAAACTGTATTTTCCTCATCCCAGTATACGCTGTTCCAATTTAATGGACTCTTCTTAACTAAAGCTCTTTCCCATAAAAGAAATGTAACAAAATCTTTGGATTTTAATTGCTGTACCTAATGCATAAATGTTTAATTAATTCTTATTTTGTGAATTTCAGGAAATTAAATCTTGGAAAATTCCAACAAAAGATGATTGCAACAAAAGGTATAGATACTCAACAAGTCCAAGTGTCACAGATTTGTCACTGCTGTATTCCTAATATTTAAACAAAATTTGTAATTTGTATTTTTATAGTAACAATGAGATAAGTCATTTTGTATGTGGATGTTCTTATTCAAAACTAGCAGGGCTGCTTGCACACATTTTAAAGCAAAGCATGCATTTTTCTTAAATGTTACATGGTTTTTGATATTTTTATGTATAAAAAAGATTGAAACATCCAAATATTTTCTCAGCTTCCTAACAACCACCTAGTCTTTCAGATATATGATATTTTTCCATATGTGAGAAGTAAAATTAAATTCAAAATAGAAATTTTCATTTTAAATTAAGGACATGTGACAAGACTCTGAGTCAGTCACAGCTGAACACACCTGTCTAAATCTTCTCTTCTAGTGAGCTTCCTAAGAAGAACAAAGAAATTATTCCATTAAAAATAAAAACAAAGGTTTTTAATTAGATTAGGAATTAAAATATTAAAATTCTTTAATAGAGAAAAACCTCAAGAGAGATGAAGTAAATTAGACTAGAAATAGCAAGAAGTTATAAAAAATCTCCACTGTTGATCGTGGCTTTTTTTTTTCTCAGCAGGTTTCTTGCTTTTTGCTTGATGACTTTCTGACTGGCAGCAAGCAATAACTAGGAGTTTTATACCTCAAAAAGCCCTGCCAACTCTACATCCAACCTGCCTTTTCCCCAGACAGAACAGGGAATAGATCTCCTTTTCAACTAGGTAACCTTTCCCAGAGAGCATAACTTGTCAAACTGAACAAAAATAAATTAAAAATTTCTCAGAAGCTGTAACATGACAAGATAAATACTTTAGTAGTTCAGGGCTGGATTTCCTTGGTGGTTGCAATAATATTCTATCAAAAATAATCAGTCATTGAAGAAAGGTTAGTTGATGACATTTTGGAGTACTTTCAAATTACCTTTCTGTTTCCTGTCAATAAATGGGTGCTGTTCTTTGTTTTGTGCCAGCATGACACAGATATTTCATACCACCTTTGGTGGAAAGAGAAGTTAAAGAAAGGTGGGGATTTGGAAGGAATATGTCTGGCCTTAATGAGTATTTGGTACAAATCAGAGTAGCAATACCAATTTAATTTAGTAGTTATACCAATTTAATTCTGATGCTTGCAATATCTACTTGTAAATAAGTGTTTTTAAACCAACAATGTAACTGGAGAAACTAGCAGAGAAAAACTCAAGGCTAAAACTGTAATACCTAATTACCTAAAAGTCAGAAACCTAAATACATGCTCTGATTTTCATAGATACACCCTATCCTCTACCTACAGCAACTTTGATTTGTCTTGATTTTTAAATGTTGCCAAAATCAGAAGAGGGAGAAGGTAGTCCAGAAGAGCAGCTCTACTATAAAAACAGTAAAAAACAAATAAACAAAAAATCAAACAAAAAACACAACTTGAGGAAATTTATAGATAGGCCTATCTATTCCCTGAAGTATTTCCAAGGGAGAGGTTAATTTTCTCATCCTTCTTCACTTCCTATCTGTGGTTAAACTGACTGCAAGTTAGTTGCATTACAGACAAAAAAAATCATCTCCAAAATCAATGCATCAGTACGAAGTAGTCAGACATATAGATCTTCCTCCTACTATATTAATCTTTCTTTTATTATATGAAATGGACTAGCTTCAACTATCAAACTGAGGGTTGTACTCTATCTTGGTATCAAAGCATAATTGTAAATGAAATATTAAAATTTCTTCTTTTTTTTTTTGCAGTTGTTTCAAAGAAAGAGATTTGGGATATAACCATTTTCTGCAAAATGCAAACACTTATTCATTTAACTTGCTTACCTCTAAACCTTTGGACAATTTTCTTCTTTACCTGCACATTCCACATTTTGTTAGACATTATGTTAACAAGATATTAAAAGGAGTAGATGTTAATGTGAGTAACAGGTCCTAATTAATATTTTTTTTGGTCATATATTCAATTAGCTAACTAGCTGAGATAAATCTGGGTGAACTGCAGAACTCCTTTAAGCCACTTTTTATAGCAAACGGAGTATTCATATACTTTTATAAGCCAAGGAATATTTGGCATATAAATATCCCTTTCTCACTTTCTTCATGCATGCCTTCTGCTCATAACTCTATGCATACACTTTTGACACACACAATTCCAGCCTTAATACTGTTGTCTAAGTATAGAAAAAAACAAGCAGGAAAATGAATCTGTTTACCTATATGTACAATGCTACAGATTGGTGTGTACAGCAATGTTCACTCCTAGCTCCAGAAAATACATCTACCCTTAAAAAAGGTCTTTGACTATGTGCCTGCTTATCTCATTTTTAGGGTTTTTTGGGAGGAGTAGGGGAAGGTGGAGGAAAGGAAAGTCTCTTTTGATATTGCCTCAACTACTGAATATTGAAAGGACCAAAGCCTTGCAAAAAATATCTGTTATTGAAAGTCATAAGTAAAAAATAAAAAAGAGAGTGATTCAGAGAAAGATGCATTATCTTTTACCTAGAAACACTGCTTTAAATTAGACCAAAATATTTAAGGAAAATACAGAAAATCTCAACTGAAATTAAACAGACAATAGACATCAATAGACATTTTAGGAAATACTTTCAATTTTACTTAGCATATGAAAGGCTCTGCATCACCATCAGACAATCACATAATGAAAATTACTTCTAATATCTTTAATAAATTATAAAGGCTTTTATAACATTACTCTAACTCCCATCAGTATTTACCCAGAATTTGTTAGAGCCATTAACTGTTTTACCTTCTGGGTAATTAATAGTACTAAAACAGTCTGAGTATGGACTTGGTAGTAAGATTGAGACAATCATGAACATACATGACCAGCAATTGTAAAAATGTCAACAGAACTATTACATGAAATTTTTTCCTCACTTACAAAGACTGTAGTTGATATAATTTCACCAATTCTAGTGGGCAGTATGTATCTAAAGGAATAAGCCCTTCTTGTTTGGTGTATAGTTGTGTTGGAGTGCTTATTTCCAAAAGTCTGCCCAATCACTTCTTTTCCCTACTCAGGTCTGACCATATCATCTTAGGAAATATATACATAAGGAGGAGCTATATAGCTGCAAAACTGGCTAGGTTTAATATGTTTTTGCTGCTGCCACTTAGTGCCTTTCAGGGCATTGTTTCTATTTCCTGTGCCGTTTTGTGCTATTGTTTGACCAACTATCCAGAGCTCTTTTTCTCTCTGTAACAGTCTTGCCTCATAAATCTTTTTTGACTTATTCCATCTTCAGTCTTCCTTAGCCGCATTTGTAACTGACCGCTTCTTACTCAATCTAATGATAATGGCTACATTTTTCACTTTTTCATCCTTTTAATGTCTCAAAGTCATTTCTTTCTTGACCTCACCTGCCTCAAAGTCCTCAGGCAGTAATGAAAAAGGGGAGCAGCTTTCTACAAAGCCATCAGTTAAAATCCACCAGGGAGAAGGCAAGTTGAATCCCCAACAATATTTAATGACTTGCTCATTTTCCTCCCCATTTCCTTTACATTACACATGGGAACCTTACAGACCAACAAGAATCACTATAGGCACAGCAATAACACTTATTGATCATACTGTGCTTCATGTTTTCTCGGCAAGTCCTTACTGTCTATCCCTTCTAATCCCTGCTGGCCCCGTGCTGTCAGCTCCTTAGTCTTATTTCTGCTGCTTAAGTCCCCACAATACCTTTTCACTGAAAATACAGGTAATCTCTAGCAAAGGGTCACATCATTTATTGCAAAATCTCCAATTATTTTATGATGGCCAGCAGACATTACCTTAGATTTTGTTTTCTATACATAAAAAAAGAAAAAAATCTAAATTCATTCAAAATTAATTCATTTAAAATAACATTAATGAAATAATGATAGTCTAAAACTCCACAGAATTCTGGAGTGATTGAGTACTTCAAAGTGCTGCAAATGGATCTTTAGATGTATGTTTCATTCTTTATGAGAAGGGAGAACATTCAAAACTGACTTGCTAAAAATTTCTGCGCTGTTTGAAATCAGTGATAAAGTATAAAATTACTGTGGGAAGTCACTATGGTATACAGAAGGGTCTTTCTCCACATATGCCCATCTAGGGTCTACCCAGTCTCACACACACAAGTGAAAATTTTATATTCATCATTAGTCCAAATACTACTATATAGACTTCTCTACACTATTATGAAGTAGAAAACTCCAGTCCATCACTAGAGCTCCAGGTATGATTAATGAAAATAACAAATATTCATTTTTCTGAAGATGAAAACAATGAGTGTCATTTCCCAGCCCCATCGCTCAAACTCACTTTATATTCTCATTTGTAGGTACTTCGGGAAGCTCCACAGTTATCATGCCATCTAAGTTGGTTTTTCCAATGAAGACCGGCTTGGTGCGGAGCACATCTGGCGCAGTCTTCGCTGTCACTCTGTGCTGAAGACCTCCAGCACTGTTTCCTCTGTTTGTCAGCACAAACGAGTAGGATGTTTCTGGCTTCAAGTTAGTGATCAGCTTTTGAGTAGCACGTCCGTCAACCTCTACCACCATTTTCCCATCATCGTAGAGGATCTAATTTAATACACAAATCCAAAGTCTTTTTAGGTACTGAGGTATGGCCTCACTGAATTCATGAGTGACCCTAGCCATGAATTTAAAATCAAACACTTCAGGTATTTTAGCCTGTAAAATTGTACTAAATTCACTTCTGCAACAACTTTTTGTTTGCCTTTTAGAGAAAAAAATAAAAATAAAACCCAAATTCTTTAAAAGTAGAGTAGACACTGCTTAAATGCACTTCAACTTAATAAAATTCAGTAACTGTGGTTGAATCTACCATTTATATCAAGGTCTTTTTGTGGGGTACCACTTACTTGTCCTTAAAGGTGACTCGAATAGTTCATGAAATATTGCTCTTTGCTGGTCTTTTTGCAAGATGACAAAAGTTATGGGGAAGGATGCAGAGGAAACATACATATGTATATATTTAATCTGAATTATAATAGCAATGATAGCAATGAAGTAGGCAAAAAGTTCACGTCATGGGGTGATAACTAATACCTGACAGTTTGAAATGCTGCCACAATGGTGAAAAGTTCACCTCGCTAATAGACTGAATTTAAGTGCTTGGGTCAATAATGCTGATGAGTTTGTATTTTTAAATAGAGCACAAGCAAAAAAAATCCACATATTCAGTAAGCTACTTAACCAGATGAAATCTAGTACTATATTTGATGCCTTAAAAATGGAAAGTAACTTACTTTGAAAGGCAAAGCTGAATTGTAATTTTCCGGAATTTCCCAAGACAGCAGAACTGAAGTCTTCATTACTGCTTTAACATGAAAATTTTTTGCGAACACTGCTGGAAAAAAAGAAACAATGTATATAAACAGCACCTTGGAGCTTAGAAGTTGACATATTTCCATTGCTACTAGGGATTATTAGCTTTCCATTTAGGCCAAACACACAAATTATATTTGCCTACCTGCCTGTTCCTATCATTTAAATATCACATTCTACCAAACCTCTTATATAGTGCCAACTCATATGTACATTCTCCTTACCTGAAAAATATTGTGAAGATGTTAGCCAGAACTTGCTTGGCAAAGGACAACTGAATTCTAAGGCATCCAAAACATATTAAGATTTACATACTTTACCTTTTGTTCTTGTTGAACCTATTTTTATGAATGGGCCGGTCAGTTTTATTTACAGCTTCAAAAATACTGATTTCCAAAGATCGACATTCCTTTAAAGGTCAACGCCATAAGCAGACAAATCCTACCTTGATCCACGGGTAGTGTCCTGAACTGGACACTTGGACTATATGGACCAGGCCCTTTGCTTGTATGGGCACGTACTTTTACATCATATGTGGTATCTGGTTTTAAGCCAGTAAGTGTCATAGTGGTATCAGCCGGAACAACGGGGAGCTCAACTGGCTGGTAAGCGACATTGATATCTCTGTACAGGATGGTGTATTTGGTGATAATGCCATTTCTCTCTGCCAAGATTGGCATCTGCCAAGTTAATTGAACTGATGTAGAAGTGGAGCTTTCCGAGTGGAGGTTTTGGGGAAATCCACTGGGTACCTCTTCAGGAACAGAGATCTCTTTAACCATCTCCTCCCCAAAGCCCACTTTATTTCTAGCCGAAAGCCTGAAGACATAAGAAGCTCCCTTGTGAATGTCTGTGGCTGTAAAGTGGTCTTCCTTCTCTGAGAACTCCATGGTTGTAAAGGCATCCATGTCCTTGCGGCCAAACTTCAGACGATAACCCTGCAGCGGGCCAAAGGTTTCGACAGGAGGGTGCCACTGAATAAGAGCCGTGTTCATCTGCGTGTGGCTAATCACGAGACGAGGTTTGCCTGGAACTGTAGCACAATGTTATTTAAAAGATGCTAAATACAAATGGAATTGTACATATAATTCTTGAATTTTGTTTTAACAGGAATATAGGTGAATTTTCTTTTACTTCACTCTTTGTTTCACAAACTACTATCTTATGAGGAATAAATTATGTCTGACATCCTGCGCTATTGAGTTATGGAGCATTCAGGATTTGAATAGCAAAGACATCTATTGTTTGTTATGTACTTCCCTTGCATTAATTCCTAAATATAGAGAACATTCAGAGCCACAGGACTTATGAACACAAGTCAAGGAGTAAAAATTAAAACAGACATCTTATGAATGCATCTGTTTCACTTACAAATCCTTGCTTGCAAAAAAAGAGTACTGTCATAAGTATTCATTAACTTAATCCAAGACACATTTCTGCCATCCTGTAAATGGAAAAAATAATAATTATAATAATAATGAAGATATTACATGTTTCTAAATTTGTCTGGTGTAAATCTTATCATCAGAAGTTAAAATAAGGTATAAGGATAATCAGGCTAACCTTGCCCTCACCAGTCATGGTATTATATACCATGGAATATTTTAATATCCATCTAAATGTGTGTATCACCTCTAGCATCAAAACTAGTTTCAGCTTGAAGCAGCAATACAGTCTTACATCAAATCTTTTGATTATTCCTGCACACTGTTTTACTTTCCAGAATGGCTTCTTCTGGGGAAGCCAGATAAACAAACCCATATTTGGGTTATTTGGGATCTTAGCATCCAGTCTGATGATTGATGTTTAAGGTTCTCACCGTTAATTGTAGTGGGGACATGCAGTCAGAAGATTAAATTAAATTAAACTAGGAGGAATTCCCATTACACACCTTGCATGGTATATACATTTTGAGGTCTCAATATCAATTTCTTTCATTTGTGTGTTTCTCTTGCAGTGAATTATACAATAATGAAGCATATCTGTAGTAGTATTTAGAAAATTGATCTTCACTGTGTACCAAAGCCTGACAGGTCAAGAAACTAGCGTAGTTTTAGGAAGGGTAGTGCCATGGTAACAGTCTTGAAGACTAATTAGCTCCTTGCACATTCAAAGCCTTCCCACAAGAAATGTAATTGCTGTACTGTGAGTTCAGGTTCCTATATTTAGACACTTCAGTGAGTTTTATTACTTACACTTATTTCTCAGGCACCCAACAAATCAGATTCTTGTCTGAGCTTCTGACTACCATTCAAAAATGAATTAGGAAAATGGAGACAGGAATGACACGGCTTGAGGAAAATTCTGCAGTTAGTAAATTCTTTCCTCATTATGTTTTCTCAAGTCCAGACATTGCTTCTAATTGCATACAAATTTTAATTTAGTTTTTATATAATTTTTCCAAATCCTCTTCATTTTAAGTTTCTATTCTGATGCAAATGTGTTCCCATTTTTTTTTCTCCTGCACTTCCTGTAGCATAAAGAACTAATTCTAATTAGTTCTAACTTTTCTGAAATGCTGGGTCTTTACAGAAAAAAAAAATGTGATGGCTTTTTGCAGACCATATTTTTCTCTGTATTTTAGCTACTGCTAAAAATCAATGGAACATGAAGAAGAAGAGTCCACAGAAACAGAATAATAATTCTGATTTTAGAGCAGAAATTGCTGGAAGGTGTCACTATATCAAATAATATGATAAATAGTTTTCATTTTTGTGGCAAAACTCACAGTTTGAACTATTCTTTAACCTTAATGGTAAATACAAATAAACTAAGAAATTGCTACTTGCTCTTGATCAGAGCAGGGGATAAGCTTGCTTATCCAATTAAAAAAAAATTGTTAAGAAAGTGCTTATGTTGTCTGATGGTAAAGAACAACATTTATTCTTTTTGTAGTGGAGTCTATGTGATTTTATGATGTGCATGGATTACTTTTTTGTTAAGATAACAGTTGTTGATAGGGAAAGAAAATGCTTTTCCTTCTCTTTTATATCACTAGATAGCCTTTAGGTAAGGTTTCCTTTTGGTATCATCGTTTGTGAATATTAGCCTTTGATTACAAAAGGTAGGATTCTGTGAAGTCCTACACATAGTAGCATCATGGAATAACTACAACTAGAAATTTCTTTTCAATGTAGTATTTGAACTTGCCAAGAACCAAATGAAGAGAATATGCTTATGAAAAATATATTCTCTGATCTTCTAGTAAAGTTAACTTTATTATGACTATTTAGCAACATCTCCCTCTAAAGCTCCTTCAAAATATCCCTCAAATGCCTATTTGTAGGAGCCATTACGTCAATCAGTTGTAACAGCATGACATTGTTAGTAGAATCTCAGGCCAATTGCCTTTTCCAAATTACTCCAAAAGTGATTTGTTTCCATGAACTACTATGCAGTGTACCAGTTGTCTTTATAGTTGTCTATAGCTGAACGCCATTAGCTTGAAATCTCAAACCTAAGACTCCTGTCCAGCCCAGAGAATAAATTTCAAATAACGGGCAAGCTGTTGTGTTGCAAAGAATTTGAAAAACACAGAAATTCTGAGACAGTAAGTCGGATAAAAGTAAGTAAGTAAGTAAGTAATATGTAATTCTCAACCAAAATTATAAAAGTGATAAGTAAATCTCAATGTTTATCAGTCCTGTTAGCCACATATCATTTTGAGAACAGGGGAGGAAGTAATATAAATTATCATAAATGTAAGAATTTTTATAAAAAGATTTATAAATATTCAGTAGTTTCTCATTTTTATATTCAGTCCTTAAAATTAGGAAAAGAAGGTGCATACAAAATGGAAAACACATTTTGGAATGAAAATGTTAAGCATATTCTATAACTTCACTAATAATTGCATTTATGAGATTGCATATATTTAGTGATTCCTTTTCATTTAATTACTTTATGTCACTAACCAGATATACCAGATGACTACTTATTAACTGCTATTTAATCATTTTAAGACATTACTTATAAATAGTAAGCTTACTGATAAGTAAACAAAAAAAAAATTCTTTATTCTCCTTTGTGACTGATACGAATATAATCATGCTCATTCTAAAAAAACATGATTTTAACACCAAAATTACATTAGAAAGTCAGACTCCGATTTTTTTTTTATTTTAGTATTTAAATAGCTTTCTTTTAGAATAGGTCCTTCCCCCTCTCAATTTCAAATCAGAGAAAAGCTGGCTGAGACCTACAAGCCTGCGTTCCTTGGTCTGGGTGGAGATTGAGGCACCGTTCTGTCATCTGTCCGCTCTGTTCTTAGGGAAAGCCAGCGAGCTGGGAAATCTTGATTCTGTTTCTATTGCCTCCTTTTTCAAACACCTGTACGGGAATTTTCCTTACAGAAAGAGCTCAATCATGGCTTCCTGTAATTGCAAAGCAGCGAGATCTACATAGACAGGAGAGTGCATGAAGGAGCAAAGTGGAACTTTGCTGTTGTGCTAGACAACTGGGACACGTTATTTGGCTGCAAAATGAAGTAAATGGCAAGGAAAATGTACCACGTAATTCCTATACAGTCAAGCCTCTGCTTCTCAATTGCTCTTCAACCACTTGGGATTTTACAAGGGGGATGGATAGTGTCAGAAATGAAGTAGAAACACCAGCAAAGCACAAGTGATTCTGGGAGAGCGAACTGTAAATGGTGAATAAAAACTAGATGAATATGAGTTTTGAAAGAAAGTTTGCGTAGCTAACGATGATGTCTAGAAATCGATCAAATCATGATCAGTACAATTTGTTCATTTACACTGGGAACTGAATTTTAAAAATGATGGACCAAGTGCTGCTTTTCCTAAATCAAGCGCAAATAAAAGCAAGAATTATATATTACATGTTTTTTTTCTGAACCACAAAACTGTGGGAACGAGGAGAGGTTGGAAGGAAACTTTCAACATCTGTTAAGAAGAATGATTAGGAGGTAATATAAAATCTGAAATGCAGCTGAAATACATCATAAATCCAGAAACAACGACTGAGACTTTCGCAGGAAACTGGATGTAAATGTTTTTGAAATTACTAGATGTGCTTTACATTCAGCGTTTGCTTTGAAAATAGCATCAATGTATATAATTACAATACAAATGTCTTTTTTGGACTTTTTCCACTTACATAAACAATAAGTTACTATTATGACAACTTTTAGTGATGCTATAAAGGTTTCTGTGTGATTGCAGTGGCATTTTTCTTAATGGCTACATTATAAAACCAAGGAAATGAACAGACGCAGCTAAGGCTATGGAAGCTTAGGGGCAGCTAAGCCTATAGAGGCATCATTTGTTCAAGCTGTGCCACAGCAAGCCATCCCAACCTAAAACACACTTTTCCTCACCTAAAGGAATTCAGTTCATTCCACCAAATGGAAAGTGAATCAACTCAATTGGTCATGCAATCAGATACTCCCAGACAGTACACAGCCTTTTTCTCACGCGCTCAAATGCTGACTGAACACAGTCACCATGTGGTATTTTGCTCCAGCTGATGTCTCAAATTGCCTCTGTGGTCTTGGATGCACAGCTTGGACTTTCATTACTTGTTCTCTAATCCTCTCTTTAATCACCACATCTCCTCTGAGATAAGTTGCAAATGACACATAGAAAAGTTCTTTTCATGTTCTACCTGGCATTGCTTCTTATCTCTGAATTTTGATTTTTTTTTCCTCTCTAAGATGACAATCAGCAAAGTGGAAGAGCTACTGGAAAGAATTCAGTTAAATAGCAGTTAAATAGCAGTTTTTTGGCCACTTGAACACAAAAAGGGACAAATGAAGAAGTGAATTTTGGTCTTGTGTACTTAAATGAAGTGCCAAATGACAACAGACCCTACAGAAACTTTCTATTGTCCTCAAGACTTCCAAACAGCAGGAGCATAAAGCTAGTATTACAAGTCTAAGGATTTACTTGAAGATGAAGGAGTATGTGAGTATTACCTGCACCAGTAGTAGACACGAGTTTGGGTTTGCTGCGGGCTCCATCACCTTTAGTTGTATAGGCTGTCACAGTGAGGGAGTATGTAGTTTCAGGCTGAAGTCCAGAAATTATCATTTCCTAAGATGAAATAAAAAAAGAACACTGCATTAGAAATGTATTGTCTTCTAAGAGAGGGTAGAATTTTTCAGGCAATATAGTGAACATACTTTTGTGCTACAGGTAGTGAAAGCAAGCACTTTAGAGCACCAATGAAACCTTCTTGTGAAATATTTTGTAATGTAAGATGTTTCACTTACTTATGCAATAAAAGACAGTCCATTTCTAAATGGCATGCCTTAGGTAGTTTAAGGCACAAGACCAAAGACTTAGTGATGAGAATAGTGAATAAACCTTATGAAACACATTGCCTAGGGAATCTTACTGACGTGGCGAAGTGAGAAACTCAGTTTGATTTTTAGTTATTCACTAGACATCCCTGACTAAGGTATGAAGTCCCTAGGAATAAGAGGGTTGCAGCTGCATCCACAGTCCATAAGATACTATGACTCAGCCAAACAATAAACCTTTTTACCCTCATAACACTTTCGTTGCAATCTATCTGCACCATATCCAGAACTCCCTTCCTGACCATCTAGGGTTTTAAGAGGTTTCTATACTACTGGAAGAAATATTCATCTTTCTATATTACTAGTAGTACACTCATCTAATGATTTCAAGGTACTTTAGAAATAGTTGATTTTTAACGGTTCAAAGAACTAATCCAAACAGTATTAACAATCTGGTCAGGGAAGAAATATAAAGGATCCTCAAGCAAATCACAGCATCTACAGAGATAATTTTTCAGCTAGAACAACATGATGGGGGCAGGATCGAATATTAAGTGCTAAAATAAGGCAAATATTTACACACACACACACAATGCTGAAGGGTCAGTCACCTGAAACAAATTAAATTTATATCATGCTTTAAGGCAAGCCAGAAAAAGTTAAGTCTTGGTACCTTAACTTGACATCTAAACATTGCCCTAATATAGAAGTTTCATAGAGGAATATAAAACGACAGTACTGGGAAGTAACTCACTGGACCAAATTTTTCCACTCATCTCAGCTTCCAGCCTCCAACCACACCTTTTCATTTTCATATGTCTGAATGTCTTTACACTAAGTTTCATTGATGCCACAGAAATGGTATATTTATGCATCAAGAATAAATAGAAAATATTCAATCAATCATATACACTTCAAATGAAACAACCACAAAAGTTAATATAAAAATTATGGGTCAGGCTATCCAGAGTAAATGGGTTTTTCAAGACAGCGGGTTTGAGGTGCAGATGAGATTAAAATTGGGCATTGTATTTTCAATTTCTTATTAACAATATACAAGTCACAAGGTAATGATCAGGAGTAGGCAAAATGATCCAATAAAACAAAAACATAAAAAAAAATCTCCTGACTAGCTGTCACATCATTGAATTGAGCCTAAAGGCCAAAATCAGTAAAACCAACTTTTGATCTTTCAGACATAAATTGTACTTGAAGCTAACAGAATAAAGCAATAAAAAGGGAAAACAAATTATACTGTCATTTGAAACAGTGATGAGCATATTAGTCTCATCTAAAACAGCTTTATAATGTAACAGAGCTCTATAGTGTAACGGGGCTTTATAACGTAACAGAGATATGATGGCATGTCTTTAAGAAATGTGATTTGGATCTGGCAAACATATACTACTTGGGCATAAATGCTACAGGGCATTTGGCTTTCCCAATCTTGCTGGTAAAAATACAAAATAGATTTAACAAATTACTAAAGAAAAAAGAAAATTTTGTATTTCATGTGTACGAAAATCAGATATCTTTAAAATGAATATAGAAAAATGTGTGGCTATTGCGAGGCTATTATAAACTACTTTCTTTTTATTTTTCTGGCACCATCTTTTAAGAGAGGAAACCTCCTTGCTTTCTGAGGCAGTTAGTAACGGCCACCAAAACAGAAGAACACACAAACCCGTTCTATACATTTCAGTATCATGCTAAACCACAGTACAAAACAAGCAATACCCTCCCGCACATCCTTCCCAGGGAGGAGGGAAAAGTGCCATACAAGAGAAAAAAAAAAAAAAAACACTGATATTGTTAGTACATGCATCTGTGCAAAGGACAAAAAAACATTCAAAAAATGAAAGGTGGTTACAAGCAAACAAGCAAAAAACAAACAAAACAAACAAAAAAAAAACCACCAAAAAACAAAAACAAACAAAACTCAAAATTTTTGTCTGGCCAGTCAATAATTACTCACATGTTCAGTAGAATCATCATATTCCCACTGATTGAGAGTAAAGATTGTTGGAAAGAAAAACAAAAGAAATAAGGAAGATTTGTAGCCTTGTTGAGGCAACCACTTCTTCTTAGCAGCAAAACAGATAAATAAATAAGACGTCTGGAAAACTCATGTAGAATTTGAAAATCTCATTAATGAAATCAGGCCAGGCATTTTCGGTTTTATTTCTCCCCCTCACCAAAATACAAAACAGTAACTTCTCTTTCCTTGGAAGATGAGAATAGTACAAATTCCTGGGCACTGAATCATCTTGTGCCACGTAGTAATATTTTATGAGAGATTGCATTAGTAAAAGCCACTGAAAAAGAATTAAGGTCTACCTGGTTTATTTAATCATATTACTAGGCCACATACATTTCTATTTCAAACTTATTTTTCTTAAATTAAACCAGTGCCTTATTTCAATGGACAGCAGAATGGCATGTATGTATTTGTGAATCGTAACCACGTTAATCAGAGTCCTTCTCCGTCGAGGTCTCCTCACTGCATGAAGCCCTGAGCACATGGCCGTGGAAGTAAATGAAGCAAGAAGAACGGAGGCAACTCTTCTAAAACGAACCAAAGGCAAATGGGCAACATGAAGCCAAAATGGCAGACTTCGCCTGTACTGTACCTGGGCTCCAAAATCACAACCAGTCTCCCATTCCAATCTGGCAGATAAATTGATTTCTATATTACAACCATACAGAGTCTGAAAGCAAAAATCTAAGGAATGAAGGAGAAAACCAAAGCACAGCATCATCTACTTTTCATGTCCTTTCGCTTCCTTGGCCTCACTTCCCTTTTTTCTTGCTTTCTCTCAACTATTCAAAAGCGTAAGAACACCTTAAACACAGTTTTCTAAAGCAGACAGATAGAGAAACAGACAAGTAGGTAAAATAAAATAACAAGGTTCTCCGGAAACTGAAGAGATGTTTTGAGAATATGCTTATAAAATGCAGTGTGTAGGAGATTTGTTCTTAAAAAAAAGTACTTGCACAGATGAAAGGTACAGCTAAGACTAGAGGAAAAGAGACCAAAAAAATATATTCATATAAAGTGTTTAAGATTAAAATGAAGCTATTTATTTCACACTAAGATGATTGCTTGCAATTATTTCCAATCATTCTCATACACATTGAGAATGAGCTGGGAGAGGTTTGTACATAGTAATAGTTTCAACATAAGTTAATTCCTTCAGCACCAGGAACTCAGAGCATCTCCAGTTTGACAGAGTGCTAGTATATCCCCATCATTAAAATCCTATTTTAAGAAGCTTTTTTAAACTTCATGTGATCAAGCTTGTGCTTCCATCATGACTCATTATTTATAAAACAGATCAGAAATTTTACATTAGCAGAAATCCTAAACCTATTTATAGCAGTCTTCTCATTTCACTATACAGTTACGGATTTGAAACGTATAAATATGTCAGTGTCTTCTGAAGCTACGCCCATTTCCTAAGAAATGTGTGGATACACAGTGTGCCATTATGCTGTAATGACATAATTGTAATGACAAAACACTGTAATTATGGGGTATATGGACCTCTAATCTTAATCTGGATTTTTTCACTGATCCAAAAAAATATCAAGAGGTTTCATGAGGTGATGTACGTTGAACTGTATGCACTTATGATGTTCCTGGTGCTTTACATTTCAGAAAACAGGTATAGGCTGCAATTTTTAGGTTTAGAGCAGTTAGTAGTACAACACAGCCTTGAATTTACTTGATATGCACCTCTATAGGAAAGGTTGCCTAGATTAGGCCAAAGAACCACAAAACACAAAAAATCAACCAAGCAAGCAAGCAAACAACTAAAACCAAATTATTAAAATAAATAGAATACTTTATATCTCAGTGGCTGAACTATGGAAAGAAAACATTCTATTCAGATCTCATAAATGAAATATTTCCAGCATGACACAGGAAAGAAGACAAAATGATCCTGTTACCTGTGCATCAGCCAGCATGACGTCCTTCAGCATGGGTTGACCCTTTGGCTCTCCATTTTCCATCCTCACATAGTGGACCTGGTATCCTCGGATCTGACCATGCTGCTTATTGGGTACAGGGGAGCGCCATGACACTTTAACAGCAGTAGAGTTGACAGCCTCTACCTCGACTTTGCGAGGAGGACCACTAGGAACTGGAACAACATCATTGGATAAAACAGAATTACAGGCACCTGTCCCACCCATGCAGAGTCTTTTCTTTTGCTTTCTGTCTTTCCTTTCCTTTTTATTTTTTTTTTAAGGACAGACTCTCTAAGATTCTTTGAAGAATATAAATTGTTCAACAAATGAATATGCTCAACCAATCTGCTCTACCTTTCAGTGAAAGATCAAAAACCATGACTGATGCAAAAAAAATGGAAGAAAAAAGAGTATTAGAGAAATAGAAAAACATGTAAAAATGTACAAAAGCCAAGGAAGATGCTTTGAGAGTCAAAGCATTAAAGTACAAAGAGATATTTTAATCACTGAAATAATAAGTTAAAAAAAAAAACACAAAATATTTCCAAAAAACTTTCCCTTGTTTTTGTTTGCTATTTCTTGATTTTGGGCTCTTTCAGTAGAATAAAAAGAAGGTTGACAATAAGATGGTCTTCTGTCACTTTCATGCATGGAAGAAAAAAAAATGTATGAAGCATCAGTTTTCCAAGACTAAAAACAAAACTCAATAAAAAAAAGTCAAAAAAGAGAAGGAAAAAAATAAAACCCTCACAGAATAAGAAGTTACAAAAATACCTGAAGAAAAGTTCATAGACATGTGTTTAAATAAAGAAAAAAGAAAAAAAAATGCTAAATCAAGAATAATGTAGAAATATTTTCCAATGAGAATTATTTTTAGATAGTAGTAGGAGAAAGCAGGATGTCTATGGGCTCAAAGGGTAGTAGACTCACTTCATTCACCAAAATAGATTTTCTCTTAATAAGCAAAAATCCCAAATACAAAAATGATATACAAAGGACAAGCCTTCGATTAAAATACTAAAATAGTGGTAATAAAAGTGGGAAAAAAAAAAGAGGAGCAGAAAAAAAGTACTGTTAGCTTATACAAAAGACAGTAGATCGATAGAGGTGCAACTGATGGAGTGGAGGCAACATACCATCTTCATCTGTCCGAATCAATACTGCTAAGCTCTCTGGGCCAGGTCCAACATCAGTGTGGGCAGTCACAGATATCCGGTACTCAGTCCATTTTTCCAGCTGTTCCAAAAGGTATTGGGTACTGTCCGAGGAAATTCCCAAAATTTCATGGGGCTTGACATCTTCTCCATCAATCCCAATGTACTTGATGGAGTATTCAGTGATAATGCCGTTCTGCTTTTCCACTGGTGGAGGTTTCCAACTTACCAAAATGCTAGTGGAGCTGGGACTTGTGCAACTAATGTCTTGAGGAGGAGCTGATGGCTCTAATTTCAGTAGTGGGTTAAAGGAGGATTTGAGTGAAAGGATAGGAGTGATCGAAAAAAAATGAACAAAAGAAAAAATAAAAATAAATAAAAGGCAACCAAATTAAAATAAAACCAAACAAAAAATGTAGTAACTTAAAAAGTAAAGTATTGAGAATCATATGCACCTTGGCTTATTAACATGAGGAAACAGAAAATGAATAAATCAACCAAATGGTGAAAAGGATGTAGGGGAAATATATGAAAATGAAACCTCAAAATAATATTACCTACCTGCAATTTTAATTCTTCTTGAAATTAAACAAAAACGTGATACTTATGACTACAGACCTACCCTTGTAAAAACTGCAGTTAGTGCAAGTTATATTTTAACATGTTTAACATGTTTAACATGTTAACATGACATGTTCTCATTTCCAATTTGGACATTTTGACTCCAAATGGATCTTGACTCTTCGAGAATATATCTTTTTTCTTTCAACAGAATTCTAAAAAACTTGCAATAACTGCTAGGAGTTACTCCAAGAAACATCAAGCATTCCTGTAGTCTCCTCATTCCCAAAAACAAACGATCATATTTTCAGCTTTCTTTTTATAACTGAGTCTGCCTAGAACAAGTCAACCACAAATAACATTTAAATGGAAAGCATTTACTCAAACTCTTATTGTAGCCAACTTACTGGAAGCATGCAGTCAATATAAGATGAAAAAAGTCTTATTCAAAGATTTACCTACCAGCAAAAAGTGACAGGCTTGTTGTTTCTGACTGTAACTTGTACTTACCCTAGATCAGCTGTCAGTTTTATTTTTTTAACTTCTCTTGGAGACACCTTTGCTAGCAAAGAATTAAATCCTACCAGTAATTTTGGTAACTTTTACAGGAAAAAAAAAATAAAAGGATCTATCGCCAAATACTGTGTCAAGAAAACGAGAATTCAGTTTACAAAGAGACTCACAACCAAAGCAGATTAGAAGTGAAAGAATCTGAACTTGTTATTCACATCTTTTCAGTGGCACCAATCTTCCAGTGCAAAAATGCTCACCTTTGCTGACCTGTACTCAGAGGAGTTAGTCAGCACATTTACCTTTTGCAAACTCCACAGCATTTAAGCATGTATCCTATTTCATTGCTTTTAAAGAATTCGTTCAGGCATTGAAAGGTAGGTATACATTTATGAGCTTAAATGCACATGGACTTGTGTATTGGACTCTCAATGCCCTTGCAAAATCCCTTATTATTAAGTGAAATATTTGGAGCATCAAAAAAAAAAAGGAGCCCTAGTTAAAATTCACTATGGAAGTACAGCACATTGACTCTTGATGCTTTTCCTACTTATGTCCTCCATCTTACAAAGCAAATAAACATCCTGAGTGCAAAATCTTTGTGGCTTTTGTAGCCTTTTTTTTTTTTTTCCCCATTTCTCAAGCTAAAAGAAGAAACAAATTTCCGGTACTTATTCTAGGCACATCAAACAAAATTAAAGGAATAGAGAAGGCCTAGGACCCTGCTGTGACCTATTGCATTTACACATGTATCTTTTGGTTACCCACAGTTCCTCTACAGGGATCAAAGATTTTCTACTCAGTGTGGTACTCTGCTCTTCCAAAGGGAAAACAGGAGGGAATGTATCAGCATTTCAAGTGACTAGAGAAGGCGGCTGGGGAGACAGATCAGAATTATCTCATTTGGGCTTTTTTTAAGTTAATTTGGTAATTGAATACTCAGACTGGTCCCCTTCTATCACGAATCTGTGTAGGAAATAAAAGTGAAATACCCCTTAAGGATCTCACACAAGAAGAAATAAATCCTTGCAGGATCTTGTCCTGAAACCAAGATGAAAGGTCGCAAAATAGTCTGGTAAATATTGCCAGTGAACCGATGGAATTTTAATAATTTTTAATCCATTATGTTCTAAAAAATATTGAATATTGCAATTACGTGGCTGAGCGTGTTCCATAGCCTATCATGTGATATCATGTATATTCTTAAAACACTTTATATTAACATTGTATTCTTAAAATACACATTTTTTAGTCTGCTACATTTTTTTATGCAAAAAGACTTTGCTTACATAGCACTCAAATTAATTCTGATTTGCCACTGCTTTCACCCAAACTAAGACTGTCTCTGATCCTAAAAAATTCTCTTTCTACTCAAACTTTCCAAATTTGTATACTATCATCTGAAGACATAAGTCTGGGGGAAAAAAAAAAAAAAAAAAAATAGAAAGATTTTTTTTCATCAAATTATCGAATTATTGAGATTATATAATGAAAGTCAAGAGGGATATTGCCACTTCCTTTAGAACCGATCTTGTGCCGTATATTAAGGTATTTTATATTTATTCAGAATAACATAAAAAGGTTTTGGGAAGCCCATTTAGTTTTTGTCAAACTAAAGCTCAACTGCACTACTTCTCTAGTTACACTAATTATTATTAATACACAGCACTACTAAAAAAGACAATGCAATTACATCTATCAAACAGTGCAAACTAAAAAAAATGTTAAGCATATTAATTTAGAATCTGAATTTTTGTTTTGAATGATATTGCTATAAGAAGAGTTCACTTAATTTTAAACAAATTAAGTTTTAAACTTATGTAATGTAATCAAAATAGTTAAGAAAGCAGCTGTAATAATAAGCCTATGCAAAATAATTACTAAAACTCAGAAGGACTAGTCATTATCGAGGAACAATTTCAAGGATTTTTTTTGGTAAAACTGAAAATCTTCTAATTGACCCAACTACAAAATGTTGATATCACAAGCTTTGCTGCGGACATAACCTGTTGTTGCAGGAAAATCTGGACATTGATCTGGGGAAATTTTAGGGATCGACGACTGAACTTAAATGCATCTATCATGTGACAAACTGTTATGGCATAAAAATGAAAGATAGTTTTGACAGCATAGTATTGTCTTGTTGGACACTGGCTTTTTACATACAAAGTCCCTTCCTGATGACCTGCAAGAGCCACTCATGTATTAAGCTGACCACAGTATATGTATAAGGTATATGCCTTAAGAGCCCTTTTGCTGTGCTAAGCATCACAAGTGCTGTGTTTTGCAACATTTGGTCTTTTCCTCTGATGTTGCTGCCCTGGGTTTCTGAGAGGCATCCCTTTGGTAAAGAAAACAAAGCAGGATAAAGTTACCGGGGAAAGACACCTACTTGACTGCATGGTTCTGGCTGAGATTTCTGCTGTAGAAGCGCCCAGGCCTTGTGGAGAGCGGGCAGCTAGGCGGAATAAGTACAAGCTGTTTGGCTTCAGTCCTTGTAGGCGATAAGATGTAGCAGGCTCAGTGGAAACACGTTGCTAAATGTTAAGCAATAAGAGAACCGGATGTCTTGGTTAATATTCTTGATTCTGAATTCTTTAAGTTCCCTATAGAAGAAATGCTTTTACATGCTGCTGATAGCCCCATTGACAAGAATCTAAGGTTTAAATTCAAGAAAATGAATCATAACAGAACAAAAATAAACCCCCAAATTAATACATTACTCATGAAAAATATCCTCTAAGAAATAATTATTTTGAACTAGACAGCTTAATAGGTGAACCTTATAGGCAGAAATATTGACTGAATCTTTGAGAAAGTAATAGCTGTATACAGGGTATAAAAGACTTTTTAGACACTAAACATATGAACAAAAAAATATATAGTTACCTCTGATGGCAGTGAAATACAGGAATTTATGATGTGAGTAATCTCGGTAATCTTGAGTAAGTTTAGATTATAGTTAAATTTGTGTCTTAATCTTAATCTTAATAAGCAAGTTATTCCAAAGCATAAGACATCAGTAAGTGCCTTCCTCTGTTTTGAAGGTGAAATACAGATCTTCTCTGTATTTCAGAACTCCCCAGACAGGGTTTCTGACTGTGCCTATGTACATGCCTGAAGCCACCATAAACGCAGGATCATTCGAAGCATTAGCAATGATAACACAAGACTGCAGTAGAGTACTGACAACCTCCTGCTGCCACTACCAGTTTCCACTTTTGACTGGGTCACTTAGTAAAATCTTGCTCCTTTCTACCTTTTTTATTTTTTTTTAATATATTTATCTCTGTTTCCAGGTATTCATGGAAACAGAGGAGGTTGTTCATGGAGGAACAGCCTTTGAAAACCAGGAACATTATCATCTGAAACTGTATACAATTTCTATAGATGACTTTTTGCAAACAACCACCAAAGCTAACTTTGCCAAAATATGCAGTTTCTACCAGCTAATGGACATCAAGTGTATTTTTTGATGCTTACACACTCCGAGTCTACCATTAGGCTGACTGCTCCATTTAACAAATAGCTTAATATCAAAGTATTCATACTAAAGAAAGTAGGAAAGACATCAATTCTAAGCCATTTTGGCATTTAAAGTAGTNAAAAAAAAAAAAAAAAAAAAAGCATTACAGAAATTTAAAGCATTAAAACTCATTTAAGGATTTAGGGTACTTTAAAAGATGTACAACATTCAACATTTACCTCTTCCCCGTGCTCTCCATCTTTGTAAACCAGTTCATAGCTGGATATAGTATCAGAGCGTGGAGGTGTCCAAGAAAGTAATATACTTGTTTCAGACTCAGGTTCTGCTTTGAAGTTCAGTGGCTGGCCAGGCACTAAGGAGAGAGTTGAACAGTATTGCCCATTGTTCATTTGTCTATTATAACACAAATTTTTCAAACTTCTTAATCTATTATCCAAATATTTCAGACAATATAAATTTTATTGAACATATTGAATTTCAGTTCTTAAACTGAACTATGAATTAAATTACTCTGAACTCTGAGAAAATTTATTTTTAATTTACGTATTATAAATTACTAAGAAATTCAGATAAATCTTTCAAGCTGTAAATAATGCACACGTAATTGGAAAACAATTGAACAAAAGTCTGGAGAAGAATATTGGAAAGTTTAACCACTGCGTGAAATAGAAAATGCATTTCAATATATAGGTATATATTGGAAACAAAAATTTTAAAAAAGATAGAATGAAATAATAATAAGGAAAGTATTTAAACCATTATATGTATTTCCAAATGCAGAAATAGTTTGCTCAGTTTACAGGTAATTCAGGTACTATATACTATATCTCTTTGGTAATCTCATTGGTAATGTTTTCATCAAGTGAGATGTTTTCATATTTTTGTTGACAGATATGGTTATCAGTATAGCTGACTTTCAAGCCACCTTTTCTAATTGCAATTACTGAAAATGAAACTTCGATTCTGACAGTCAAGGAAAATCTCTGTTGTTAAGTCTTGTGTAATGAGGTCACAGAGATTATCAGGACTAAATGCTACCCTCATTTACTTCTGCAAATCTACTGCAAATAATGAAGTTGACTAGGAAATGACAAGAAAATATATCCTGCCATTGGAATGTATAGAATCATTTTGTCACCCAAGTACTAAAACATTAGTTTCAGTTAATAGTGCTGTTGATAATGTATGAAACAGTCTTCCATAGTAGCCCTAGCTTTTCAAGAATAAAATGCACTATGTCTGATTTTTTCCATAAAAATAATGTAATATGATTCTTAGCACACACTGAGAACAGGTGTCCTAAGTAGGATGTGATAATAATGACTGTTTCACAGTCACTATGTAAGTAGTCTTCTTCTGTAAACTAGCAGATTTAAAAAGGACAGGAAGCAGGAAGTAAAAATAATACATCTTTGTAATTCTTCTCCTCCACAGATTTTTATTTTCTACAGAGCGTCATTTCGAGTATTTCAGTGCTCTTGTGTATGTTGGCAGAGATTTGATATATAACATTTAAACATACAGATAACCTGTCAACATGAGGTATATATTCAATCCATGTGAAACCTGTCAACTCCCTACCATTCACTTGTATTTTTCAGAAACAGGACAAAATAGAAAAGGAAAGATGTAGGAGAAATGTTGCTTATTTCTGGAGGAATGAGTGTAGGAGAATAAGCAACCAAAATCTCTGTCTTCACAGAAGAAAAAGGAGTAATTGAGTATTTTTTTCTGAAAGACAACTTGATGTAATAAGAGATCACTTCATGGGTTCTGCAAAATCTCAAAATAAAAAGATGTCAATAAAAAGCACAGGGAGTAATTACAGCAAATATCAACATAATTACTTCTAATGGAAAGACATTTAAACTCATTCTTTTGAAATCCAATGGTTTTAAATTAACAAGGAGAGACAAGGATATCTCAAATAATTTCCTAACTTTGAAATTGCTTCTAAAATGCTACTAGGTCAAACTTTTGCTCCAGAAGTCCATAGCATACAGCTGTCTAAATGGATTTATTAGGCGAGCATTAAAGGTTTTTAGATGAGCTGCTTTACAACTCTCCTGAAAAACACAGAAATTGAGGATTATAATAGTAGTAGATTTGCCTCAAATTGAACACAGTTCAAAGTAGATTTAGAGTTATACTGTGAGGTTTCCCAAGATTAATAATAAAATGTGGAGCCCAGAGGACTATTTGGGAGTCTTCCATTGCCAAAGGTTTGTTCAACTTCACTGGTGTCTCATGAAACTCAATGGAGTACTTGGGGTTATGGGATTTTAGTTGCTTCATCTGATGGTGCAATATAGTAACAATGAGTTGTTGAAAAATACTTTGCTTCAGTGAGTATGATGAAGCAAGGGACACATTTCAGCAAAGAAGCTGAGCAACAAAGCTGTCATTGCAACACCACTTGGCCTGTAATATACATAACACCTGCAAAATCTTCCTCTTCTTTTGGGGTTTTGTCAAAATACGAAAGGAAAAGCAATGGCTCCTGTAAATTACGCAAGCTCCACAAAGAGAAAAAAATCTTACATATGAAATGCCAGCTCACAAGGACATGATAGATCAGAAAGAGGTCTCGGTAATTTGATAAAATCAGCACAGATGTCTTAAGAAAGCCCTGAGACGTAAGAGCTTCTCATGCGTCCTAAAGCACGGGGACTTGCTTTGTTTCCTCAGGTTCAACAAACGGTAGTGTGCGTTGCCGCTTATGTGAAACAGCACAACCAGGGACCCAGTGGACGGTCATCCAGCAAGCCTGTCAGGTTGGAGGTGACACCAAACGGTGCAATAAAACAGAGGTCCCCACTGAATTATGGGAGCTATGGCCAGTTTAGTGATCCATACGACCCTTTGTTCATAAACAACTGTAATAATAAATCAGGCAGCAGATAGAGACTACCAAACATAGCAGTTTGCCATTCACTATTATTATTAAAAAGTCTAATCAATAAATAATTGTACTTTCTCAAATAGTGTCTGCTGTACATATCTTGCAACAGATCCTAGTCTCCCCTGATATCCTACACCCACAGTTAGTTGAAAAAACAAAAGAGAAGGCGTGTAAATCCAACAGAGAAGATGGGGAGGAGAGAAAGCCAAACCACGAAGTCACAAACCTGATGAAAGGTTTGTGAAAAAAAAAATCTAGGGAAACTGGAAAATCCATGCAAGTGGGCCTAATAATCTTGTTGAAGCATTAAATAAATTGCAATTTATTTTTCATTTTAGTGATATACATGGTCAACTCAGAATGGAATCCTTTTGCGTGAGCTATCTTTAGATACAATATTTCAGCACTATCTTTTTTTGCCTCAAGATCAGTGTGCTCTGTAAACATACATTAAAATCCATAGCTTCACTGTGCAGCAAGCATCCTTTTTCTTATTTCATGCTTATAAACAAGACATAGCTTATGCAGCACACACAATAATTCATGATTACTGAGGGAGAGAACAGAGTCCAGAATTATTCTTTTCAAACCTATATGCTAAATTCTACACATCTGCTTGCCTAGTCCTTTACATTTATTGCTTCACAACCAGAAGCAAATGCAGAAAGCTATATGATTGCTAGTCTTCATCATATATAAATAGCTCTATGCTCATCTCTGTTTCATGAGGCAAAATGGGATCATAAAACGGACTGAGGGTCATGTCTCTCTTGTTTGGAGAAGAACAAGGTTATGACAGAAAAACTCCAACTGAAGACTTAATGTGCTACAAATCTTGATTTTGTAAAAAGATATTCATACTTCTTGAAATACCAAATTCATACAGAATACAATGAAAAATAAGCGTGGATAATGTACTGATTATTTGGGCAGCCTGCTCTCCCTGTGACTTCTTGCTTCATAAACAGATGAGTCTGGAGATTCTTGAGCCTTAAAATTCTGCACTACAGTCAAAATGTCAAAAAAAATAGCATATTTTGTCAAAAATAACCTGAAATCCATAAACCTTTTTCCTTTCCTTCCTTTCCTTTTTCCTTTCCTTTCCCTTCCCTTCCCTCTTCTTCTCCCTCTCCCTCTCCCTCTCCCTCTCCCTCTCCCTCTCCCTCTCCCTCTCCCTCTCCCTCTCCCTCTCCCTCTCCCTCTCCCTCTCCCTCTCCCTCTCCCTCTCCCTCTCCCTCTCCCTCTCCCTCTCCCTCTCCCTCTCCCTCTCCCTCTCCCTCTCCCTCTCCCTCTCCCTCTCCCTCTCCCTCTCCCTCTCCCTCTCCCTCTCCCTCTCCCTCTCCCTCTCCCTCTCCCTCTCCCTCTCCCTCTCCCTCTCCCTCTCCCTCTCCCTCTCCCTCTCCCTCTCCCTCTCCCTCTCCCTCTCCCTCTCCCTCTCCCTCTCCCTCTCCCTCTCCCTCTCCCTCCCTCCCTTCTTTCTAGTATGTGTCAATAATAGTAAGGGAGCTTACAAGAGTATAAAAGTGTTGGTGTGTCTTAAAGGCTGAGTCAGCACTTCTTGTGTGGGTGATTAGTAGACATAATGAAGAGAACAAAAATAATTCTGCAGAGCACTTAAGTCATGTGACTGACTATTTCTACACTGTAGTAATTGAGTTATTTTGAATTTATTACAAGTTGACCCCTTCCATACTCAAGTTCATGGTCAGAAGTAATCTGTCATGCACATTTCCAACACTCATCAGCATATTTTCCAAACCAGAATTCAGTATACCTATTAATTGAATGCCTACAGGTTGATACATTTTGTGTAAGAAGTCACCTGTTTTTTCTTTTTCTTTTCCTTTTCGCTACTTACTCACTGCATCAAAAAGGAGCAGAACACAAATGACAAAAAAAAAAAAAAAAAGAAAGCAAACAAAAAAACCCTCTAAATAACACTAAAAAAAAGNTAAAAGGAAGAGGAAAAAGGGTGAGGGTAAGGGGTAAGTTGCAGGAGGAGAACTCAAGCTGTAGGAAAGATATCCTGCATGAAAAAATAAATAAGTAAAGAGGACCTCTTATCCACACACACACACATACACAAATGCACTTAGCATGAAGAAGAAAAAGCAATGAGTTAAAAAGCTTTCAATCTAAAAATGATATTTAAAGAAGATAAAGCAATTTGCTAACTCAGAAAAAAAAGGCAAGATGTTATAAAAAAAAAACATAGCCACATGTTCTTTTGGGTTCTACCAAGAAATAATAGAGAAAGTATATAGGCTAGGACACATGTGAGGTTCTCAGCGCTGTCCTCATCATGCTATTTAAGTAAAATAAACACAGGAGTGCATCACTTAAGCCAAGTTATCTTGATTTGAGTATAGGGGACTATCAAAAACTGAAAGGGAACACGGCCACTCCAAAAACATCCTCCTCCAGGCTCATCTCCAAACCAGCCCTATGCCAAATTGCTTCCGGCTGCGTGTTCTCACCCTCTCCCACCCAGCGGTCTGTCTTCACGCAACGCTCGGCTACGAGACGAGCTTCACCATGGACTTTCAGATGTGAGGTTTCCCCATTCACGATTTCATAAAAGATGTAGAAATATTGGGCAAAGCAGATCTATAAAACACAGTTTCTATCACATCGATGCTCATTCTCTTCCTCTGAATTTCTAATCTTCTTTCACAGAACCCCTTAGACCACTAACTCATTTCCATTAAGTTAAGGCTCTGTTGACGTGTTCTGCAATATTTCTCCCTTTACCTTCATCTAAGAGACAGTCAGACACTTGACCTTCCCCTTACTGTCCTTTTTCATTCTTTCAAAGGCTTAGGTTTTTATACCAAATGGAATAAAATAACATAATAACCCTCTGCTGCCAGCCCTCAACCAGTCCTTGGCTTAAAGTTAACAATGTGTTTATACTGCAGTTTCTTGGTTTAAATATGTATACATTTACAGCTATACAGGCATTTTCTGGATTTTTTCTCTCCTTTTTTCTCTCTCTATTTCTCCATTAATCTAATTCCCAACAGAGTTCGGAATATCCTTGACTCTCCTTATTTCTGCCTAATTCGGAAAGCTTAGGATAGAAACAGTATTCTCTAAATTATTAGAATAGGTATATTCTCTTTATATATTGAAATAAAAAATAATAAACTATAACTCCCTAACAGGTTAAAGCTCAAGGATTTTTCTGACATATAAAGTATGTTGCTTAGAGAGTATGTGCAATGATCATAGTGAGCAAAGAAAGGAAATATGAGAAAATATCTAAAAAGTGTCCTGGGCAGCTGAATAAAGGCAGAACAACAGAACTTTTGTCTTCAGTAGTCAAGTAAAAAAGTAAGGAATATTATAGTAAAGCTTATACAGATATGTCTTTATTGCAAAATCAGATTTTTGTGTGTCATTTCTCCTCAATAGCACACAGTGCTGGGCTCTGCCTCAGCAGGATCAGCTTCTTTGGCACAGAGCACAAAGTCACTCCAAAGTGCGGAGTGAGCAACTGCAGCTTTGCTGTTCCAAAAGGCTCAGTGCTATAGCTGTTTTTGATGGACAAATTTCTTGAAATGTCTTTCTATGGTTGAAAACCACTGCTGAAAAGAACAGAGCAAAAGGACATGGCTTTCACTTAAAGTGGTTAAATAAAATACTTGGGATCAGGTTCTGAACATAAATTTGTATTTTTTAAATGTCATTTTCTTGTTTTTGAAAAATGCCTACTTCCTCCCCAAAATTGCATATTTCTAGTTTACATATTTATTTAGATATCTAATTTTCCCTTTCAACATTTTTTGGCTGACCTGCAAAGTGAGATCACTCACACAATCTTTTCAAAAAAACTATTCTACTAAAAAAAAAAAAAAAGGTTTTAAGAATAAAATTCTTAATTTATAATCTCTCTCTGCAAAAATCAGAGTAAACATAAGCAAGAAATCAAGTTAATGGCGACTTTAAGTCACAGTTGTCAATCAGGTATATTGTATATTAAATATAGGTATTACATACTACTCTATATAGACCCAAATATCCTAAAAGCAAGCACTGGTGTTCCATACTTACTATGATACATTTATTTTTGTCTAAATTTCACCAAAGGAAAAATAAAATCTCTGAATCATAATGCAATTACTCTCATTCCTTTTCTTATTCTCTTATATATCTTTCTAATAAATCCTTTTGGCGAGAGATGTAAACCAAAATAATTTTATCCAGAATAAGATTACAAGAAATCTAGAAGATGAGGGAATTTTATTCTGCAGTGTTCACTGAAAGAAACTGCCATATTCAATGACTTAGCTACTAAGGAAAGATAGGGGAAATACAATTTTTGGTTTATATTCAGCACTGTTTTTTAAAGACACCCTGAACTGCAGTACTTTCTTACCTTCCTTTATGTTATATGACTTTAAAAAAAATTATTCTTAATAGCAGTGTTTAAAATACTTCATCTGCTAGTTTTCAAATAATTTTAAACACAATCATCTTACATCAACTATGCCAAGTCAGTCTTTTGACAAAGTAAAAACACTTGCATTGAGAATCCCTCCCATGCTGTTATCTTTAATTTCTTCAGATCATTGCAGTAACCCAAAACAGAAGGGTATGTCTACCGATGAGTTCTATAAACATTTTAATAAACAGAGCTTTTCTGAATGGATTAGGATAAGACACATATCTTGGTCCAGTCCAACTGAGTCTCATTTTTTTAATCATTTTTAAACTGCTCCCTATTTCTCTGCAAAAAAGGTTCAAAGTTGTAACTTGGAGCACAGACAAAGAACTCACTAAACTGTGATCTTGGAAGATGTTTCAACATGGATTCAGAAAGAAAAGAGACAAACTAGTCTCTGATAACGGATACAAAAGCCAAAATTAACATATGGTACATATGTACACATATACACATCTATGCATATAGGCGCCACCTCAAGGAGTTCTTGAAAAATTAATTCAGTAACTGCTCATTTGAGACAGTATGAAAGGCCACACCCAGACCTTTGTCTAACACACAAACAAGACAACAGTTGAATTTCTGTTATTCATCAAATGCATGCTAGTATCGACTCTGAATCAACTGATTTGCATGCAGAAGTAAAAGCTGAATCCAGTAAAACCGCATTCAGCTATACTTTAGCAACATACATATTTTTTACTGTATTTCTACGAAAGGAATATTCTAGTACTGACTGCAAGTACCATTATAAAACATTGTTAGGCATCACTGACCTACAGTAATACTTCGTACACCTTTCTCTAAATCACTAGACAAAGGGAACTTTTATTCCTTACTGCTACAATAAAACATTTCCTGCAGTTTAGCTTCACCAGAACTTCTGGCTTTTGATTTCATAAAAATTCTCTGCAATGTATTTCACTATGCTTGCTAGTATTTGCTAATAAAACTAATTCATAGACCTAAAAGTCCTGTACAGAAACACAGCAGCCTACCTGCAAAAATAAAACAAAGAAATAGTGAGCTTGTTTTCTATGCAGAATTGTTGTGTACTCTTACTAGGGAAACCGGGATTTGATTGGGAAATCGAAATTGTACAAGATTGTGATTTGAATGCACACAAGATCTCTTTGCTTTCATGTTTTTTTGTATATTGATAGTTATGTGAACATGCATGCAGGACACAAATATTTTGATTTCCAAAACACAATTTACTAGAGTAAGATGGTATAAAGGATAACCTACAATCTAAACAAAAAGCAGCACTGCAGAAAGACTTCAATGAAACCTGTGAAAAACTACTTAATCAACGCTGCTGGTGTACAACACCACAGCCAAGCAGCAGCCACAGTATTTGGACACCTCGAGGATGACAGTGTCCAAGAGCATACTATTGCTGCAGTTAAAGTTCTTGAGATTGGTAAAAAATCGAAAGAGTGGGAAATTAAATGTGTGTGAGGAGGGATAAGGTCCTCTTGTCAATGAAAACATGTACTGTGTATTTGAGAAAAAGTCATGTGCAAAAGCAGCCTTAGGAAATTGTGGTTACTTTTGACAGCCAATCATTTCTGAACACTGGCAAACTCAAACACGGTATTTCTGCACGTATTTAGGTGTTTTTTGCTCAAATTCTGTACACTGCTGGCTTACCTCCTGTTTGAGTGATGACTTGAATGTCACTGGAAAGCGGTCCATCCCCAACAGAAGTGAAGGCAAGAACCTTCACAGAGTATGTTTTTTGGGGCACCAGGTTCCCAATAGTGGTAATGTGGCTGTCGGCCACATTGTGCTTCGTCCAGCTATTGACATGCTGCGTGGGGTCCATGGTGTAATACACGCGGTAGCCCTGTATTTGTCCGTTAGGCTCCTCGGGTTCTTCCCACTGCACCAGAATGGTGGTAGAGCTCAGCATACGGGCTTGCACATTGCGTGGTGCGCTTGAAGGTGCTTGCTCGGAGGTCCTGGTGGACACGGGCTCGCTGGGAGGGCCTCGCCCAATGTTATTGACAGCAACCACCCGGAATTCATACTCTGAATAAGGACTTAGGCCAGCCACGCTGTAGCGCGTTGTGGCCACCCCATCAATTTCTTTATATGGCTCCTCAGAGTTTTTGGGTTTGTGTTGGATTATGTAGTAAGAGACTGGCTCTGGGTTTCCAGAATCCCAGGTCAAGGTTATGCTAGTTGCTGTGCTCTCTGTCACCACGGGAGTTCCAGGCGGTTTGGGTAAGGCTAAAGACAAAACACCAAAAAAATACAATCATCAGGACTACATAATACCAATTACTACATATTAATGGAAACTTAAAAAAAAAAAAAAAAGATTGAAATGGAGAGGAAGTGTTCCTTTATTTCCTTTAAAGTCTTTCTTAACAGACTTAGCACATTTCTGGCAGTTGTGATTTATTCCAGAAGTCTATCAGAAGACTTTCTAGTCCTACAATAAAATACTGACTTTCACATGAGGTCTCTAGAGTATGCACAGAAAATCATCCTTACAGAGAGACAGCAACACAGTGTGATTCTTGGATGTGTTTGGAGCACTTGTTTTCCAGTTACTCAGTGTATATTGTACTTGGACTCCCAATAGCTACAAAAATCAAATGATTGGTTTTCAGACTCTTGATGTTCACAATATGTGAGACTATTTGGTCCTTCATTTACTTAAAATAAAGGCTGAAAGCTAAACACAAGTGAATGACTGAATGCTACAATTAATTTATTGATTAGCAGTCAGTCTCAATCTTTATTTCCTACATTTGCCAGTGATGGTCAGAATAATTACTTTCTTGATTTAAAAAGCACATAGTCTCTTTCAGTGCAATATATCTGCTCAAAATATGGATAATGAATGAAAGATTGAAGCAAATCTCAGCACATACCTTTGACAGTTATCTGGGCTATTGCTTCTATAACACCAAGCGTAGACATAGCGACACAAGTATAGTTTGCAGACTGCCTGACATCATTAAGCTCAAGGACGTTCCTCCCTATTGGCATATCATCTTCAGGTGTCAAATCTTCTGCTCCTAGCATCCATTTCACATATGGCATTGGTGACCCCACCGCAACACAGGTGATATTTACACTCCCGCCAGGCATGATCTCGTGATTGGTAGGGGGGATAGAGAACCTCGGTGGGACCCGTCGAACTGGAACAAAACACAGAAAAAGGTAATAACATATACAAAAAGAGAAACTTGAGTCTTGCATATAGACTACATGCAGTGTACAGACACAATTTAACATTTTAATGAACTATTATGATCTGCCAGAAAATATATATAAAAGAAATACATAACTAAACAAGAATATTGTCTGCACACAATGTGAATTATTCTATATTTACTTCAAGATATTATTAGGCACATTCACACAATGGCTGTTTCAGACCTATTAGGGCCCCACAATTAACTAACTACATACTAACAGTACACAAACACCATGCAAAGATACACACACGCACGCGCACACACACACACACACAAGCGCGCGGGCACACACACGCACACGCACACACACATATATATATGCATTTATTTCATAAGCTTATACATATATATATGCACAGAAAAAAAAACTGGAGGATCAACAGCATGCTAGAGTTGAGTACCAAAACCAACTTCAATGCTGCGTACTTCCAGTTGATGTGAATAAATGTGCCAGGCCACATCGTCACATCACAGTCCTGGAACACATTGCCTACAGTACACTGAATGTGCAATTAGATTTGCTTTCAGACTCAAAAGTGGATGCAGCCTCAAGACCTCACACTAACACTGAAACAAACATAGAAAATATATATATATAATTACACACAGATACAAATATATATATATATACATATATATACATATACATATATTTATATATATATGTAGTCACAGAAAAGGAACTAGACAAGGCCAGTACAAAGTACTGGATTTTTGTCATGCATGCAAGCAAATGAAAGAATTGACAGAGAACCATGCTTAGGAAAATGTTGGAGAGTAAAAATGGTGGAAAGAAAAAGAACTAAACTCAGAAAACATAATGGGTGAGGAAAGAGAGTGTAAAAGAGGTGGAAATAGGATAGGCTGACAGAAACGGGAATTTAGAGGAGGATAGAGTCTGAGGGAGAAGGAAATCAGATCAAGTTGAGGTGGTTAAAAAGCAACTGTTAGGCAAGGCCACTGGGAAAATAGCAGAACATTTAACATTCAGGATTCCACTGTGCTCACAGTTAAGGGAAAGCAAAGTCAGCTATAAGGATCAATAATATCAGACATCTCTGCGCTGATAGTAAGGGGCAGCAGACCTTAAACACATAGCAGGACATTGCACTAACAGAATAGTTAGTATTTAAGCAAACACAACACCGAGAAAATTACCAGGCAATAACAGATCAGTGTTCCTGCTTCAAATACTCTCAGTGGTGTGCGCGTGTGTGTGGGAGGCGGAGAGAGAGAGGTGGCTGAGAGAGGTAGGTTTGTATTTAGGCCTTTCATTGGAGAATGTACTTTAAACTGTATTTATTTGGGCTCAATAGAGGCTAATCATAGGCACGGCTTTAATTCAGCAAAAATAAAAGTAAAATAAAAGACTATGAGTGAGTAAAAAAAGAATAATAAACACTGTATTAGTCTGAAACCTTTCCAATGGGTTTAGTTAAATTTCTGTGATTTTCTATGGATTCGAAAGGGCTTACTGCGATGGCCTCACGAGTGAATGACAGGCAGAAAGGGAACAAGCAAAGAGCAAAACATGCCGTAAGCGGCCAATTCAGAGAGGCCACACAAAGCAAGCGGCAGGCAATGAGGAATTTGTTGTGTTGAACAGAATCCTTATAGACATAGGAGAGTTTAGTCTTCATGCTCGGGCTGTTTATAAAAGCGACTGCAGGAAACCATTCTTTGAGAAGCAGGCATCAGTATGAACAAGAAAATTAAAAGGGAAGAAAAAAGCAGGAACACTGACCAAGTTTACCAGACACTAGTGTTAAAGCTAAAAGGTTGCCATGCATCCAGGCTCATTCTCTCTCGTCATGCACAACAGTTAGATACCAGCACTCATCAAAAGCCATGAACAGGGCATTCTCTGCTTAAACGTAACATTAACTTAAAAAATGCCACAATGCTGCTACATTCATTTCATTTGTATTCTTTGTTATTGGTTTAATTAATAGTTTTGTAAGGTGGGTAAAAAGTAAAAAACACACCAACCTTCTCGCAGCTCTGAGGGATGTAGGGGGTTTGATGCAGAACACAATGAAATGAGGAAAGGAGAAAAACAAGGGAAACACAGAGAGAGTAAAAAGGCCATATCAAGGCTTTCAACGGCTACTTGAACATCTCTACTTGCTCTAATTAAACCTTCCGTCCTCATCTTGAAAAGTTAGCAATTTTTCCACAGCTACAACGGTGTTAGAAACAATAACTAGCATCATTTTGAAATTTTCCTTTGGATAAAAAGGTATACATGCCTCATGCAGTACAGGAAAGTCAGTACATTGGAGAAGAAAAATAAAACAAAAAAGGATAAAATAGCTTTCTAGGGATGTTGTAACTAAGAAACTTTATTTTATTTTATTTTTATTCATTTTTTTATTTAGCCAAAAGACTTAAAACATACCAAACAGAACAAGTTGTTTAAAAATCATCTCTAACAAAAATTTCAAAATCAAGCTAGGTATTTTTGATAAGTTCATCTACCCTACATTGCAATTTACAGCTGCTGATGTTTTCAGCCCTATTTCCCCCACCCATCCCTTTATCTTGTAGACACACACACACATATATATATATATATATATACATATGTATGTATGTATGTATGTATGCATACAGCTAACGAGTTATAGCCTTTATTGTACCAAAAACCCCCTACAACTGCTGGAAATACTGCCAAAAAGAAATTCCTTCTTTCTATTTAAATCAAAGACATATTTTCTTAAGTTAAAAAATTAACCATTTCTACTACTTTACAGATGAATATAATTGCTTCCTTTTTAATCAATCATGCCTGTTATATAGACAGGTCATTTTTTCAAAGACATTGCCAATTAACCACTATTCTGGCACATACTACACTCACAAGTCTTACACTAAAGTTAATAAATATATATATATATACATACATATATATAAAGAAGAAATAGAAAAGAAGAAAATACAGTCGTGCTCTGCATAAACGTTATTTTATAGTTAGAAGCTTGTCCTTTGCAATTAAGCAGCAGAGATCAGGTAGGCATACACCTCAATGCCTTGGGTTACACTCAGCTGATTAGTAGCACACCGAGCAGTCACCTCAGGAGTTTGAAAGAAAAGAAAACAACAACAACAACAAAAAAAACAGTAACAGAAAATAAATGCAAAGCACATTCTAACCCAATGCAGGAAAAATAGAAGTCAAGATGTAAAAGTATAAATATACTTACAAACCTTAACTCACAGGATAGACTGGACTCAAAAGTGCTTTAAAAAAAACAAAACAAATCCCAACCCTTTCTTCTACATTTTAAAATATATTTTGCTACTGACATATTTACCATGGCATTTTGATTTTTACAGTGGTAACTGCACAGATCCTGAGAGTATCTTATCAGCCCTGAACCTGAATGAAACGTGGATGTCAGGGTTATGTCTTTCCTACCTCTGACATATAGATTGGCAGGGGCAGAATAGCGTGTACCCGCACTGTTGGTTGCAACACATTCATATTTGCCTTGGTCAGATTCTTCACTGAGTTCAATTTGGAGGGCACCTGTATAAATATAAAATACATTGCCAAAGAGACAGTCAGAGAAGGCTTTTTGTAACCGTAACAATATACCGCTTAACAATATGAAAAGCTTGTATGCGAAGGTCCACTCAACGTCGGTTCACTTTCTTGCTAAGGTGCACAGACAGAAAATGATGCAATGAAAAAAACAAAGAGATTATTTTTTTCACATCATCAGT